>CM021108.1:339322994-339455238 GCA_007115665.2 Sequoiadendron giganteum
CTCTCTCTCCCCCTTTGGTCTCTTTGTCTCTCTCACTCCATCTCCCTCTCTTAGGTATTTATATTTCTCTCTCCATATCATCCCTCCCAATCCCTCTCCCTCTCCCTCTCCCTCTCTCAGGTCTTCCCCCACCCTAACTAAATAAATCTCTCTCACTCTCAAGTCTCCCTCTCTCTCAGGTCTCACTCCCTCCCATGCTACCTAGACTAATCTATCTCACTCTAATCCCCTCTCTCACTCTCTCTCTTTTAGGTCTCACATACCTCCCACCCTACCTAGAAAAATCTATTTCACTCCAACCCCCTCTCCCAAACTCCCTCTCTCTCTTCCCCTTTGGTATTTTTGTCTCTCTCAGGTCCCATCCCTCCCAACCCCTCTCCTATTGTCAGGTTTTTCCCCCCACCCTAACTGGATAACTCTCTCTCCCTCTCAAGTCTCTCTCTCTCTCAGGTCTCACTCCCTACCACCTACCACACTACTTTCTCTCTCTCTCTCTCTCTCTCTCTCTCTCTCTCTCTCGGGTCTCACTCTCACTCCCTCCCTCTCTATCTGAAAAAAATTCAATGCAACACATTTGGCTCTTGCCAAATGTGTTTTTTTGTTGGAACGGTAAAATAGGGGTTGACCTCGTGATTCACACCCACATGTTTCTACATTTGTCTAGTTCAATGATTTATCCAACTCAAAAACACCTTTTTATGCAGTTGACTCCCTATTGTACCAATCTATGCTTGGTCCATCACCTTTTTACCACCAATCTGTCTCCTAGACAACGTAGAAGAAGACAATTTGAAGTTTCTACATCATTTTACATTATCTTAGGTAATATATTCATTTTGGTAATATTGAAATATTTTTATTTAGTTTTTTTTTTTTTACAATATAAACCAAATTCCTTTCATCATTTTATTAATCATAATAGTTTGACATATAATTCAACATTGAATTAGATGGGATTTGCATAAAAAAAATTAGTTTTTATGAGTTTGAAGAAAAAAATGAAAAACATGATATAATTTAGATGAAATCATGTTTAAAATTATATAAACGTCATCAACTTTACACATTTTTTCTTATGAATTATATTTGCATTGCTTATAGTAGTCCATTTCCACCATGGCTAGTGGAATTAACTCTATTTCATTTTAGGTAGATGTTTATATTGAGTTTTTTTGTTTTGTTTTTACAATTTATAGACCATTCATTTGATGATTTTATTAATATTCATTGTTAAACATAGAATTCAACATTTAATTAGATGGATCCTTCATGTAAAATTTTAATTTTTAGGATTTTGAAGATAAAAATGGAAAACACGACACAATAGATTCAAATTCATGTAAAATTATATAGAAGATTTGAAAAATTGCTTCAAGGAAATGCCTCAAAGCAATGTGGTAGATCATGGAATGTAAACAAATTATATATGTAGAGGATTTCAAAAATTCATTCTGCTCCTTGATGGGCTATATCTTTAACCTCTTCTAATGTAATTTGAAAAAATCTATGCATTCATGCCTAAAATCATATTGATCGTCATAAATATACTAATATCTTATCTTGTTGAACAACCACTTCCTCATGAATTAAGAACTCGATAGGAAATGGTTGATACCTAGACTTTTTGGGAGGTGTTTTCCCTAGTATGGTGTGAGTCAAAATTTCTATTCATTGTTGACTTGTGATTTTTAGTGATAGTTGTGGGAAAAAAATTATTTTCAACTAATTTAGAAAACCTAATAGCTTTCATCAATGTTAATGCGAGTTTCCATTCATTCATACCATTTACCTTTCTAACAAATAAAAATGGGAAAATTTTGTGCAATTGAAAATTCTTTTTGTCTTTCTAAGTTACCTCATTGCCAAAGAAATAGTGAATAATTCCAAGATATAGCATCACAAAACCTTCTTTGAATTCATTCTTCAATGCTTGGTTGTGTTTTTCATCATTCTCTATGATAAATCAAGGAGCTATGAAGGACAATCACAATGTGGTTTTGACAACAATAAGCACAAGATTCTGTAGTTTCCAAAGGTTGCAACAAGTTATACCCTAGTTTTGACACTTATTTTCTCCTAAGCACTTTTTCACACTCCAAATACTCCCCTCAAACCCTTCTTAACATTGATCAATGCTTATGTGGAGAAATTTTGTACAAATCCCTCAAAGTATAAGGTTTTACATAGTATAGTTGCAAAAAGAAACAAACTGTCCTCAATAACTCACAAAAAATGATGATTTAGCAACCCTCCTTTTGTCAACACATGCATATAGGCCTACAAAAAATTAGTACCAAGTTTCATATATTTTCACCAGATGCATCATAAGTTATGGGTTTTTTGAAGCTCGCTATAAACCCTAGTTATGAATCAAGAACACTTAAAAGCATTCCTCTTGTTGTCACTTCAAATCTTATATCCAAGCTTGTATGTCAAAACATGGCATTGTCTTCTCATATCATTACACAAAGAAAATGGTGAGACCAATTCCTATACCTATATCAATGGGCCGCCCCTTCAAAAATTGTTGCACTTTCAATGCCTAGGGTTTCAAAACCTTACCAATCAACATACTCTTAACAAAAAGGGTTTATCCTTATGAAATATAAGGCTCAACTATCTACACATAATATTTTCTCATGACTTCAAACAACACCCATTTTTCATTGCAATCATAGAGATTATTTCCTTCCAAACTTAAAAATCAAAGATGAAACTTAATCCCTTTTCACTCGTGCACATGAATATCATAAAGATAAGCCTCATGAAATAATTAAAATGCCTTTTCAATGCTTTTGTCAAAAAATAAAAGACCTTTGACTTACATACTTTATGGTTGTTCTCTAAGTATTTGGTTTTCCTCTATCTATAATTTGATGATCCTTTGCATAATTTATGGTGGTTGTCTATTTATTGTCATTTTACCTCACATTATGGTCTTGACCTCCATGCATAGTGATATTTACACCTTGTTGTCCCTACAAATTTGCTAATAGCATGACTGTCCATTCTTTGTAGAGTCTCCCCTTTTTCTTATTAGAAATTTCTTACAACTAACACAACCTTTTATTACTCTCATTGGAAATGTATTTGTTAAAGTGAAGCTGAAACAACAAACTTAAGTGATGGAAAAGTGGTAGAGTCATTAAAAGTGCGTTTTTTTGCAATTAGAGTCAAAAGGTCAATGGAAAGGCCTTCCAAGTGAATGTTTTCAAGACACTTCATTTGAAGGAAGGAGATTTAAAAAATTTCCAAGGATTTACACGTGTGGTAATAAATAGTTTTTCAGTAACTTTTGGATTATTTTGGTGAGGCATTGGTTTTCGCTCCGAGCTACATTCAATTGGTAGAATTCCTTAAGAGTCTAAAGCGCAAAATAGTTACAATCTTTGATGGGTCAGTCGGATACCGTGATGCTTAGAAACTTCTCATCTAAGCCTATGGGATTTTTTTTGGTCCCTCTACAATAACCTCTCTCATTTTTTTCTATCTCGAAGGAGTTTTTTGGTGGTGACAACTTTTCACTTAGGGAAAAAGTTGTCAAATGCAAGAAGTGTAAAGTTGCAAAGTGGTGCAACTTTCATTCTCCAACTTGTGTGTTTAAACAAACTATTCTAATGCATCTTGATGGGTATGTTTATGCTAGGCATGGTCCTCTTTCACACCCAAACATGCCATATCATTTTGAGCTATGTTCAACTTACATAATCCCTTAAGAGTCCAAAGTGCAAAATGGTTGCAATCTTCAACGGGTTGTTACTCAGGTACTGTGATGCTTAGAATTTTTTTTTTTGAGCCTATAGGATCATGTTTCCCCCCTATACAGTAACCTCTCTTGGTTTTCGCTATCTCGGAGGTTTTTTCTCATGGTGGTGACTTTTCACTTGGAGAAAAAGTTGTCAAATGCAAGTAGTGTAAAGTTGCAAAGTGGTGCAACATTCATTCTGCAACTTGTGTAGCCAAACCAACTATTCCAATGCATTTTTATGGGTATTTTAAAACTATGAATGGTCCTCTTTCACACCCAAACATGCCAAATCACTTTGAGCTACATTCAACCGACAAAATCCCTTAAGAGTCTATAGTGCAAAATGGTTATAATCTTTGACGAGTTGTTAATTGGATACTGTTGCACTTAGAAACTTCTCTTCTAAGCCTATAGGATCATGCTGGGCCCCTCTACAATAAAATCTCTCTCATTTTTTTCTATCTTGGAGGCTTTTTCTCGTGGTGGCGACTTTTCACTTGGGGAAAAAATTGTCAAATGCAAGCAATGTAAAGTTGCAAAGTGGTGCAACTTGTGTTTTTCAACTCTTGTGACCAAAAAAAAAATTCCAATGTGTCTATATGGGTATTTTTACACTATTCATGGTCCTTTTTTTCACCCAAACATGCCAAATCATTTTGAGCTACGTTCAACCGACTGAATCCCTTAAGAGTCCAAAGTGCAAAAAGGTTGCAATCTTCGACACATTGTTACTTGAATATCGTGATGCTTAGAAACTTCTCTTCTAATCTTATGGATTGCATTGGGCCCCTCTACAATAACCTCTCTCATTTTTTTCTATCTCAAAGGTATTTTTTAGTGGTGAAAACTTGTCACTTTGGCAAAAAGTTGTCAAATGCAAGCAGTGTAAAGTTGAAAAGTGGTGCAAATTTCATTCTGCAAACTCATTTGACTAAACAAACCATTCCAACACATCCAGATGGGTATGTTTACATTAGGAATGGTTCTCTTTTTCACCCAAAAGTTTTGAATCATTCCGAGCTACGTTCAACCGACAAAATCCCTTAAGAGTGCAAAACGGTTGCAATCTTCAATAGGTTCTTACTTAGATACCGTGATGCTTAGAAAATTGTCATCTGAGCCTATGGGATTGTGTTGGGCCCCTCTACAATAACCTCTCTTTTTTTGTTTCTATCTTGGAGGTGTTTTCTCTATTGTCTTTTCAGTTGTTTATGATTTGTGGTTTGTCCTTGATGACAAAATTGGTTCTTTGTCAGGATGCATTCTCAACTTGTTTGATATATGATATGCAGTTTGGTTTGTTCACATATGGTTGGTGACATGATACTCAGATAACATGATTATGGATTTTCTTGTCCTTATAGTTGGGTGATAATCTAGTTTTTTGATCTTTTGATATATACAATGATGTTGGATGACAATGTTATTTGATTTACAAATTGATGCTCAAATAGTTCTAGTTTATTCTTGATCACTTTCAGATAATATGGTTGCAGTTTGATTACTTTGACATCTTTGGCATCACTAGGTCATTAAACTTGAAGTATTTTCATTTTGATCATATGAAGGCTCAGGTTGTTTGTATACTCTAAGGTGACAAAGGTAATTATATTCATTTTTGCTAAGGTTCTTAGTCTTCCTTGTTACATTTTAATGTGATTGATTATTCACATTTCCTTTGTGGCATTTCTATTACATATCATCATGGCATATTGATTTTGACAATATAATTGTGTCAATGTTTATGATAAATTGTTTACATGGCTTTGCTAAGGTAATCGACATTTGATATGATTATAAGAATCTTGGTTTATTGTTGATTAACATGGCATATGGAATGAAGATACTATCAACTCTCATTGCATTTCTTATTATCAAAGGAAGACAACTTTATTAAAAAGTCACATGGTAGTGATAAGGTGATTGATATTGTTCTTGATTGATATTGTTTGGTACACTTTAATAGTTGGCAATACATGTGGCATATGTATCTTGGGTCATTGAAAATTTTTGGCACCGACAACTATCATTAATTGGGTTTGATAATTAACACTGTTATTGTTGTTGAAATTTTTTTTGTGATAACTTTGGCAATGGACATTCACACTATAATTTCTCCATTGACATGATATACCCATCATATTCTGATATATTATGATGGTGGACCTCAAAAGTTTGTTCATTGTTGTCGGTAATTTTGGCAGAGTTATCATTCGGAACTCAAATGATTATTATTATTTGAAAAGTATTTGAAAAGAATAGAAGTGTTGTTTGACAAAATATTTTCATTGTGCTTTGAGTAGGGTTTGGAACCCTAGCTGCCATGGATATTTTTTCTTCATATTTGCAGACTTTGAGTTCTCTCTCTCAATCGACACAAGAAGAGAATATGTTAAGCTAGATGGAAGTGAGGATGGTAAGATATACTATCACTTTGGTTTGTTGATTGTGAGCTAATGGAAGCTCGATTGTGGAAGTTGGATAGAGAAGACGTGTTGATGTTCAGCTAGGTAGTTATGAAACTTCTCGATAGTTTCTAGTATTTATTCAATTTTCTTCCATCGTGATCAGGTAATGCAAAATTTGATCTAAAACTCAAATGCCTGAGATCTGATAAAGGAGGATAGTTCACCTCTTAGGAATTTGTTGATTATTGTGAACAACATGGTATTACAAGACAATATGCAGTCTCTAGAACACGTCAACAAAATGGGGTAGTTGAATGTAAAAATAGAATTGTGAAGGAAATGGAAAGAACCATGTTAGATGAGGCTAAGTTTCCTGAAATGTATTGGAAAAAAAAAATTCATACAACTGTATACATTTTAAACAAAGTGCAACTTAGAGTGAAATCAAAATACACTCCTTATGAATTGTGGCATGGAAAAACTGCTTCTGTAAAACATTTTAAAGTCTTTGGCAGTAAATGCTTTATTAGGAAAGATGATGAACATCTAGGAAGCTTTCAATCAAAGTGTGATGAGGGTATCTTTTTGGGATACTCAACTCAAAATAAAGCCTACAAATTTTATAATAAAGGCTTAATAAAAAAATTGAGGCAATTAATGTGAAAGTTGATGAAAGACTACATTTAGAAACTGATCTTGTGCAGGATAATGAGGAAGAAACATAAACATAACTTGAAATAATACCTAAAAATGTTGAGACAACAAGTCCTAAACATGTTGAAACAACAAGTTTTGAAAATATTGTTCCCAAAAATCCTTCAAAATCTATTGCTAAAAATCATCCTCAAAGTCATATTATTGGGGATAGAAATGTTGGAGTTCAAACATGAAGAAAGGCTACTAAATTTGAAGAACAAGCTCAAATAGTAGAACATATAGCCTTATGTTTAGTTACTGAATTTGAACCCAAGAACTATGATGAATATCTCTTGGATGAATGTTGGCTTAAGGCTATGTAGGAAGAAATAAGTCAAATTGAGAGAAACTAAACTTGGGAGTTAGTCCCAAGACTTGATAACAAGAATGTCATAAGTGGCAAGTGGGTTTATAGGAATTTAAGCTTGATGAAAATGGAAAATTTGTTCACAAAAAGGAAAGGTATGTCTACAAAGGCTATGCTCAAGTGGAAGGTATTGATTTTGATGAAACCTTTCCACCTATTGCTAGGTTAAAATTCATTAGAATCTTTTTGGCTTATTTTGTTTATAATAATTTCACTGTTTATCAAATGGATGTCAAGACTAAATTTTTAAATGGTTATTTAGATGAAGAGGTATATATGGAACAATCTGAAGGGTTTGTTTGCAAAGACAAGCCTAATCATGTTTACACATTGAAAAAGGCCTTATATGGCTTAAAACAATCACCTAGGGCATGGTACTCTAGGTTGGACAATCATTTGACATCAAATGGCTTCATTAGAGATGGTGTTGAAAACAATCTCTATGTCAATATTGAAGGTACTGATATTTTGATTGTTGAATTTTATGTAGATGATATCATTTTTGGCTGCAATAATGATTCTTTAAGTAAAAAATTCTCTCATATTATGGAATTTAAATTTGAAATGTCAATGTTGGGTGAATTGACTTTCTTTCTTGGTCTTCAAGTTTCTCAACTTGAAAGTGGTATATTTCTCTCTCAAGCCAGGTATGCTAGAGAGATGCTTAATAAATTTCACATGGATGGATGTCATCCTATTATTACACCAATGGTCATAGGTTTCAAACTCTCTAAAGTTGATGATTCACTTGATGCAAATCAGTTTGAATATAGATCAATGATTGGCAGTCTGTTATATTTAACTGCTTCTAGACCTGATATAATGTAGGTAGTTCGCATGGTTGCAAGGTTTCAGACTACACCTAAGGAATCCCATGTTATTGTTGTTAAAAGAATATTTAAGTATATTCAAGGTAATCTTGATTATGGTCTTTGGTATCCTAGAAGCAATGATTTCTCTTTAATTGCATATACAGATGTTGATTGGGTTGGCTATTTGGATGATAGGAAAAGCACTAGTGGTGCTGCTTTATTTCTTGGTGATCGGTTAGTTGCTTGGAATAGTAAGAAGCAAGAATCTGTTTCTCTTTCTACTACTGAGGCAGAGTACATAGTTGCCATGTCTTGCTATACTCAATTGCTTTGCATGACTCAACCATTTTATGATATGGGTATCACTATTTCTAAGCTTGTTTCTATTTTATGTGATAATTCTAGTGTGATCAATATCTATAAAAATCATGTCATTCACTCTTTCACTAAACACATTGCCATAAAGTTTCACTTTCTTCAAGAAAAAGTGTTGGCTAATGAGGTATGTCTACAGTTTATTGCTTCCCAAGAACAGGTGGCTGATATATTCACTAAGCCTTTATCCAAAGAAGTTTTTGAAAGGCTAAGATTCCGATTGGGAGTTATATCTCAATCCCTACTTCATTGAGTCTCCCATATTTTGGTTCAAGGGGAGCTTGTTTCTATATCTTTTCATTCACAACTCTCTTGCATATTTAGTTTGTTGCTATACTACTCTACTTGCAGCTGGTTATTGTGTTGGATTGTTGGTTGGATTCTCAGTTGTTTATCTTCATGGAATCTCACATTCTCTTCTTTCATTCTTTTTCATTGAGGCAAAAAGGGGGAGAGATGATATGTGTTTTTCCATCAAGGACAAAGGGGGAGTTTCTTGGATTTTTAGTTGTTTATGATTTGTGGTTTGTCCTTGATGACAAAACTGGTTCTTTGATAGGATGCATTCTCAACTTGTTTGATATATGATATGCAATTTGGTTTGTTCACATATGGTTGGTGACATGATACACATATAACAAGATTATGGATTTTCTTATCCTTATAGTTGGGTGATAATCTAGTTTTTTGATCTTTTGATATATACGATGATGTTGGCTAACAATGTTTATTTGATTTATAGATTGATGCTCAGATAGATTTGGTTTATGCTTGATCACTTTTAGATTATCAAGTTATAGTTTGATTACTTTGGCATCTTTGACATCACTATGGTCATTGCACTTGAAGTATTTTCAGTTTGATCATATGAAGGCTCAGGTTGTTTGTATACTCTAAGGTAACAAAGGTCATTATATTCATTTTTGATAAGGTTCTTAGTCTTCCTTGTTACATTTTAATGTGATTGATTATTCACATTTACTTTGTAGAATTTCTATTACATATCATCATGGCATATTGATTTTGACAATATAATTGTGTCAATGTTTATGATAAATCATTTACATGGCTTTGCTAAGGTAATCGACATTTGATATGATTATAAGAATCTTGGTTTATTGTTGATTAACATGGAATATGGAATGAAGATACTATCAACTCTCATTGCAATTCTTATTATCAAAGGAAGATAACTTTATTAAAAAGTCACATGGCAGTGATAAGGTGATTGATATTGTTCTTGATTGATATTGTTTGACTCACTTTAATAATTTGAATGTGGTATCGGGTTTAGGCTTGATGTTAAAATCAAACTGGCTATTATTTGTGTCAAAGTGTAGGCAGTAGCACATGTGACATATGTATCTTGGATCTTTGAAAATTTGTGGCACCAATAGCTATCATTAATTGGGTTTGATAATGAACATTGTTATTGTTGTCGGTATTTTTTTTGTGGTAACTTTGGCATTGGATATTCACACTATCATTTCTCCATCGACGGGATATAACTATCATATTATGATATATAATGATGGTGGACCTCAAAATTTTGTTCATTGTTGTTGGTAATTTTGGTAGAGTTATCATTCCAAACTCAAATGATTATTATTATTTGAAAAGTCTTTGAAAAGAATAGAAGTGTTGTTTGACAAAATCTTTTCATTTCTCCATCGACGGGATATACCCATCATATTCTGATATATTATGATGATGGAACTCAAAAAAAAAATTCATTATTTTTGGTAAATTTGGTTGAGTTATCATTTAGAACTCAAATGATTATTATTATTTGAAAATTATTTGAAAAGAATAGAAGTGTTGTTTGACAAAATATTTTCATTGTGCTTTGAGTAGGGTTTGGAACCCTAGCCGCCATGGATTTTTTTTCTTCATATCTACAGACTTTGAGTTCTCTCTCTCAGCCAACACACTTAGAGAATATGTTAAGCTAGATGGCAGTGAGGATGGTCAGATATACTGGCACTTTGGTTTGTTGACTGTGAGATAATGGAAGCTCGATTGTGGAAGTTGGATAGAGAAGACGTGTTGTTGTTCAGCTGGGTAGTTATGAAACTTCTCAAGGGTTTCTGGAATTTGTTCAATTTTCTTCCACTATGATTAGGTAATGCAAAATATATATGGATTTGAGTAAAATCCTGGTTTTTGGAATATTTTTGTTAAGGGTTTTTAAAGATCTTAACTTCTGTTGATTATGATTTAAAAACCCTTTAGGGTTTTTGGATGATTTCTTTTTCGGGTTGTAATAGAACCCTAACCCGAGTTGGTTTATGGTTATTAAAATTATGTATAGAGGCAATGGCTATATAAGATAATCTTCAGACTTTTTCCAGTGTGACTTGAGATGAAATATAAGAAATTTGAGGATTATTTTTAAGAGATAATGCGTAGAAGTTGGATTGTATTGAAAAAATTTTAAACAATGATTATTATTCAAGAAGATGTTGTCATTCTCATACAACATTCTTCAATGTGCTTGTTGAAAATAATTATAGACTACTATTGAGATTCTAGAACTGCAAATTGCACTTCTAGGGTATTGATAGTACACTATTTCTATTATGCTTTGTAAAGGAGTTGGTGCTCCTGTATCTTATGAAGTTAGTGCTTCTAATTTTTTAAGGAGTCGGTGCTCCTGAACTTTGTGGAGTTGGTGCTCCTAAATTTTGAAGATTTGGTGCTCTAAATGAATAAAGAGAAATATTTTCTGAGTGGTTTTTATTTCCCAAGAGGTTTTTCCACTTAGGACATATATTGTGTTATGTGATGGTTTTATGTGTTTTATCTTTCTGATTTTAATATGTCATCAAATGCATTGAATGGTTGTTAATTATTAGTCTTTCATATCTGTTAATGTTTATGTCAAATTTCATGCATAAAAGGTTTTGATTTAATGTGAGCTCTAATACATGTGAAAGTGTTAAGTTCAACCTCTATTAATGTTATATGTTTAATTCATGGTTCATGCAAACACAACACTGTTCATGCACAAGTCAAATTTGTTATATGAACTGTCATTTGGTGTTTTGATTTAAAATTCAATTAAATCCTTGGAGTTTTAAAAGTTTGTGACTTTTATAAATCATAGATTCACCCCTCTCAGTGATTTCAATCTTCCAACATTCTTGTGGTGGTGAACTTTCGCTTGAAGAAAAAGTTGTCAAATGCAAACAGTGTAAAGTTGCAAAGTGGTGCAACTTTCATTCTGCAACTCATGTGACTAAATGAACTATTCCAACACATCTATATGAGTACGTTTATACTATTCATGGTCCTATTTCACACCCAAACATGCCAAATCACTCTGATCTATGTTTAATTGGTTGAATCCCTTAAGAGTCCAAATTGCAAAATGGTTGCAATCTTCGATGGGTTGTTACTCAAATTCCGTTGCACTTAGAAACTTCTCATCTAAGCCTATGGGATTTTGTTAGGCCCCTCTACAATAACCTCTTTTTTTTTTTTCTATCTTAAAGGAATTTTCTTGTGGTGGTGATTTTTCACTTGGGGAAAAAGTTATCAAATGTAAGTAGTGTAAAGTTGTAAAGTGGTGCAACTTTCATTCTGCAACTTGTATGACCAAACAAACTATTCCAATGCATCCAAATGGGTACATTTACACTAGGCATGGTCCTATTTCACACCCAAACATGTCAAATCGCTCCAAGCTACGTTCAACCGATTGAATCCCTTAAGAGTCCAAAGTGCAAAATGACTGCAATCTTCGACAAATTGTTACTCGGATACCGTGATGTTTAGAAACTTCTTTTCTGAGCCTATGGGATTGAGTTGGGACCCTCTACAATAAGCTCTCATTTCTCACTATATTGAGGGCATTTTATTGTGGTGGCGACTTTTCACTTGGGGAAAAAGTTGTCAAATGCAAAGAGCGTAAAGTTGCAAAGTGGTACAAATTTTGTTCTACAGCTCGTGTGACCAAATAAACTATTCCCACATGTCAAGATGGGTACGTTTATGTTAGGAATGGTCCACTTTTTCACCAAAACATGGTGAATCATTCTGAGCTACATTCAACCAATAGAATCCTTTAAGAGTCCAAAGTGCAAAATGGATAAAACCTTTGATGAGCTATTACTCAGATACTGTGACGCTTATAAACTTCTCATCAAAGCCTATGGGATAAATTTGGGCCCCTCTACAATAAAATCTCTCAGTTTTTTCTATCTCAGAGGCATTTTTTCATGGTGACAACTTTTGACTTGGGGAAAAGTTGTTAAATGCAAAAAGTGTAAAGTTAAAAAGTGGTGAAAATTTTGTTATGCAACTCGTGTGACCAAAGAAACTATTTAAATGCATCTAGATGGGTACATTTATGCTAGGAATGGTCCTCTTTCACACCCAAATACACTAAGTCACTCCAAGCTACGTTCAATCGGTTGAATCCCTTAAGAGTCCAAAGTGAAAAATGACTGCAATCTTCGATGGGTTGTTACTCTGATACTTTGATGCTTAAAAAATTCTTGTCTAAGCCTACGGGATTGCATTGGGCCCCTCTACAATAATGTCTCTTTTTTTTCACTATCTTAGAGGTGTTTTCCCATGGTGGCAAATTTTCACTTGGGGAAAAGTTGTCAAATGCAAGCAGTGTAAAGTTGCAAAGTGGTGCAACTTTTGTTCTGCAACTCATGTGACCAAATGAACCATTTCAATGCATCTAGATGGGTATGATTACACTAGGAATGATCCTCTTTTGCACCCAAATATGCTAAATCACTTCGAGCTATGTTCAATTTGAAAAATCCCTTAAGAGTTCAAAGTGCAAAATGACTGCAATATTCGATGGGTTGTTACTCGGATACCGTGACGCTTAGAAACTTTTCATCTAAGCCCATGGGATTGCATTGGGCCTCTCTAGAATAAAATCTCTTTTTTTTTTCTATCTTGGAGGTGTTTTCTCGTGGTGGCAACTTTTCACTTGGGGAAAAAGTTGTCAAATGTAAGCAGTGTAAAGTCGCAAAGTGGTGCAACATTCATTCTGCAACTCATGTGCCCAAACAAAATGTTCCAATGCTCTAGATGGGTAATTTTACACTAGGTATGGTCCTCTTTTACACCTAAACATGCCGAATTTCTCTAAGCTACGTTCAACCAACTAAATCCCTTAGGAGTCCAAAGTGCAAAATGACTGCAATCTTCGACGAGTTTTTACTCAGATACCATGACACTTAGAAAATTCTCATCTAAGCCTATGGGATTGCATTGGGCCCCTATACAATAACCTCTCTTGTTTTTTTCTATCTCAAAGGAATTTTTTCATGTTGATGAGTTTTCACTTGAGGAAAAAGTTGTCAAATGCAAGCAGTGTAAAGTTGCAAAGTGGTGCAACTTTCGTTTTGCAACTCGTGTGACCAAACGAACTGTTCCAACATATTCGGATGGGTACGTTTATGCTAGGTATGGTCCCCTTTCACACCCAAACACACCAAATCTCTTAGAGCTACATTCAACTTGTTGAATCCCTTAAGAGTTTGAACTATAGTTGTTTCCATTGAATAGTGCACCCTTGCTGAAATGCAGAACTCAACCTACTAGTGAAACATTGGATCTAGATATTCAATATCCATGACGTATAGTTTTTTGTTCTCTAGAGTTATAAAACATGATGTGGCAATAGTTATAGGACCATGTTTCCCAATTATTTTTCATGTTATTTCATGCATATAAAATGGAAGGAGGTTTTTTACTTATTTAAAATATGAATATGAGAGAAATGTGATAACTGTACATGGGTGATGCATCTAGAAATCAAAATTATATTATTTTTCATACACATCTAATATCTTCATAATTTAATTAAAACTAACATGTGGATTGATTTCATTTAATGAGAATTCAAGTGTTGTGATATTAGTAGATGCAAGTAAATTTTGTTGGTTGGATCAACAACTATCATGTGTTTTGATGCACGTTCATACAAGTTCATATTAGAGGTATATATATGTCTGCAAGGTTTGAAACATCCACTTGTTCTATATATAAAAATGCAATGATTGCCAAGCTTTAGAATCAGAACCATTAGTTGTTGGATGTGCCAACCTCAACCATGAATTAAAAGCAATACATTTTTCTATGATATTTTTTTATGGGAAGGAGCTCTTATAGTTCATTTAAAACATTTTTGTGTTAAAATCCTTGCCACTGGACAATAATAGAACTCAAGAAGCATGAAGCATACACACAAATACATGAAGTATACACATGAATCATCAAGAATACATGTGAACACATGATTTATACATTGGAAGAATGAAGCATACACATGAATACACACAATATACATGAAGTATACACATGAATAAGTGAAGCATAAATGTGAATAAGTGAAGAAAAAGTAATGGAAGCATTGCAAAGGATACAAACCACCAGGAATGGAACTTATTTACACAATACACATTATATGGAGCTTATTGAGCAATCAAAAATAGTTATTTAAGCATTAGATGTAAAAAAAACCCATGCCTACAATATTCAAGCATACAATTTACACAATACACATGATAACATCATTCAACAATGGTAGTAGTAAAATAAGATTTTATTTAATCAAAAATATGTAAGGCTATACAATGATATATGTTGATAAAAGTATATACAATACATCCAAAAAAGTCATGCAGGCTTACTACAAAAGATCCATATGGACATAAAATGTCACATATATATCGATAGTACAAAACATATGTTCCAAAATGCCACATAGGCATACAACAAATGACCCTAATACATAGTCATTTCCCTCTAGGGGAAGGAAAAAGATCTCGTGCTGCCTTCAAAATTCGACTGGATGGAGTGCTTGTTGGTTCTCTTGTCTTTTGAACATGCTTAATAGTCCTCCTCTCTTCACTTCTCTGGATCTGCAACTGATACAATAAAAAGTATAGATGTTAATACATAGAAATTGAATTATAGAATGACATATAACAAAATATAGGCACTTACTAAATACAAATAGTCATCATGCACATTTACAACCTTACCACGTCCATAATCTAGAGTGACAACCACTTGTAGCAACCATCAAGATAGAAATTAAACTACATACAAGTACATGGAAGTTTTCTATAATAAACCATAAAAGAGAAAATATAATGTCAAATCGACTAATTTGTTGCATACCTCTCTCAAAGGACCACAACTGGCTATTGCTGCAACAAATCCATGGTCAATCATGCCACCAACATCACCAAATCTGTCTAATGTCAACATCTAAAAATGAAACAACATATCTGATAGTAATATAAAAAAGTTCAGGTAGTCCCTTTATAACTATCATAAATGAGCAACAAATGAAGATGAAAAGAGCAACAATATGATTGTCATACATGAGCAAAAATTAAAAATGTAGAAAATTCATGCATCATGAGTGCAACAACTTTTAAAGGAAGCTAGTCAAGAATGGTGATACTTATAATAAAAATCAATACAAGGTAAAGGTCAATTTCAGTTGGAAGAACTTGAAACACAATGTTAAGAAAACTTTGGGAAGTGATGGAAGTCTACGCAACAGTACAATCCCTATTGGTGGTAGTGACCTTGCATGAAAGAGTAAATGGTTGGCCTCAATTGAGACTACAATATAGTTCTTATAGATCACAAAATGGTGAAAGTACTAAGTCCACTGGGATAGTCCAAAC
The DNA here is from genome assembly GCA_007115665.2 of Sequoiadendron giganteum. Lineage (NCBI taxonomy): Eukaryota > Viridiplantae > Streptophyta > Pinopsida > Cupressales > Cupressaceae > Sequoiadendron > Sequoiadendron giganteum. Next base: position 339,339,074 of record CM021108.1, read on the forward strand.
TCTTGCAAATTACCAAGTTAAGTGATCATTGAGATTCAAATTGCATATGTTGATGAAGTAATGTTAATGAGGGCATGTTGTCAACATAGTGATAATTCCACAATGATGTTCACATGAATGAAGTGAGGATTACTATGTTACTAGCAGATTTCAAAGGGATAATGGAACATACGATGAATTAGGACGTGTCTAGAGTTTTACTATAGTAGGTGAAGTTATTTTTTGAGGTGTGCAATAGTAATGGAGAAGACAACTTTGGTCAATAATGAGTGGAAGGAAAGATTTCTTGTAATGGTATAGTGTATAGGATAAAATTTGGATGGAGGTGCTACAACATAGAAGGGATAAAGAGACAAGCCCAAGAGGGGATAATGGAACATATGGTGAAATAATAGAGGGTACAATGGGATGGGAGTCGAATGTGATAATGGAACATAGAATGGACTAGTAGAGACTAGTTGAATGGTCCAAGAGGGGATCATAGAACATAGGGTGAACTATTAGAGGCTAATGGGATGGGATTAGGAGGGAATAAAGGAACATAGGGTGAATCAGGGGAAGATAATGGTACAAGACCAAGAGGGGATAATGGAACATATGGTGAAATAAGAGAGGGTAATGTGATGAGAATAGAAGGGGTTGATGAAACATAGGATGGACTAGAATAGATTAATGGGATGGGCTAGGATGGGATAAAAAAATATAGTGTGAACTATTAGATGTTAATGGGATGGGATTAGGAGGGAATAAAGACACATAGGGTGAATTAGGGGAAGATAATGGGACAAGACCAAGAGGGGATAATCGAATAGTGAAATAAGAGAGGATAATGGGATGGGAATAGAAGGGGTTAATGGAACATAGGATGGACTAGTATAGATTGATGGGATGGGCTAGGATGGGATTAAAAAATATTGGGTGAAAAATTAGAGGTTAGTGGGATGGGATTAGTAGGGAATAATGGAACATAGGGTGAATTAGGAGCTGTCTAGGGTTTGACTATAGTATATGAAGTGGGAACTTAGCATGTGTGTAGTAATAATAGATAAGATTTATAGGATGAAACATGGATAAATATGGTATAAAATAGAATGGGTAATGGAATATAGGGTGGAACATAGGGGATGATGGAACATAGGGTGAAATAATAAAGGGTACAATAAGATGGGAGTAGAAGGTCATAATGAAACATAAGATGGACTAGTAGATATTAGTGGGATGGGCTAGGAGGGGATGATGGAAAATAGGGTGAACTATTGAAATGTTAATGGGATGGGTTTAGGAAGGAATAAAGAAAAAAAAACTGAATTAGGAGAAGATAATGTGACACGATCAAGAGGGGATGATGGAACATAGAATGAACTAGTAGAAATTAATTGGATGAGCTAGGATGGGATAATAAATTTTTTTAAGGTGAACTATACTAGAGGTTAATGGGAAGTAATTAGGAGGAAATATTAGACCATGAAGTGAATTAGGAGGTGTCTAAGGTTTGAATATAGGACATGAAGTGGGAACTTGAGGTATGTAGTAATAATGTATAAGAGATTTGGTCAATAATGAGCAAAAGGAAAAGTTTCTTGTAACGATATGTGTAGAAGATGAAATATGGAGGAAGGTGGTATAATATATAAAGTGTTAAAGATTGGGATATGCAATATAAAAAGGTTGAAATACGCGTGACGATAGGAATAAAATAATGAGATGGACATTGAATGGTAAATATAATTAGGATCTCACAAGACCAACCAATTTTTGTGTTTCTCATCAATTTTGTAGATTTGTATATGCAAAATTATGAAAACTAGCTAACATTGTTTTACAACATCACTAATGAATAAAGGTTGCTTGAGTGAAAGTTGTTTGAGGACATGAATAGTGAGGTGTGGAGCTCAAAGGTCCACCAAGAAATCTTTTAACATCCAAAGCATGTTATGAGAAAAACATTCAAATATAAAATTCAATTGTTCAAATGCAATAATAATATATTTAATACTAGTTGCATGCTTGTGGACTCAATTTTGAGAACGAATAAGGGTCTACAGGAATTGAGCATGTCTCATGAACACTTTGACCCTGAAATTTCATCATATTGATTCTACTATTTTAGTTATTCTTAAATTTCAAAATATAATTTAATAAACAAAATTAAATGAACTTGTTGAATTTTACTTGAGTATCAATGTCAAATGTATTATTCATCAATTCATTTGTCATAGCCATCGTCTCTGCAACTGATGTGGGTTGTGTAGCCGAATCCTGAGGACTCTAATAATTGTACATTCAAAACAACACCACAAGCGCCACAATGGTGGGGTGGAGCTCAGGCCCTACACATCTCCTCCACATCAGGCTCTACTAGAGGCCTATCACACTGTATAATAGTCTAGGTGAGCGAGCTAATTGACTCCAACATGTCCACCTCCACACTATCCTTAACAATGGAATGAATAGTGACATGCTCCACCATGGGGTTGGCTAAGGGTATCGGTGCCAACTCTGGATTATGTCATGCACCTGGTCTATCATATGTGGAGCCCCCACCTCTACCCTAAAAGTCTAAGATGTCACAATAATTTGGCATCTTATTGAGGAAAAACTCACAATAGAGTTTCCTCAAAAATTACTGTGGTACCTCATGGTTATTGCATGGAGGTTGGTCAAATACTATCGACCACCGCTCCCAAAATTTATTTTTAATTAATTCATGGTGGCACCAATGGATAGGGAACCCCTGCATGCATGAGATAAAGGTGTGTTGGTTCTCGGGTCTATAAATAGGGCACACAATTTGGCTTTTCTATTTTTTTGTTTTTTCACATCTGCATATGACAAACCATTAGCATAAAATTTTCTCAACTCATCCCTCTTATTTGACCAAAAATTTATTTTATCACTCATTTCTCCTACATGAGATACAATTGACTTCAATGATTTAAAATTCCCTCTCCTATAAGGGTGGGTTTCAGCATGCTTGGTTAATCTTCCAATTAATTGTTCAATGTCTCTTTTATTGTTTTCAATTTGATTTAGCATATTTTCTTATGTTCCTTGAGGATGTCTATGAATTGATGGAGGGGTTTGAGGTTGTTCTTGTATAGGAGGCTATTCATGAGGGCGTGATTATGAATTCTCAATGTTTGGAGGTGGAGATTCATTCCTTAAGAATTAGAAAAAAGTTTTATTAAAAGAACCTATTTCAATCTACATTCTAAATCAAATTCGAAATAAAAACAATAAAAATACATACCTCTATGCAATCTTTGACCTCTTTGATGTTTTGGTAGAATCCTTGTGAAGAATTCCAAGATAAGAGCACAAAAAATAAAAATAGATTTGGCAAGCGTGAGTTGTAGAGATGTAAACCTCCAAGCCAAGTCGCGGGTTCAACAAAAAATGAGGGTTGAATGCATTTTTTGGTTTTTATTCACTTTTTCCATTTGACAAGTGCCAAATTTGGCATGCACCAAATTACTTGACCATTTGGCGTGCACCAAATTTGGCATGCGCTAAGTGCTCTTTTTTTACATTTTTTAGCATTTTTTTCCAATTTGGCATCAAAATTGTCACTGATCCATGCACTTACCCTTATCTATACTGCACCTTCACATTGTTTTATCATTGTCTCTTTGGAGTTTTCATTTCTTATGTTGTTCTTTTTAGATTTTTCTATTTCATATAGATAAATTTCTATCTAATGAGATCAAAACTTAAAAATGTTTTAGTTTTGAAACCTGATAAATTTTTAATTTAAAAATGTTTTAGTTTTTAAACTTGAGAAATTTATAATTTAAATTTGTTTTAGTATTGAAAATTTATAAATTTATAATTTAAATATTTTGTTTTAATGATATGTAGATCTCTTTATTTATATACATATATGGCTGATCATCAGGGCTCTCACCATTCTCCTTAATCTGAGTAGGATGCTCAAGCTAGAAAGAAAATTATATGAGGAGAGTATTGGGAGATTAGAAAATGTATTGATATGTTTAGATCAAATGATTCATAACTCCCCTAATTTATCCAATAGAGAAAAATTATTCAATATTAGAGATGATATTTTATGTATGATTGGGACCATTCGATCATGCAATCCTTATGATGACATTAACACTGAGCAGTTTTATTCATCTCTTGCCAAGAGTGTTACTCGCATAGATAAATAGAGATTTGTTAGTAAGTTAGTTTCACAAGATAATATGTATAACATGTTCCCTTTTTATAGGGGAAAAGATAGAATTAGAGGATATACAGTTACTAGGTGTATAGATGGGCTTGTAGCTCCATTTATATATCCTAGATGGTTGGCATCTCATAATAGATGGCCTCATAATGATGAGTTTCCACTTTATTTTTGCAAATATTTATATGAAAAGTTTCATTTATAGATGGATGTAGACTACACATATTTTCATGAGCATGCTGGACAGGGTAGAGGTAGGTTTGCTGATAAACCTGAGTATAGATGTCTAGATTTTCCACCACCCGTCAGCAAGAGGGAATTAGATGGTCAAAAACTTTTGGTTCTTCCAAAAAAATTGGAATTAGCAACAATAGGGGAGACAAAAAAAATCCCTACCAGATCTCATATTTTGGATAGTATTGCCACCATTACCACACAAATCGATCAGATGTCATCTGATCATGTTGGTAGATACTTATTGTGGCCACAAATTATCCATCCTCCCACTGAGGCTACATATACAACTTATGATCCATTTATTTGTGTCGATCTACCATCGCCATTAGATGTGGCCCATATGAGTGAGATGATTATGTGTAATGTGTGTGCATTCTCTATTATTGATTTACTAGTACCTTACCAGTTTATTAGTGAGGAGCATGGGATCCCTCTTGATTCTATATTGACGCTTATTAGACATCAACATCCTACTACACATACAATCTAGGAGGTGGAAGCTTCACAGTATATTCCACACCATCCTATAGACTCTCATGTGTAGCATGTTTCTATTGATCCTGCAACTTGTTTAGGTTCTCAACATGTTCCAAATCATGTTGAGGTGATTGCACCAACTAATCTTCTTTTCTGGCACAAATAGTGCACTTCTTTTTGGAATTGATATTGTACCTTCTACAAATGTCCCTAAGGTGTCTTTGTGTTCTTGTGATATCAGTGGGATTGGTACAACCCTCAATGATGCATGATAGGTACTTGAATAATTTTTATATAAATTGTGTTCTAAAAATTTACATGTACATATATTTCAACTAAAAATGATTTTAGAGTAGTTCTAACTCCTGATTGAAATCATGTATTTGAAATTTTCTAGCAATATGGTGATTTTCCAGACTTTAGATATTTGGAGCATGCTCGTGATCCCCTCCATGATTCACTTGAGGTACATCTAAATAGAAAAATTAAATTACTTGATACATTTGAACAAATTAAACTTGTACATTATAAGTTTTAGATAATTTTACATATACACATGTGTATTAGATTAAATTACATGTAGTTGAACTTGTGCAAGGCTTTAGATAGGGCACGGTACATGGATCGAGATAGGTTGGATCAAGACATGGAACAAGACAAGGATCGAGACAACTTATATTAGGACATGGGTCAAAACAACTTGGACCGAGAGAGGGATTGAGATAGCCTAGATCGAGGCATGGATCAAGAGAGGGATCAGGTTAGGGATTAGATTCATTTATCCATACTAGATATCCTTCTCTTTGAGTTGATTTACATGCCACATAAAATAATTTTACATTATGGTTTGTCATGTCATGAACTATACAATATTATGGTTTGAACTCTTATTATTATTTGGAGCATATTACATACATTTTACCTTTTGGTTTGTCATTCCATGTTATATGCATGTACACATTATTATGGTTTGAACACTTGTTATGGTTTACATCACATTACATACATTTCATATTAAGGTATACACATATACACCACATTACATGTTTTTTCACGTCACATTATATAAAAATTAAATACATTATGGGTAAGTGCACCAATCTGTGACACAATTTTGGCTCTTAAGATGCCACTTTTCTTTTCTTTTTTCTTCTGAAATCAATAAAATCTGATTTGCACGAGAAAATGAAGATAGTTATGCTCAAATTTCAATATGCAACAATAAAAAAAGTTGAAGTGCTCCAAGTCTAGTTTCCAAGATACTATTTTTTTTGAAATTAATGAAGATTAAGGGTCTCAAAAAAGGGCGGGGGGCAAAACAGGTCATGTTTTTATAAAAAAAAATAGCATGGCACCTGAGGGCTCCCCCCTTTTTGATTTTTTTTTAGAATTTCAAAAATCCCAATGGTGAGAAATTAGCTAACACCATGTAGTTTATCCTCATTCTTTCGGATAATTTTTTTAATGAATATATAATATTTTATTAATTTTCAAAGTGGACACATCCTGAAAAGCTGAAATTTGAGCATGCTCCCCCCTAAATTTTTTGAAAACTAATTGAAAATTGATTTATATTTTTAGCATGTGTAGAATGGAGTCTAGTTTCAAAAAATTTAATTTATTTCATGTTTTTATGAATGACTAAAAATATATCCTAAAACTAGCACATGTTGGTTTTTGACAAAAAAATGAAGGCATTTACAAAAGGAGTCATGGATCAAAACCTTAACTAAATCAAAATGAAAAAAGAATTATATATTTAGATAGCTAAGAGAGAGTTTAACACTATCATTTTTTTCTTTATATAGTTGCATTGAAATACGTGCAAATGAGACGAGGCACATAGACGAAAATATGAGGAAATTTTGCAAATTCTGTCAATTAACAAATCCAAAGCAGGTCATTTGGCGAGCACCAAATTTGGCATGCACCAAAGGTGATGTGTAATTTTGCGCTCGCCAAGTTACCTTCTTTGCAAAAAACTTGAATTTCCCCTCTCTTTGGGTGACAACTTTGATAATGCCCAGAGTGCACAGTTTATGATCGTAGATGGATAGTTGAGGTTTTACCTTTCATACACTCTCTAACTCATTACCCTAATTGGATAAATCTTTATCCCTCTGAAGTATCTCTCTTAGGTCTCACTCTATCCCAAGTGACCTAGACTACTCTTTCAGTCCAATCCCCTCTTTCAGGTCTCTTTGCCTCCCACATAGGTACCTAAATAAATTTATCTCACTCCAACCCCCTTTCTCACTCTCCCTCACTCTCTCCCTCTCTTAGGTTGTTATCTTTCTCTCTCTGTCTCTCTCTCTCAAGTCTCTCCCTCCTACCCCCTTTCCCTCTCTTAGGTCTATCACTCCCTCTATATCTCTCCTATTCGCTCTCACTCTCTCTCTCTTGGGTATCTCCATCCCCCCTCTCTCTCTCTCTCACACACACTCCCTCTATCTCTCTCACACTCTCTCCCACTATGTCTCTCTCTCTGGTCTCTCCCTCCCACCGCCTCTCCCTCTCTCTCTCTCAAGTATCTCCATCCTACCCCCTCTCCCTCTTTCTCTTTGTCAAGTCTCCCCCTCCTACCCCCTCTCCCTCTCACAGTCACTCCCTCTATCTCTCTTCCACTCCCTCCCTATCTCACTCCCTCTACCTATCCATCTCTCTCAAGTATCTTCCTCCCACCACCTCTCCCTCTCTCTCTCAAGTCCCTCTCTCTCTCACACCCTCTATCTCTTTCCCACTCTCTCTCCCTCTCCCTCTCTCTCAAGTCTCTCCCTCCCACCCCCTCTCCCTCCCTCTGTCTCTCTCAAGTCTCTCCCTTCTACCCCCTCTCCCTCTTTCAGGTCTCTCTTTGTCTCTCTCACTCACTCCCTCTATCTCTCTCCCACATCCCCTCTCTCTCTCACTCCCTCTATCTCTCTCCCTCTCTCTCTCCTCTCTCTTAGGTATCTCCCTCCCACCCCCTCCCACTCTCTCTCTCTCCTTTCAGGTATCTCCCCCCACCCCCTCTCTCTCTATCTCTATCTCACTCCCTCCATATCTCTCCAATCCTCTGCTCTTGTGAGTCCTCCCTCTCCCTCCCACCCCTCCATCTCTCAAGTCTCTCTCTCCTCCTTGTATCTCTCATCTCTCTATCCCCCCGCCTTCCTCTCCCTGCTCTCTTGGGTCTCTCCTTCCCACCCCCTCTCTCCCTTTTCTCCCTCCTCCTTCTCTCTCCCAGTGTCTCCCTCCCACCCCTCTCTCCTCCTCTCTTGGTTTCTCCTACCACCCCTCTCCCTCCGCCTCTCTCTCTCTCATCTCTCCCTCCTACCCTCTCTCTCTCTATCTCCTCCCCTCTCTCTCCTCCTATCTCTCCCCTTTGTCTCTCTCCCTCTCTCTCAGGTCTCTCCCTCCCACCCTCTCTCCCTCTTTCTCTCTCTCAAGTATCTCCTTCCTACCTCCTCTCCCTCTCTCTCTTTGTCAAGTCTCCCCCTCCTACCCCCTCTCCTTCTCACAGTCACTCACTCTATCTCTCTTCCACTCCCTCCCTCTCTCACTCCCTCTATCTCTCTCCCTCTCCCTCTCTCTCAAGTATGTCCCTCCCACCACCTTTCCCTCTCTCTCTCTCTCAAGTAGAGAGTTTAGGGTTTAGGGTTTAGGGATTAAGGGTTAAGGGTAGAGGGTTTAGGGTTTAGGGATTACGATTTATGGTTTAAGGGTAGAGGGTTTAAGGGTTTAGGGTTTAGGGATTAAGATTTATGGTTTAAGGGTAGAGGGTTGAGGGTTTAGGGTAGAGGGTAGAGGGTTTAGGGTTTATAGTTTAAGGGTTAAGCGTAGAGGGTTTAGGGTTTAGGGATTACGATTTATGGTTTAAGGGTAGATGGTGTAGGGTTAAGAGAGAGAGGGAGGTGTTGAGGGTAGAGGGTAGAGGGTTTAGGGTTTATAGTTTAAGGGTAGAAGGTTTAAGGGTTTAGGGTTTAACTTGGTTAAGGGTAGAGGGTTTAGGGTTTAGGTTATGATTTAACAGTTTAAGGGTAGATGGTGTAGGATTGAGAGAGAGAGGGGGATGTTAAGGGTAGAGGGTAGAGGGGTTGAGGGTTGAGGGTTGAGGGTTGAGGGATTAAGAGGGTATAGGGGTTGAGGGATTAGGGTTTAAGGGTTGAGGGTTGAGGGTTTAGGGATTAAAAGGGTATGGGTATAGGGGCTAAGGGATTAGTTTTTAAGGGTTGAGGGTTGAGGGTTGAGGGATTAAGAGGGTATAGGGCTTGAGGTATTAGGGTTTAAGGGTTGAGGTTTGAGGGTTAATGGATTAAGACGGTATAGTGGTTGAGGGTTGAGGGATTAGGGTTTAAGGGTTGAGAGTTGAGGGTTGATGGTTGAGGGTTGAGGGATTAAGAGGGTATAGGGGTTGAGGGATTAAGAGGGTATAGGGGTTGAGGGATTAGGGTTGAGGGTTAAGGGATCAAGAGGGTATAGGGGTTGAGGGATTAGGTTTTAAAGGTTAAGGGTTGAGGGATTAGGGTTTAAGGGTTGAGAATTGAGGGTTGAGGGATTAGCGTTTAAGGGTTGAGGGTTGAGGGTTTAGGGATTAAAAGGGTATAGGGGTTGAGGGATTAAGAGGGTATAATGGTTGAGGATTGAGGGTTGAGGGATTAAAAGGGTATAGGTGTTGAGATATTTGTTTAAGGGTTGAGGGTTGAGGGATTAAGAGGGTATAGGGGTTGAGGGATTAGGGTTTAAGGGTTGAGGGTTGAGGGATTAAGAGGGTATAGGGTTTGAGAGATTAAGGTTTAAGGGTTGAGGGTTAAGGGTTGAGGCTTGAGGGATTAAGAGGGTATAGGGGTTGAGGGATTCAGGTTTAAGGGTTGAGGGTTGAGGGTTTAGGGATTAAAATGGTATAGGGGTTGATGGATTAGGGTTTAAGGGTTAAGGGTTGAGGGTTGAGGGTTGAGGGTTGAGGGATTAAGAAGGTATAGGGGCTGAGGTATTAGGGTTTAAGGGTTGAGGATTGAGGGTTGAGGAATTAAGAGGGTATAGAGGTTGAGGGATTAGAGTTTAAGGGTTGAGGCTTGAAGCTTGAGGGCTTAAGATGGTATAGGGGTTGAGGGATTAAGGTTTAAGGGTTGAGGGTTGAGGGATTAAGAGGGTATAAGGGTTGAGGTTGAGGGTTAAGGGATTAAGAGGGTATAGGGGTTGAGGGATTAGGGTTTAAGGGTTGAGGGTTGAGGGATTAAGAGGGTATAGGTGTTGAGGGATTAGGGTTTGAGGGTTGAGGGTTGAGGGTAGAGGGCTGAGGCTGAGGCATTGAGTGCATAGAGGTTGAGGGATTAGGGTTTAAGGGTTGAGGGTTGAGGGTTGATGGATTAAGAGGCTATAGGGGTTGAGGGATTAGGGTTTAAGGGTTGAGGGTTGAGGGATTAAGAGGGTATAGAGGTTGAGGGATTAGGGTTTAAGGGTTGAGGGATAAGGGTTTAAGGGTCCCACTTCCTCTCTCTCCCACTCCCTCTCTTAGGTCTTCCCCCCCACCATAACTGAATAAATCTCTCCCTCTCAAGTCTCTCTCTCTCGGGTCTTACTCCCTCACATGCTACTTAGACTAAGTTGTGTCACTCCAATGCCCTCTCTTATAGTACCTCTCTGTCAGGCCTCACTTACCTCCAACCCTACCTAGAAAAATATATACCACTCCAAACCCCTCTCCCATACTCTCTCTCTCTCTCTCCCCCTTTGGTCTTTTTGTATCTCTCGGGTCTCATCCCTCCCAACCCCTCTCCCATTGTCAAGTATTTTCCCTTATTGTAACTGGATAACTCTCTATCCCTCTCAAGTCTCTATCACTCTCAGGTCTCAATCACTACCACACTACTTAGACTAATCTCTCTCACTCATATCACCTCTCTCTCTATCTTGAGTGTCACTCTCTTTGTCTTTATAGAATCTCTCTCCATTTCAAAACAACACATTTGGCGGCCGCCAAATATTTTTTACCTTGAAAAGGAAAAATAGGGGTTGACCCCATGATTCAGGCCTACATGCTTTTGTATTTGTCTGGTTCAATGCTTTATCCAATTCAGAAATGCCTTTTTTTATGCAGTTGACTTCATATTGTACCAATCTATGCTTGATCCATGACCTTTTTACCACCAATCTACATGGTAGACAATGTAGAAGACATTTTGAAGTTTCTACATCATTTTACTTTATCTGAGGTAATATATTCATTTTGGTAATATTGAAATGTTTATATTTAGTATATTTTTTTGTTTTTGACAATATAAACTAAATTTCTTTAATGATTTTATTAATCATAACAATTGGACATAAAATTCAACATTGAATTAGATGGGATTTGTATAAAAAGTTTAATTTTTATGAGTTTGAAGAAAGAAAAAAATGAAAAAAATGACATTTACTTAACACAAATTTACTTATGAATTTTATTTGCATTGCTTATAGTAGTCTATTTCCAGCATGGTTAGTGGAATTCACTCCATTTCATTTTATTTTCAACTAGTTTGGAAAACTTTTATTTTCAACTAATTTGGAAAACCTAATAGCTTTCATGAATGTTAATGCAATTTTCCATTAATTTTTTTGTCCCATAAAAAATTCACCTTCATTGAACATGTGCTTAGATAAATTCAAGTGAGTTGACATAGTTGTTAATGCAAGTTTCCATTCATTCATACCATTTACCTTTCTAATAAATTAAAAAAGGAAAATTTTGTGCAATTGAGAATGCTTATTGTCTTTCTAAGTTACCTCATTGCCAAAGAAATAGTGAATAATTATAAGATATAGCATCACAAACCCTTCTTTGAATTCATATTCTTCATGACTTCGTTGACAATCACAAATTTGGTTTTGAGAACAATAAACACAATATTATCTAGTTTTCATTTAGGTGGTAACAAATTATACCCTATGTTTGTGATGTAGAGCAGGGAGAAAAAACCTTCAACAATCATAATTAGATCAGTTTCAAACAATCTTCAATCTCAAAAACCTCAATTCAATGCTCAACTAACCAATTCACATTCACTTACTGGTTTCTCTCACTTTTCTTGTTGTTGTACGACTCGTGCAAATCTAAGATGATCTAAAACTGGTGGATGTTGTAGATTTATGAATTAGCTTTCATTCACACATATTTAGAGGTTCTAAATTTTTGTATAGCGAAATTTATCTTGTTTTTACTGCTGCTACCTACTTTCATAGTGTTCTTCGATTGAAGGGTTTAATGATGTAATTCGACCCATTCCACTTTTTGTTCCTACTGTAACTTGTGGACTGGGTCCTCTAACTTGTAAAATACATGCATGACCTATTTAGAATGTTGTGGGGTCAAGGTTGGGTGTTTGGGATGGTGTTCTACGACTGTAGCAGGGTATTTTCATGGTGAAAATGAGGGCTTCAAGTGGTGTTTTGAAAAAATGTGGGAAGGACTATCCATGTAATGTATTACTCACCATGTGTAGGGTTTGGTAAGTGTGTTTGGTGCTTTGTATAGGTCTTGCAGGTCCGGGAGATAGGAGTTTCATTAAAACCCCAAGTATTTTGCTTGAAATTGGGGGTTTGACCTGTATTAGGAGTCTAGAGGTCTTGGACTTGGAAAAAAATCAAGAAATTGGAGGTTTTGACACATAACATAGTACTATTTGAGGAGTTTGAGTGAATATCTAATGTTTAAAAGGTACTCTCTTTGTAAATTAGGCCAATTGATAGCCTTTTCCAAGGTGGGTCTATTGGAAGTCAATGTTAGTCCAAAGGAGTTGATGTTGGGGTTTACCTATGTTTTATAACTTGCAAGTGGATATCTTAATCATCCCTGAGTCTGTCAAGTGTTTTGGAAAACCTTGGTGAAAAGGCCCTTGAACCGGGTTACCTATGCTACAAGGGAAACCTTGGTAGAAGTTGGGATTTTCAGTTGAACATTTGATTTTCTTTGGAATCTGATTGATTCTCATTGATTTGGTGTATTGAATGGTTTCCACCCCTCTTTGCATCAAACACACTCAAAATCCCTACTCTGATATCTAACCCTACAGACATCTAACTCCATCATGTATTCAAAATGTTGTCTAGCATAGACATGTTTGATAATTCCAAACAACTCACTACCTTCTTTCATAAAATTATTTTCTATGTTTCATATTTAATGCAATGTAATCAGTGATATCAATATTTTCATAAAATGCATTACTTACTTTTGTTCTATGTGTGTTTTTGGTTCTAGGTGTGTTTGTGAACATGTACCATTGAATGTCATGCTCAGGAAACGATCGAAGCCTATAACACTGGAAGAACATGTAGTTAAAAATGCAAGGAGAAGAGAATAAAAAAATGTAGCTCATGAAGCAAAGGAATTGCAGCCCATAAAACCAAAAATTCTCGTGCAATCTAAGAGAGATGTCGAATTGGCAAAACAAAGGGCACAAATGAGGAAAGTTTGTGGAAGGATAGGAATGGATACCAAAGTTGGGGGCACATCATCAACCATAGGTGAAGCTCAATGCACATCTCTAGTTGAAGACACATCGACAACAACATGTGGTTTTTCAAGTACATCAGAAATCACATCTCCAATTGAAGAAAAACCATCAACAACATTGCGTTTTGAAAGTAAATCAACAAACACATATCTTTTTAAAGGCACTCCACAAATGACATCTCAAGTTGGAGGTACAACATCATTTACATGTCAACCTCAAGGTATGTCATCAATTGCACCTTCGATTGAAGGTACGCGATCTATCCCCGATGCTGTTGACCTTCCCAGTGTTGACACAAATTTACATTTCAGAACTCCTCCTAGAGTTTTGCTTAGAAAACCTACATTTTTGATTGATATTGATTCCAATGTTTTGAAATGGATGCCTAATAAGATTCCAAAATGTAAATGTCAAAGATATGCACAAAGGATATGGAGTTTATTTTTTGTGAAGCTAAGTGAGGGTGGAAGATGCCAACTATTTATTGAAATGATGATGAAACTCAAATTTAGGCCCACCATGAAGGCTCTTGGGATAAGATTTTTGAATGACTCAAGTGAAAATTTCATTGTAAATAACTTGATGAGTGCATACGAGAGCGTGGGTTACACCTCACACATGAAGGATAGTTGTGCCACACGACGTGTGATGACAACAACACTGTTAAGCAGTTAAAAAAGGAACAAGGTGAACCTTACAAAGGTGAGTAAGTCTTTGAAAATAAGTAGATCATCTCTAATGAGAGCCAAAGGAAGGCGTGAAAGAGTGGAGGATCCAAATAGCAATGAGTTATGGGCATTCTCGGGTAGAGTGCCATAGAAAGATACAAGAATTGCTCAAGGCTTGAGATCTTTAATTGTGAATTATTGGAAGGATAACACAAGGACCCATCCTAATCAAAGAGATGTTGTAAGAAGGAGAATTGGTAGTAAAAACCATGAGCCACATCCAATGCATATTTTGGATACCACTCAAACACAATTTTTTGCTCATTTTGTATAGAAGTTTCATGAAATTAAAATATGTCAAAGGTATTTTGAAATGCTAAATCCTTTTTATGTCAAAATAAATCAGACACACACTACTTGTTGTTGTAGGGTCCATATTGATTTTTATCAATGTATATGTGTAGATATGCATACTGGCAATGTTTTGCAGGAATGTAACATAATGCCTCCACCTAAATCATCAAGGAAATTTTTGTCTTCCATTTTATGTGAAAGAGAGGATGGTCAATTTTTTTACAAAAAGTCATATTTGGATGGCACATGTGATCATTGTGGTGGCTTGCAAAATTTTCCAATTTGCCAACACATGGCTAGTACACACACAATTGGAGACAAAATTGTGGAATTTGGAAAATATAAGACAGTGGCAGATAGTCTAAAAGATGGGAAAGAAGCAAAGAAGTGTGAATTGGTTAGTGATAAGATTCCAGTGTATCAGTTTATGGGAATTTTTCATGATCAGGTGGTCTATGAGTATCCAAGGAATACACACAGAGCACAATGGTTGGACTCGCAGTTCAAGTTATGCAGGGACACATTTCCACTTCGTCATATCATTTTAGTTGTCGACTTCACTGAGAACTACACACTACAACCACAAAATGAGGTGCAATCACAGTACTACAACTCCACGCATGTTGCTATATTTGTGCATATAGCATTCATTCATGCAAATGATAGTACAGAGGAAAATAGGAAAGTATTGAGGGAGTATCACTTTTACATCAGTGATGATTGCACACATTCTATAGAGTTTGTGCAAGGTTGAGTTCATATGTTCTATGCTGATCTAGCTGGCAGGGGCATATCATTTAGTCAACATATCATATGGTTAGATAATTGTACATCACAATTCAAGAAAGCCAGAATTTTTTACTGGTTGAGCAAGATGCATAGGATCAGTGGTGTTCAACATATGTGGAACTTCTCAGAGGCTGGGAATGGAAAGGGGGAGCATCATGGAGTAGGTGCATGTATCAAAAGAGCCCTAGCACAAGAAGAGTTAAAGTACACAAATAGTGTAAAGTTGACAAATGCAAGATCAATTGTCTAGTGGTGCAATGGTGCAATGGGTCCAAGTAGTGAAGGTAATTCTTTAGTTCGTAGATTTTTTCATTTAGTAGATGATACTAACATTGCAAAATATGAGGATTTTTGTACACTAACAGGATCGAGCGAGTTACACTCTTTTAGAAGCTCCAATGCAGGTACATGGACTATCCATATGCGGAAGATGGCATGCTTTTGTTATGCATGTACACTTCAAGCATGGAATGATTGTGAATCAAAAGAGTGGGTTGATGAATGGTCTATAAGAATTATAACCCCACTTGAAACTTATCAGCTCCCGGCGGCTCTATAAATCAAGGAGATGCAATCATCCATTGACTTTGATAATGTATCGGACCTACTAGAACCAGGTAATATTTCTTACTTACAAGTTTTATTATGTTGCTTAGTAGATACATGTAACAAGATGAAAATATCAATGTAGGGCATGTTTATGCGGTGATTGCAGATGAAGAAAACGAAGAGGGTACAAATTATTACTTGTGCCATTGTATCGAGGCCAAAAATAAATTGGAGGCCCCAATTATAGATGGAGAAAACATAGAATATCCTACAGGTTTGATGGTTGTTACTAGAACATGGCTTCGAAGGTATCCAGTTAAGAATGTTGTAGTTTGGTTGTTTGAGGACTTCAACATGCATCGGAAAATTCTTCACTATTTGAACCTTGTCGTCGCCACCAATGTTCATTTGATCAAATATAAGGGAAAACCTATAGACAAGAACTTGTGGAAAGTGTGTGAGTATGACCACGAGGCAATACTTGACACAATAAAGAGTAAAGCAGATCCAGATGGTTCCATGGATTGATTTGTAAGTATGCACATTGAATTTGTAAAGTCATGTTATTGATCACTCTTTTGGACCAACACCTTCCAATCAAGATTTTTCACCATTAGTGTTTGATGTCATATGCATTTATGACTATCATTGATCCTTTTCTGATTGTCACTATAGGTAATACTGAAGTTTTTCAAAGTATATAAGAAAAGAACAACATTGGTTGGTGTTGCAAGTGTTCAGTGGTATGAGAAACATCGGTTGCTAGTGCATTTTTTGGTTGTCAATCTTCTCTTTCTTTTCCATCTTGTAGATTTATCATATTCTTATATGCTACATGTTTTATGTTAATTATGTCAGCGATATATTTGAAATTTATATGTAGGATCATCGAGAGATGATAAAGTAGTGAAGGGGAACATCACCATTGTAGGACCTTCAATCGACCTCCTTATCTAGCATGCATGAAGGTGATAGGAGGTCTCATCAGTTGTATGACTGACATTATTTAGTTATTTCTCTTTTAATTATTTTTATGTGAGTCCATATCTAAGATTGATAGGCTTTTGCAGGTTTTTTGTGGACCAAATTCCTATGATACTACACAACCACAAAGAGGCTACTACCCATGTGTTTCATAGGGAGCAGGGGATGTACATGTTTTGAACCATTTTGGAATGCAAATAATTGGGCCAGCTGAGGTGGAATGGAGAAACAAAACTAGGCAGCAACTCCTTTTGTTTCTTCTCAAGTACAATATATTTCATGATCTGTGCTACAAATGGGAGGAATTATTTCCTTGCATGTATTGCTACAAGTATTGAAAAATGGGAAGATTTTCAAGATGTTCTTCCATCACTATTGTAATATTTTTCATTGAATTAGTGTATTTTTTGATATACAAAAATGATGAGAAATTAATACATGCAAATGCGTATATTCCTTAATATATGCCTCAATTAAATGTGTATATTACATTTAAAATTAGTTGCAATACTTCATGGTTTACATTTAAAGTTGTCCTCAAGGAAAAACATGTGGATTTATGAGTAAGAATGAAATAATGTCTAATAGAATTGTAGAAATGCATATTTTATTGCCCCTACTAATGCAAAGGTGGTGGTAACCCAAGACACAAATTGACACAACTTCTCTCAAATATGCCAAGAAAGACATCAACTTTCAATTAACTCAACCTTGTAAAATAGCATCAAACTCAACAAGGACCCTACAGAGGTTTTCAACATCCAAGCAATGATAATTAAATCAACTTTGCACAATCCCTAAGGCAGATTCATTAAATTCCTCAAAACTCATCTATTGACATATGTTTCCCTTGTAGCAGTTGGAAATCGGTTTTTTAGACTTTTGGCCAAAATTTTCCAAAACACTTAGGAAATTAATAATGGATTCAAATACCCTTCTCAGAGATACGAAGTATGGGATCAACAATTCTTACACAAGAAATTAGAAAAAAAGAAAACTTTTTATTGAATCTTCTCTCTTTCTTCATTAACAACCTTGCCTCGACCAAGAGGCATATTTAAACTCTATAAAACCTCCCTCCAACATCCCTTAACTACATTTTGAATTGGAGGGACGTTGGAAACCAACTAACTCTTATTTAGACCTTTAATTGCCTAGTTCAAGCAATTAACACTACACCAAGAACCCGACTAGGTAGAACACTCCAAAGTTGTTAAAGGCTCTTCAAAACACAACAAATGACCAAGGTGAGTCCCCTCAAATGCCTAGTTGCATCATGGCACCATGATTCATTAGTTGGCCTGCATGCACCAACGCTACATGGTGAGAAGGAGACCTAATACAAACATCAAAACTCAACACTAAGCTTAAAAGATTGTATTACATTGAAATCAACCTGAAAAACAAAAAATAAGATTCATTCAAGCCTCATGGAGGCATTTGGACCCCAAGGTGCCCCTGTGCCACCCCAACTCCCCTAAGCCATAAACATGGTTCTTACAACATCAATACACATATCTCAACACCCTTGAACAACCCCTCTCAAGGCTTTACATAGTCCTTTACACCCTTCTCTAACTGATCCATGCCCTCAACTAACTAAATACCAACTTTTAAAACAAGTAACCGTTGCATTTCAAATTTGTTGCTTTAAGCAACTTAAAAATTTGCAACTTTAGACTCCTCCAACCTAATGACTACAACTAATTACCTCTAAACCCACACAAATTTCTTGAAAATATCCTTGTTACATCAACAAAACTCCTTTCTTGCACACTCATATACAAATACACAAATTTGCCTTCAAAGGCTACAAAGACAACTTCTAGTGCAAGATTGAAGTTTTCAAATTTTTTATCACTAGACCCAAAACTCATCCTAAAACATACCTAATGGTCTTAATTGACCTTATTCAAGGAAAAACATTCTCAAAATACCCACAACAACCTATTGACCAACCTATTGACCATCAAATAATCAAATATTGAGGGTGAGGTGTAGGCAAGGGTTTATTGAAAAACCATACTCCAAACCTTCCCACAACCAAAAAAATCCTGAAACACCTTCAAAAAGGTTTGTACAAGCTTAAAGTTTCAAGAGATATCGCTGCCCCCAAATATTTCTTCAAACCCTAGCACTAAACCACCATTTTCCACTCAAAAATGCACAATTTGACATCTACGACATCACCTAAAAACCCTCTATTCACCTTCCTTGCACAAAAAAATTTGTACACATGCTTTATAACCCTAACTAATCCTTTCCATTAAGTTACAGAAGCATACAATGGGTGGAAGGCTTAATATGACATTTTAATGCACTCAAAACCCTTAAAATAGGGTATACAGACTGACCCTTAGTAATTGGCTTCTAAAATGCACAAAATCACTTGAAATACAATAAAACAAAAAATAAAATGGAGTTAAGTCTATTTCCCACCTAAGTCCATCAAAAAGAGAGCACAATCGCTCTAAGATGCGCTCAACCGACTTGATCCCTTAAGGGTCCGAATTGCAAAAGGGCAGCAATCTTTGACAGGGTATTACTCATAAACCATGGTGATTACGAAATCTCTATCTAAACCTAGAAGATCACATTGGTCCCCTCTACAATAACCTCTCTCTATTTTTTCTATCTCGGAGGCATTTTCCTGTGGTGTCCAGTTTTCACTTGATGGATAAAGTGTCAAATGCAAGTAGTTAAAAGTTGCAAAGTGGTGTAACTTTTGTTTTGCAGCTCATGTGACCAAATGGATTGTTCCAACACATCTGGGAGGGTAGGTTTATGCTAGGAATGGTCCTCTTTTACACCCAAACATGTGAAATCGCTCTGAGCTACGTTCAACCAAATCGATCTTTTAAGGGTCAAAAGTGCAAAATGACTGCAAACTTTATCATGTTATTACTCGGGTATCGTGAAACTTAGAAACTTCTTGTCTAATCCTATGAGATCAAGTTGGCCCCTCTATAATAAACTCTCTCGGTTTTTTCTCTCTTGGAGGCATTTTCAAGTGGTGGCAAACTTTCACATGGAGAAAAAGTTGTCAAATGCAAGTACTTGAAAGTTGCAAAGTGGTGTAACTTTCGTTCTGCAGCTCGTGTGACCAAACGGATTGCTCCAAAACATCTGGGTGGGTACGTTTACAATAGTTTTGGTCCTCTTTTGCACCCAAACACAAGAAATCACTCTGAGCTACGTTCGACCGAATCGATTCTTGAAGGGTCAAAAGTGCAAAAGGGCTGCAAACTTCAGCATGCTATTACTCGGGTATCATGACACTTAGAATCTTCTCATCTGATCCTACAAGATTGTGTTGGGCCCCTCTATAATAACCTCTCATAGTTTTTTCTATCTCGGAGGAACTTTCCTATGGTGGCAAATTTTCACTTGAGGAAAAAGTTGTCAAATGCAAGTAGTTGAAAGTTGAAAGTTGCAAAGTGGCGCAACTTTCATTCTGCAGCTCGTGTGACCAAACGGATTGTTCTAATGCATTTAGGTGGGTACTTTTATGCTATGCATGGTCCTCTTTCACACCCAAACATGCGAAATCGCTCCGAGCTATGTTCAACTGAATCGATCCCTTAAGGGTCGAAAGTGCAAAATGGCAACAAACTTTAGCATGCTATTACTCGGGTACTATGATGCTTAGAAAATTCTCGTCTGATCCTATGAGATCAATTTGGGCTCCTCTACAATAACCTCTCTCAAGATTTTCTATCTTAGAGGCATTTTCCTCTGGTGGCGAATTTTCACTTGGGGAAAAAGTTGTCAAATGCAAGTAGTTGAAAGTTGTAAAGTGGTGAAAATTTTGTTTTGTAGCTCATGTGACCAAACAGATTATTCCAACGAATCTGGGTGGATAATTTTACACTAGGAATGTTCCTCTTTTGCACCCAAACACGCAAAATCGCTCCAAGCTACGTTCAACCAGATTGATCCCTTAAGGGTCCAAAGTGCAAACTGGCTGTGAACTTCAGCATACTCGTATTCATACATGGTGATGTTCAAAATTTTTTTTCCTAAGCCTATGGGATCATGTTGGGCCCCTCTACAATAACCTCTCTCAGTTTTTGCTATCTTGGAGGCATTTTCCTATGGCGTCTAGTTTTCACTTGATGGAAAAAGTGTCAAATGCAAGTAGTTAAAAGTTGCAAAGTGGTGCAACTTTCATTCTGCAGCTCATGTGACCAAACAGACAGTTGGAACACATCTGAATAGGTATGTTTATGCTAGGCATGGTCCTCTTTCGCACCCAACCATCCGGAGTCACTCCGACCTATGCTCAACTTGATCGATTCCTTAAAGGTCCAAAGTGCAAAATGGCTGCAAACTTCAACATGCTATTACTTAGATACCGTAATGCCTAGAAACTTCTCATTTGATCCTACGAGATTTCATTGGGCCCCTCTACAATAACCTCTCTTATTTTTTTCTATCTTCGAGGTATTTTCTTGTGGTGGTGAATTTTCACTTGGGGAAAAAACTGTCAAATGCAAGTAGTTGAAAGTTGTAAAGTGTTGCAACTTTCATTCTGCAGCTTGTGTGACCAAACAAACTGCTCCAACGTGTCTGAATAGGTATTTTCACACTAGGCATGGTCCTCTTTTACACCCAAACACACAGAATCGCTCTGAGCTACGTTCAACCAGATCGATCCCTTAAGGGTCGGAAGTGCAAAATGGCTGCAAACTTTAGCATGCTATTTCTTGGACAGTGTGATGCTTAGAAACTTATCATCTGATCATAGGAGATTGTGTTGGGCCCCTTTACAATAACCTCTCTTAGTTTTTTCTATATCAGAGGCATTTTACTGTGGTGGTGAATTTTCACTTGGAGAAAACGTTGTCAAATGCAAGTAGTTGAAAGTTGCAAAGTGGTGCAAATTTTGTTTTGCAGCTCATGTGACCAAAAGAACTATTCCAATGCATCAGAATAGGTATTTTTACGCTAGGCATGGTCCTCTTTCGCACCCAAACACACAGAATCACTCTGAGCTACGTTCAATTGGATCGATCCCCTAAGGGTCCAAAGTGCAAAATGGCTGCAAACTTCAGCATGCTATTACTCAGATACCATGATGCTTACAAAATTCTCATCTAATCCTACGAGATTGTGTTGAACCCCTATAAAATAACCTCTCTCAGTTTTTTCTATCTTGGATTAATTTTCTTGTTGTGGCGAATTTTCACTTGGGGAAAAAGTTGCCAAATGCAAGTAGTTGAAAGTTGCAAAGCATTGCAACTTTTGTTTTGTAGCTTGTGTGACCAAATGGATTGTTCCAATGCATCTGGGTGGGTACATTTACTCTAGGCATGGTCCTTTTTTGTACCCAAACACATGAAATCACTCTGAGCTACGTTCAACCGGATCGATCCCTTTAGGGTCCAAAGTGCAAAATGACTGTGAAGTTCAACATGTTCGTATTCAGACACTGTGATGCTTAGAAACTTATCATCTGAGACTATGGGATCATGTTGATCCTTTCTAAAATAACCTCTCTCGGTTTTTTCTATCTCAAATGCATTTTCCCGTGGCAGCGATTTATTGCTTGGGGAAAAAAATGTCAAATGCAAGTAGTTGAGTGTGTAAAAATGACTTTATAGTCATTCCACCCATTGTATCCTATTGTAACTTAGTGGAATGGAATAATTAGGGGTAGGGAACATATGTGCATGGTTTCTAGAGTAGGGGAGGCGATTTGAGTGGTTTGGTGTGATGCCCTAGTTAGCAATTTGATGAGTTTTGGTGAAATTCAATGGTTTAAGAGTGGAAATGGTTGAAATCCTTTGGGGCAATAGTTTGTCAGGGTAAGCATGTGCAGGTTCTTTTAAGCACGTTTGATGCATTGGAAAGGTGTTATGAGTTGTGGGAATAGGATTTTCAATAAACCCACCCATTTTAGGCTTTTAGCCATAGCAGAAAGGCAGTGAACTATTTGATAAAATGCTTTGGTAAACATGTACAAAAAATGTGGTAGCATAGACAAGGCAATGAATTGTTTGAAAAAGTGCCTCAAATAAACATGGTCTCATGGTGATGGAATGTCATGACAATCCATAGTTGTGAATATTTGTGACTTGAGGATTGTGATTAATGATTGGAATTGTGTTTAGTGAGATTGCAAGACCTCCCCTACTGCATCAATGTTTAGGGGTTTATCCATATCAGCAAGGCAATTAACTATTTGATATAATGCTTTGATAGACATGTATGAAAAATGTGGTAGCATAGAAAAGGCAATGAACTCTTTGAAAAAATGCCTTATAAAAATGAGGTCTCATGGTGATGGAATGCCATGACAATCAAAAGCAATTTGATTGTCATGTAATTCCATCACCATGAGACCACATTTATTTGAGGCATCTTTTGAACTAGTGTAGGGGCATCTACAACCATGTTACAAAGTTCATTTTGGTAGCAGTCTGTCTTGGGGGATTTTAGGCGAATCTTGAAGTTTCAAGTGTTTTATCTTAGTAGCTATTTAAAATAAGGTCTAAATAAACCACTCTTTCATGTATTTAGGGGTTTTGGTGTTTTGATGGTAAAATGTGCACAAGTGCACTCATGTATCAAATTTGAAATTTGTAAGCCTTGGAGGAAAAAAAATTTGAATTTATAGGTAGGTGGGCAAGAGAGGTATTTTTGGTGTCATGGGATTGAATTCAAGGTGATTGGGAGTCATAAAGGCCTAAATGTCAATGGTTGCACAATAATGTTATTAAGTGCACAATTAAGTTGTCAAAACATAGTTTTAGGGGTAATTAGGAGTTAGGATTTTAAAAGATAGTTAAAAGGAGTTAGGTAGTTGGATGTTGATGAAAAAATGTATTTAAAGCCATAAAAGGCTCGAACCAAAGGTTTTTCAATGATTTTTGAAGGATTTCATAAGAGAAACAACATGGATTTTGCTACTACATCACAGTTTTTCCTGATTTCCAAAACTTCTTCTCTTTTGTATGTCTCGTATAGTCAAGGTGATGAATTATAATTATTGTATTTGAATAGAATCATGTGTTAAGTCTCATTTGGAACAATTTTGAGTGTTTTCCATCGGGTTTTGGGAAATAAATCTCATTTTTTTTGAAAACTGTTTATTGGGGCAGTGAAAGCACTGTTTTGAGGAAGAAAATGAAAAATCAGTCATCCCACCTACTGTAAAACTCTGTGTTTTAGTGGGATGACATATTTAATGTTTTTTTATGTGTTCAAATGGTTGGGTAGGTTGTGGAGTCGTGGTTTTGACATGGAGTAGTTTTCTAAGGGTTAGTAACAGTGATTTTATATAAAAAATGGTGGGTTCAAGGGTGGTTTTTGTGAGTCATTGATGGAAATGACTTGGGAATGGTGTGAAATGCTTGTGCAGACCCTAAACAAGTATTTTGATGTTTTGGTTGGGCTTGGAAGGCCTTGTGAGGGTGAAATGCTAAAAAGAAATGTTGAAAACCATAGGCTTTTACGTGTAAAAGGAGGGTTTGGTGAACTTATAGTCCAGAGGTCAGTTGTATGAGTTTTGAAGGGTGAATTGGTGGTTTTTTATCATAACACAACTTTGTCCAAAGAGATTTTGTAAAAAAAAAAGGATTTGAAGGTACTTTGTTTGGAAAGGAAGGCTAGTTCTTGTAGCCTTTTGAGCAAGGCAGTCTAGTGAAACTAGGTGTTGGCCTAATGAACCTTGAAGAATCTGATTGGAATATTGTTTTGGGTTTGATTAGATGCATAAATGATGTTGAGATAGGTCTTTGTGTGATCAGATTGTGTTGAGTACTTGAGTTTCCCTGTTGTGTGTTTGAGGATTGGTGTCAAAGTGGGAATATTTGAGAGAAGTTGTGTCAATTTGTTTCTTGGGTTACCACCACCTCTACATCATGAACTATTTCACTTCCTTGTCTATGGCTTGTCATGAAATTCCATCACCACATTTATTTGATTCATTTTTTCAAACAGTTCACTGGCTTGTCTATTCTATTGCTTACTATTATGCTTTTGATATATTTTTTCGAAGCATCCATAGCTTGTTCGAAATCACTTGTTTTAGGATTTTAGCCATAGCAAGAAGGCAGTGAATTGTTTGACAAGATGCTTTGGTAGACATGTATGAAAAATGTGGTAACATAGACAAGGCAGGGAACTATTTGAAAAAATACCTCTAAGAAATTTGGTCTCATAGAATGCCATGATAAGAAAATGCAATTGGCAGCTTCTCCTAGTTATTAGTTATGCAATGTGAAGAAATTGCATAATTGCTTAGGTTGACTTTGTACAAACTATATTGTACTTGAAATTTTGCCATCTATCAGCATCTAGTTATTAGTTATGCAAAGTGAAGTAATGCTTTGACTTTGAAAGATGTGCAATGCAATGCAGTCAATGATATGAATATAAACTACAAAAATCCATTTTTTATAATTCATTAGTTAAATTTTTTTTTTTTTTTGCTCTGTATATCTCTATATGCTATGAAAATATCTTTCAATTTAAAAAAAAAGTTTTTATCTCTTGTTCTACAACTTTTCTGGGTTTTTTCACAAACTATTATATTTTTGGTTTGTCAAAAATTTTCCCAAAAGATTTTTGCTGCTATGCACTGGAAGCATGAAGCATACACGTGAAAACAAACGATATAGGTGAAGTATACATGTGAATGAGTGAAACATACATGTGAATAAGTGAGACACAAGTAATTGAAGCATTCCAAAGGATACAAACCACCACAAATGGAGCTTATTTACACAATACGCTTTAGATGGGGCTTATTGAGCATTCGACAATAATTAATTAAGCATTAGATGTAAAAAAAATCCATGCATACAACATTCAAGCATAAAACTTACACAATACACATGATAACATCATTCAAGAATGACAATAACAAAATAAGATTTTCTTTAATCAAAAAGCTGAAAGGCTATACAATGATATATATTGATAAAAATATCTACAATATATCTTAAAAACCTATATAGGCTTAGTACAAAGGGGCCATATGGACATAAAATGTCACGTATATATCAATAGTACAATTATATGTTCCAAAATTCCACATAGGCATACAACAAACAACACTATTACATAGTCATTTCCCTCTAGGGGAAGGAAATAGATCTCATGCTACCTTCAAAATTTGGCTAGATGGAGTGACTATTTCTTCTCTTGTCTTTCGAACATGCTCGCTAGTCCTCCTATCTTCACTCTGGACCTTCAATTGAGAAAATAAAAAGTAAAGATGTTAAAACATAGAAATTGAATTGTGGAATGAAATATAACAAAATATATAATCACTTACCGCATACATATAGTCATCACGCACATTTAGAACATCACCACATCCACGATCTGGAGTGACAACCACTTGTAGCAACCATCAAGATAGAAATTAAACTACATAAAATTATCATGAAAATTTTCTATAATAGACCATAAAAGAGAAAATATAATGTAAAATTGACTAATCTATTCCCTACCTCTCTCAATGGATCGGAACTGGCTACTGCTACAGCAACTCCATGGTCCATCGTGCCACCAACATCACTAGGGTTGTCTCTTGTCAACAAATGCAAATAAAAAAATATCTCAAGTATCTTGTTGATATAACGACCAAGAGGGGATAATGGAACATAAGGTGAAATAAGAGAGGGTAATGGGATGGGAATAGAAGGGTGATGCAGAGAGGGGGTTCAACTCATTCAAAGTGACAAATTGCATTCAAGAGGCATCTAAAAAGGCTAAAATGGCCTATTAGATTAATCCAAACAATCCTCAAAGCTTGACAACAATTGGGAGTCTAACTTCTCACTTTCACCCATGTAACCTAGCAGTAGTGCAAACTCAGTTTTTGGCCTTTAACTCCCATTCTTTCCAAAACACTTGACAATAAAAAGGTGAATTCAGATACCCACTTCAGAGTTATAAAAACATATCTCTTAACTAAATACAAGTATTTTGGACCAATCCCTTGAAATTAGACCCTCAATGCTGTCCTAGGCCATGAATTAGGCCAAATTTACAAAACAACATACCTTTACACTTAACAAAGACCCTTGAAACCTTGGGGCAGCATTTCCTATGCCCTCAAACCTCTAAAACCACAATCAAAACCCAAGGTTGACACCTCCAACATAGAAAACTCCAAAACCCTCAATTTCATGCCAAGTCAAGAGGGTTTATTCAAAGTCCCTCTTGCACAACCTCCCAGACCATGCCACTAATTTAGACATGTATATTATGACCCCAATATGCTCAAAAGTTGGAAAAAACTCCACACTCTCATTAATTTACACAAACCCTAGACCTAATGCTCCATCTTCATGTCTTTTTCTTCACAAAACTCATCAAGACAACATGTTTATCTCCTTAGTTCCTTCTCCGCAACTCTAATCATGAAACCTACAACCTACTCAGACTCCCTAGGGCCCATTACACTAGTTATAGTAGGTATAGTTAGTGTAAGGGCCCTTAAATCATGATTTTGGTTACAAAACCCTCAAATAGTGTGTCCTCGGCCTGTCACAGGAAAACAAGGATATTTACCACAAATCACAATGGATCTCCCTCAAACTTATTCCAAAAGATTGTTAACACTTTCCACCACAAAGTAAAATAATTTACATGGCACAATCAATTTGTACAGGCTCGTACAGGCCTGCAAATGACAAGAAAACAAAGAAATTTGATGAAAAACAGAGATATTCTTATTGCCAATGCTTCAAACTTCAAGCCAACGTTACGAAACAAGTTTTCATGAATTTTTAAAGGCTTCTCCTCATCAAAATGTTGATGCAATATTTTGCAGGTAGCAATAGTCTTATGGGAAACTTATCTATTGGGGGATATATTGCGCTAGCTAAGTGACCTCTGGGGTTTTATCGAAGCCGACTCTTCGTTTAGTGAGGGAGGTAAAAGGTTAGAAAGACAACAAAACATGAAAAATAAACTAAAGGTGATGCGCCAAAATCATAGACAAATTTACTAGAGCATAGTGTAGGATGCAAAGGCCTGGACCACCAAAATGTTGTTTATTAAGTAAATTTTCTCAAAAGCACTTTAAAACATAACAAACACCCTCAAATTGCATAACATAATCTGACATAACCTTAGCCAACATAGAGGAGTCGAGAAACATGATCTATATTTATTTAGCTATGAAAGATCATAAAAGCTAAAGAACAGGCATTCATACATTATAGGAAAATAACAGCACAGACTAATAGTCTTACTAAATACATGAAAAGCAGAAAGGTCGAATTGATTGGCATAGTCTGCAATTTTCAAGTTTAATAAAAATATTACAAAGGCTCTTCCTAGTGCTCAGGAGCTTTTAGCAACTTAACAACAACCTCCTAAATGAGAAAAATGGCTACATAAATAAGCCAGTCCACCGCCTGAATCACCACAAAGAAAGAAAGCCACGAGCAAACATCGACGCCCCAGATCACCTCGAGTTGCCACTGAAAATAAAGATCACCCAGGAGCATGCTAGCAATGCCATTGCAGGGAATAGAAAACCATACAACAATAGAAACGAACATGCGACACCAAAGAAGAAAACAGGGAGGCAAGCAAGCAGAAACAACACAACAACAATTCCAAGATAATTGGCGCATAAAGAACTACCATGTGTCGAGCAAAGAGGGCCTAAAAAAAGACTAAGGGATGCCCAACAAAAATCTCTGAGAGGGAGCCACGTGGGTGATGCCGAGTGACAGAATACTGCATGGTGGGCCCAGCTCGAAAAGAGGCTAGAGAAAGCCACGCACCACACAGACGGAGACCGAAAAAAGCGAAGCAATATGAAAAGAAAAAAGCTTCGAGAGGAAGCCATGTGGCACACACCGAAGGATTTTAGTGATTTAAAGGTAAGGCACAACCACGAAGATAAAAATAAAAACCACGAAGGCAAGCGATTTTTTAAGAAACAGTTTGGCGACTCACAGGGACATTTCGCTCGTGGAATGAAGAACCTTAGAAACTTTGGTTCATCATCCCAAAATCGCTCACAACTTTGAGAGGGTAGCCTGCAGACCGGTCTAGACTTCATTTGATGGTGTGGAGAGAGCTCGCAGATTTTCATGTGCCAACTTGAGATTGATAATTGCCTTGAAAGGAAATCCACCAGATATTTTCGTCTCCAATTCTAGCTGGAAGAAAAGCTGCGCCAACTGATGGACGATCCCTTCAATCTTATCGGCGATCGGAGACTGATCAAAGGATTGGAAAATAGAAAGGTCCTACTTCTTCTCCTTGATCTTTGCAACAATGTGTTCAACACCTACTATCGCCTGATCTGCAATGAAGGGCGAAGGGAGGCCTCTATGAGTGAAATGGGAAAATTTTTCCCACATGTCACTGGTAACTTGGTTCAACCTGGCCCTGCATTCTGGCACTTGCTGGACAACATCATGCATAGAAATGAGGATGCTTACGCCCATGGATGTTGTTGTTCGGTCCTCAATACCTATGCCGCTCAGAGCCTCATCGGAAGCCGTATACAATTTTCCCAAAAAAATCCTAGCCTCTAGAACCTTATCAGAAGTCACCTCCTGAATCTGCTGGATCGTTTCACTTACTGTTCCACATAGGTTGGCCGCTTGCACCATAAATTTCAAGGTTGTCTACAGAGTAAGGTATAATTCCTTGAATTTATCCTAGTATGATGCATATAACTCCTTGGCGATTTCTAACGAGCTCATCTATGGCACAAGAGGTTGGGTCTTCAAAATATCCAACTCCGCTTCTCTATTGTTCAAATCTGCCTTTAGCTTTAATAAGCTTTTGTCCAACGCGGACACCTGTTCCCTTAGAGTGGAAAATTCCTTTCCCTTTTCTTCCAGGGCCAATTCAACCCACTTTTCTTTCTAAATCTCCAACTCTAAAGTGGCATTCATTTCATTTATTTCATCATTTGTGCTCTGTCGGAGCTTCTTCATACCTTCACTCAATTGTGTGGACTCAGCAAGGAGCTTTTCCTCATTCGCTCAGCTCTGCTCAACCTCATGCTGGAGGGTCGAGATGATTTCTGAGCTCATAACCTGCAGCTCCTTGATTTGGCTTCCAAAAGCACTCCTCTCTCTTTCCAGGTGATTTATCTCATTTTCTTGGGCTTTATACTTGTTCACCCAGATATCAACCTTTCCCTTTAGCTCCGATATATGTTCCTCCCTTTTCCTTGCCTGGCGATTGAGCTTGAGGTAATTAGTGGTTACTATCTTTTGACTCTCCTCCATCAGCTCAACCTTATCTCATGGAAAGGCATGCTACAAGTCTACCCCAATGGCGTTGACATAGTAATCACTTGGTAGCATTTCTCCTACCGGTTTAATCACGTTAGGAGTGATCTTTGCAAACATCAATTAATTCTAGCTCTCATTGAACATAGTTTGCAAGAGAGGCTCTGCCTGTCTGCCCGCATCCTTTTGTCTCCTCTTTTGCATTTGGCTAGCTCAGACACTCTTATTTGCCTCCACCTACGAGAAATATTCTTGGGAAGGGATACCCAGTCACTTAGCAAAAGGAAATTCTCAAGGAACTGCTAGTGGGAAAGATAGCGTACTCAGTGCATCAATGGTTTTGCTAGGCCTTGTAATAATGGCCGGGGAGAATGGTGGAATGAATTGGCCACTCGGAGAGGATGATAATGCTATATAAGGAAAGGCTAGGGAGGCACCAACTGAAGGGCCAGGCCTCAGGGATAAGAATTGTTAGCTCATGAGCCTAGAACTGATGCCAAATTGTGCTCTGGGTAAGGGATGAAAAGCAGAGGATGAAAGTGGGAAACTAGGAGGGGAGAGACTCGACTGCTCGGGATATGCAACGATAGAGAAAGATGGTATAAATGAAAAAGTTGGGGTAGATGAAGAAAAGACAAGGGACATAGTAGAAAGAGAAGAGGGAAGAAAAGATACTCGAGGCTCGTGAGGAGCTGCAGACAATACAACTGCTTCCTCCAACTGCTACTCTTCCTCTCCGCCAGATTCTCTTGTTAGTGTCTGCTTTTCATCCGAAGAATTCTCAAGGTCCACAATGACTTGCCTTCTACTACTGGTAGTTCTTGGCTACTTCCTGGTTGATTTAGAGATGGATGGCTCTTAAATTTATGCATTTGATGAATCCTCTTGCTGTGTAGGCTATTTACCGGCATCTTCTTCATGCATTGGATCCTCCTCAATGCTAGGGGGATTCTAAGTTACTTCTTCTCCAGGTTCCATGACAATCCCTTCCCTCCTATATTGTTGCTCTGAAGTTGAAGGGTTCAGAGACCTTTCTGCATCTGAATGTGCGTTCTCCCAGAAATCGTCAAATTTTTCATCGAGAGCCACCTCTTCGTGAAGCTTGGTGGTTTACTTGATCTCATGCCAAAAAATCTAGAAGTCTCGAATTTTTTCAGGACACCATTCAAACTTTTACAATTGGTTGCACAGGGACTGGTTGATCTTTTGATTTGGGTTGGGCTTCCCTGCTATGTAGTAAAAGTTCAGCCATAGCGGTCACCTGTCCTCAATAGGCAAATATTCAAGGCCTACATATAACCTTAAATTCCCCTCCTCAACATTTCTTTGAGGGTCCCAGAAACTTCGAGGCTGATGTGGGATTCTTATGCCAACCTCCGACAAATTATTTTTCAAGGTTGTATTGCTAGGTGTTATTTATCACCACCAAACCAAGATGACCCAAGTTTGAATACAAAATCTCTGAAGTGTCGATCTTTGAAGTTCTTTTCTTGACCAGCAACATGGAACGAAACATGATCGGCAATATCAAATAGGAGGTTAAATGATTTCCTCCCTAGTAATCATTATCAATATTACATAGCTACCTCATCACTGCTAGGGACAACACTCTGTCAGAAAGAAAGC
Organism: Sequoiadendron giganteum; assembly: GCA_007115665.2. Taxonomy (NCBI): domain Eukaryota; kingdom Viridiplantae; phylum Streptophyta; class Pinopsida; order Cupressales; family Cupressaceae; genus Sequoiadendron; species Sequoiadendron giganteum. Next base: position 339,370,638 of record CM021108.1, read on the forward strand.
GTGGGAGCTGGAAAGGTTCCCGGGTGAAACCTCGCATGCAGAGCATAGTGAAATCTATGCCAAAGAACCAATCACAAGGTGGCACGAGATTTCCCAACTAGGATTTATGTCTTGGAAACAAGCGCACAGACATGTTGATACCAGCTCCATCCAAATCCCACAAAGTTGGAGCTAAGAACGAATTAGAAAATGCATAGTAATCAAATTTTTTTGACAAGACTAAAGTCCATGTCAAAACCGGCTTCCTTTGACTGCTTTCATCAAAAATAGCCAGAGACATAAATGTCATGAAATAATTTGGGTTTTGATGCAATATTAAGTAGGTCAGGAAAGAGGGATATCTGAACCTAGAACCAACCTAGAAGTCTTACATCTATTGCTTCATCCCATCACTAATAACCTTCACAAAGTCTAGAAGCAGAGCCACATTTTTTTCCTCAACATAAAGCTGAGACACATATGAAACTCAAAGACCTACTTGTCTATATCCAGACCACACACCAGCGCCAACATAGAATAGATAGAAGAAGACCCAACTCTTAAAGAATCCAGACTAAATGAGAATTTGGGTGGTATTGAGACATTTGTCAGCTGAACAATTTCAGTGTGGTAAAACTGCGGCACCATTCTGAGCACTCCCCACTTATCATGCATCCTTTTTATGCCAAAATTTTTAACATTTTGGGTCAAGGGGAGAAAAATGCATAACATATCCTGAATAGCTTCGGGGTTGATGATTACCCTGAAATTAGTGCCACTTATCACTTTGGTCTCCGGGTCGAAGCCTATCGTGCATGCTGCTACAATTTTTGAGCAATGATGTACTAGGGGAACCATATACTGGGGAAGTCCACAGTCCCATAGACGTTTGCATAAGGGGTCCATTAATTTCTTCATTATCTCACATGCAACTTCCCTAAGGCTCTTGGGATTCTGGGATAACTCAGGATCAAAGACATTATCCCAATCCTTTGAAACCAAAGCTTGGTTTCTAAGAGGAACCGCACTTAGTTTTTCTCTGGTCTGCCTAAGTGGTGAAGGGCTAGCATGGATTTGTTGGGATGCCTGCAGTAGCATAAGACTCCAGGCCATAGATATCTACATAGTGCACCTTTATTCTTTGCTCGTCTATACTCACTAGGGCTAGGGCCTATGTTGAATTTTCTACAATCTTAGCCATTTCTCTATATTCGCAAGAACCTTTCACAGAATTTCGTAGCTGACTTAGCTTCTGAAAAAATATTTCTCTCTTGTGAATGACTTCGCCATTTTATCTTTTGATAAATTTCACAATAAATATGTTTTGCATGCTCAACCTACTTTTTGATTTTCATGAAAAACGGCTGAGCGAGTGTATGTGCCAGCCTTTCACACTTAGTTTCTATATGTGTCACCAGATTTTCATGCATGCGAAGAGATCTCCAACTTGCCAAATTTCTCTCCATATTTAAGAGACATGACATCGCATGAGGTGGCGCCTGATTTTTCACTTGGACCGCGGACCAAGATAACCTTGCCATATCTTTTGCAAGCTCTTTGCATTTACTAATTTTCTTGATTGTACTTGGGAGCATCACCCAACAACTTGCTTAAAATATTTCCTTGATTCAGATGGGACGATAGGTCCTTATGCTGATAGCTGGCCTATCTTCATTGAGTTTGGCAACTTGAACAAAGCAAGTTGTAACTGTACTTAGTTATTCCCATCACTTCACACGTCACAACAATGAAAATCGAGGCTTGGCAACACTCTTTGCCTCTGTCATAATTATGGCTTGCCTCATCAGCTGAACCCCGACCAGTCTATAAATAGGGCCATCAGCAGCATTGCAAATCACAATTATTCCTAACATTCTTAGCTTAGCAAGCCTTAGTTATTTTAGCAATTTTCATTTTCTAGCTATAGTAGTAAGCAGCATGGAAATACCAATTAGACTAGTCTGTAAAAAAAATCAAGCCGCTTTCTTAGGAAAAACTAGGTGTAGGCGCTTGAAGCACATGACAGGCATGAAAAACCTGTTATATGTGAAAGCGATTAAATGGGTTCTTGGCAAGGACTGTGTGGAGTATGAGGAACAATACTGGGTCAACACCAACATTTATTCTCACTTTGTCACCTCGCTGCTAGATATCAGTGTCTCCAAATGCAAGATCCTGAAGCTAACGAAGTGAGTGTTCCCTCGGCGCTACCTCGGAGGGCTGGAGCAAATAGTGCATGTTGCTGAATTTGATCGTGGGTTCCCCTGAGTTTGCAACCTATGTTTGCTGTAGCTGCATGGAGGACCCATGCCAACCAGGCTCTTCCTCTTCAATTTTGAGTTGAGACTCATGAGGAGCATCACGCCAAGGTCCGTGTTGGCTGCTTTTTCCTCATGCGGGTACATTACATCAAGCCATTCTGAAACCTCCAGTGGTATGAGGACTTCAAAAGATTGGTGTTCCCTGATCTCGCACCATCGGTTTGTGCCATTGCTGGTCCATCTAATGCTTGATAATCTGAGAACAAAAATAGTCCCCAATTTTTCTTTTTCCCTTTTTCCAACCTCCGCTCCATAGCGGATATATGTATATTTTTCGATACAAGGCCATTGGCCCCTATCTTTTATAATGTAAATGTTTCGGCCATAATATATAATACTTATGCTTTTTCATAAATCCTAGCTCATTTACAATGTTCTTCAATTTCTTTCACCATTGTCGTTATTTCAAAAAGCATTGAGAAAACCGAAAACTTAAAACAGGGAAAAATGATTACATATTTACAATTTACAAAGCCATCATATAGGCAGAAGTAATTAAATTTCTTAAGATGTATTCCATTAACTAGAATACTTAAGGCATTACCTTCCATGTCTTCCAACTCGAAGGAGTTGAACTATTTACACTGGACAATTTTGAAAGGCCCTTCCCAAAGACTGTCAAATTTTCCGTGCTGATCGGGCTTTGCTCCGCGCTCATTGAAATTGAGCACCAAGTCCCCGCGTTGTAGCTCTTGATCTAATGCCTTTTTATCAAACCACTTCTTTACCACCTATTGGCGGCTGTCCATCGCCTCAAGGGTGTGCTCTCTCTTCTCCTGAACCTCAAGTAGCTCAGAAAATCGTACTTCCATTGCTCCATTTTGTTCAATCTCTAGAGATTTAAGCAATCGCAAGGCAGGGATTTCCATGGCAATAGGCAACAATGCCTCCTTCCCGTATACCATTTCATAAGGAGATGTCTTTAGCATCTGCTTGGGCATGATTCGGTCTGCCCACAGCATTGTCCAGAGGTTCTTATGCCACTCCCTCTGGTGTTTCGAGCCTATCCTCTTAATTAACCTGATGAGGTTTTTATTTGTAGACTTCGCGAAGCCATTTCCCTGGGGATAATAGTTGGAAGAGGTTTTCAAGAAAACTCCATACTTTAATGAAAATTGGCTCATCTTCGAGCCGAGGAAAGATTTGGCATTGTCGGAGATGATTGTCTTTGGTGGGCCAAATCTAGCTACCAACTCCTCCAGGAAGTTAACAATCTCTACTTCCGTTGCATTCTTCAATGGCACTGTTTCTGCCCATCTAGTGAAGTAGTATGTTGCTGTCAATATCCACCTATGTCCAGCTGAGGAGAAAGGGTTAATCATTCCAATGAATTCTAGACCCCATTGATCAAAGGGTTCCTCTACTACTATAGGCCTCAAAGCCATACCAACATTCTTTCTCTTTTCGACATAAAATTGACATTCATTGCAAGACTTTATTAATGAAAATGCATCATTGAAAAGTGTTGGCCAAAATTAACTAGCACATATAATTTTAATTGTTGTAGTCATTGCAGAAAAATGTCTTCTAGCTGGGCCATTGTCGTAGTGATCTAATATTCTCTTGGCCTGTTCTTCATTTACACACCTTAGCAGGACGCCATTAAATTTTTTTTTGAACAAGACACCCTCCAAGAGAACATAATTGCTATTTTGTAAATGATAGAAACACCTTTTAAAAGAAGGGATATTGATTGGATACCTTCCCGTTTGCATGAAGTTCATTCTATCCTCCAGCTAGTCGCCCTGAGAGCTTTCTTCATTCAGTAAAACAGGTTTTGGAGCTTCAAACTCTATCACTGGATTACTATTTTCAGTGAGGTACTCACACAGTCCCTTTCCTTTGACATTCTTGACAGATCTGACTTCAATATCATACTCTAGGATCTTGGTGATCCAATTAGCTCTTTTTTCTATGATTTCTCCTTCCATGATATACTCCCGCACACTAGTATGTGGTACACAAACAATCACTTTATTATATGATATCAAGTGCCGGAACTTCTTAAGCCATTTCACAATGGCAAAGGCCTACTTTTCTACAAAATTGTACTTTACCTCGTACTCTTTTAAAGTTCGCGAGTACAAAACAATAGGAGACTCACTTTTATCTTCATCATCTTTTTGCATAAGTACAGTGGCAATACTGTTGCCACCACCAAAAAAGTACATGATCAAATATTTTGATAGGTCCAGGTTGACTAATACAGGGGCAGAAGAAATAGCCTCCTTTATAAGCTTGAAATATTTTCTGGCCTCCACTGTCCATTTGAAAGTTTGGTCTTTTTTAAGCATCAAAGTAATAGGCCGAACGATCCCTACAAAATCTGCAATGAATTGGCTAATGAAGTTGACCTTTCCTAGAAATGATTGCACTCCCTTCTTGTTTATAGGTAACTGAAGCTCTTGGATTGCATCAACTCTTTCAGGATCAATGGAAATGACCTCCTTTGAGACAACATACCCCAATAGCTTCCCCTAGGGGAATTCGAACACACATTTCTTTGAGTTTAAAGAAATCCTAAATTCTTGGCACTTCTGGAAGACAAGGTCTAAATGATCAAAGTGATCATCGAAATTTTTTGAAAATACTATCAAATCATCCAGATAGATGAGTACAATTTTATGGATTAAAAACTTAAAGGCAATATCCATGGCTCTTTGAAAGGTGGCTCCGACATTCGAGAGTCCAAAAGGCATCTTGGCATATGCATATGTTCCCCACTTTGTGGTGAACGCTATTTTGTGTTGGTCTTCTTCTTTTACCCGAATTTGATTGTAGCCCAAAAAGCCATCCAATATTGAAAACATTTCGGAACCAACTACGGTCTATAGAATTACCTCCATTGAAGGCAAGGGGTAATGATCCTTTAAGGATGCTCTATTCAAGTCTCAGAAGTCTACGCACAGTCGTATGTCTCCATTCTTCTTCCATAATGGTACCAGGTTTGACACCCAAGTGTTGTGTTTGATTGGAAACACTATTTGAGATGTGATCAATTTATTCAATTCCTATGACATAAGAGATTCTATCTTTGGGTTCACATGCCTCTATCTTTGACAAACCAGATTTTCTCCTTCCGATAGCTCAGTTGTATGCTCAATAATTCCGGGATCATATCCCTTAAGATCATCATATGACCAGGATACTACACTCGGATATTCTTCACATAAGTGCCTTAGTTTGTCCTTATTCTTCTAATAAAATTCCTTCCCAACCTTGAGCTTTATGTATTCTCCAATACACAAATTGTTGTAGTCACCCTTGTCAGCTATGAGCCTTCTTTTGTCTCTTGTCACATCATCGAAATCAAACAGGCTCTCCAGAGTGACTAGGCCTCTCAGAAGCTTATTGGATTTCAGTTGGATAACTTGATCCCCAAAAGCTTCAGTGATCTTTGGTTGCATCTGATCAGTGAATTCCCTAGATGACTAGATAAATTATGCAATATGAGCATCGCTATCGAACACTTGCCAATCTTGATTGTTGTTTGGAACATCGGGTCTTACAATTACTCTCATTGTATGCTTATTTTTCAATAACTCGGAGGCCAGCTCAAACTGAGCCCTGATAGTCGCCATCCGGTCAGCTTCAGAGTTCTTTTCTCTTTGTATAGCCTGAATATTAAATGCCTCAAAGTTATCAATCAGATCCCAGACTCTATATTGGTAGGATCGCATATGGACGTTCTTTGCAGCAGAAATTCCTCGGATTTGGTTGAACACCAACTCCAAATCTCTGAACACACTCATCTGCTTTGCACCCATTTTTTTTGCAAGGCTCAAACCATGGACAAGTCCTTCATACTCTGCTTTGTTGTTTATCTCAAGGTCTTATCCTCAGACGACGATGTCAAACATATGCTTGCTGCAGCTCCGACTCTGCATCTCACTCCATGAAAGTGGAAAGTCCATAACTCTGAGGGTGTTTCACCTCCGGACTCCTTAGTAACTCTGGGCATAGACTGCCCTTCCTCATGTATGACATAAGTCTTGAGTCTCGTTGCGTGATAATTCCCAAAAGGGTTTGTATCAATAAACTCATTCAACAAATTTTCTTCATCCTCCGTCCAGGAGCTAGTAGCCTCTTCTTGTTCCAAAAATTCCACATTGAACCTCTCTTCTTGGGTAATTGAAGTATGTGATGCTTCAAAGTTGAACAAAGCCTCATCAGCAACATGCTCGGAATGCAAAATTTTCGACAGTAGTTTCATCTTGGCTCCATGTTTGGTCCTCAAGATCAGGTGTGACTAGTCCAATGCTAGATATCCTCCGACATTTGCTGTGAACTCTCAAGACAAACAAATCCCAAATAGAGGAGGAATATCAATGAGTACGGTATCCTGATTTATAGTGATACTGGGGTAGGAAAACAATGTCATAGGCAATCCCTTGATTACCCCAACGGTATCAACTTTATTTCCGTCTAGTTGCATGACTCCCTTATTAAGAGGCTCATATTTTAAACCCAAAGCATTAGCTACTTGCTTAGGCATGACAGTGGTGCTAGCACCAGAGCTGATCATACAATTATGTAATAGCTTGTCGCCAATGATAAGTGTTAGAAAGAAAGGCTTAGGTTTAGGCTTACTCTCTTTTCTGGCCTCCTTTTCCTCCAGTTGATTTGTTAGCACTTTCTCTAGGTCCGGCCTAGATATATTTTCTTCATTGGACTGACTAAGCACCTTCGCATCTTCCTCTCCCAACAATGCCTTTTGTAAAAGTACCTTCTGCTCTGGAATAGCTAGAACATTCCACAAAGAAGCATTGGTAGAAGCTTTCTTAAGTTGTTCCACAACTTTGAATTGCGCTCGCCACTGATGAGTCACAGTTGCTTTCTCTTTAGGTTTCGTAGTTAGTGTTGGCCTCGCAGCTGGTACATCTGGCTTTTTGGCAATAGTCGGGATGATCATAGGAGCTTGTGCCTTCAGAGGAGGAAGATTTGGAGAACTGGGAGGAACCACATTAGTCTGCTATGGGACTGATGACGAGCCTGTTGGCGGACTAGGCGTCGGATGAGATGTGAATTCTCTGGTGAATCTTCACCTTGAACGCGTGTTGTAATTAGACTGTACTCGTGGAATTTGAGTTACAGGAAAGTCATTTGGAAACATTGACTCCTCTCATTCCATCCATGAAAAGAGCGCTTGGTCTGGAACTATATCTGACTCTTGCTAAATAGACATCCCTTGCATTTGGGTAATGAGGACAACATTTTCCATCTGCTAAGAGGTGTATGCTTGGTTGTCGGGATCCGATGCGCCACCTTGGCTACGTTGGTCTGCAATATTTTGTTGCAAATTTCCTCGTGGACAATTTCTCAGCATTTGTGCATCGTTACAAGGAAAACACCATGAATTGGCATCTTCGGCTAAGTTGTTTTGTCCAACAACTAGCTCTTTATTTGAACTAGGATGGACGGTCTGTATCGGCAAGGTCACCAGAACAATCTGGTTATTCGGTTGAGCCTGAGTATTTCTGCGTGATCTATCTTGCCACTGATTTGATTGGTATAGAGCTTTTTCTCCTTGATAATTTTGGTATGCTAGCTTCTGGTGGCTATATTGCTGTTGCTTCATGGTTGTCAACTCATTAGTCATGACTCACATTTGCTATCTCATCTCGTTCATCTCAGCAGCCAAGGGATTAGGCACTGGAGCTACAATCGGAGCTACACTCGGGGTTGTTCCGGGATATATGTACATAGATTGGGGAGGAGTTGCAGGCGCGCTGGTTGAAGAAACTTCACCTTCCCCGACGTTGCACTTGGGAAATAATGGCATGATGGGTCTCGGTGCCAACTTTCGAGCAGCAATTAGGTTATTTTCTATAGTGACAGCCAAGGCATAAGCATCAGGAAGAGTCGCTCTGCCCAGAGCCTGTAGCATCATGGAAGTATCAGGGTTGATGGACTTTAAGTAGAACATGAATGCCAAATCTGGGGGTGACCGACTACCAATAGGAACTCTCTGCCAAGTCGAATGGAACCGTGCATTGAAATTAGGTAGAGTTTCATGAGGAGCTCGCTTTATATTTTCCAGTTGATGATATAGTGAAGACTTATCGCCAGTGTTCAAAAAATGCTCATAAAACGGGGTTCCGAGATGGTCCCAAGTTGCAATAGTATTAGTTTCAAGAGTCCTGTAGAAGTTTAGTGTCTTTCCTCAGACAGAGGTAGCAAGCAATCTGAGAGCTACATTTTAATTTAACACACCATGTACCAGACATACGTTTGCCACATCTTGTAGGTGTTTCGTCGGTGTCTTCGACTCATCCCCAAAATACTTAGGGATAGCTTGTAGCGCGGAAGCAGGGATTGGGGCCCATATTGTAGGAGGCACAGGTGTTACTAAAGGACTTCCCGCATCCCAAGCTATGTAATTTCTTGCAGCCATAGGTGCAGGAGAAGCAGGCGACTGCAAAGAAGGAGGAGATGAAGGAGGTGAAGGACAACCTCGACAACCTCTCGGGTGCACACAAACTAAGGGTGGTATGAGCTAGCCAGGAAATCTTGCAGTCTACAACCTAGCTATAGGTTGATGGATCATACACACTTATAAGATCAGGCGAACGTGTAAGTTTTTGTCCCACCGGGCGTGCCAGAAAAGAACTATTGACGCAGGATTTTGCAGGTAGCAACAGTCTTATGGGAAACTTAGCTATTGGGGGACATATTGTGCTAGCTAAGTGACCTCCGAGGTTTTATCAAAGTCGGCTCTTTGTTTAGTAGGGGAGGTAAAAGGTTAGAAAGACAACAAAACATGAAAACTAAACTATAAGTGATGCGCCAAAATCATAGACAAATTTTTCAGAGCTAAGTGCAGGATGCAAATGCCCAAACCACCAAAATGTTGTTTATTAAGTAAATTTTCTCAAAAGCGCTTTAAAACATAACAAACACCCTCAAATTGCATAACATAATCTGACATAACCTTAGCCAACACAGAGGAGTCGAGAAACATGATCTCTATTTATTTAGCTATGAAAGATCATAAAAGTTGAAGAATAGGCATTCATACATTATAGGAAAATAAGAACACAAACTAACAGTCTTACTAAATACATGAAAAATAGAAAGGCCGAATTGATTGGCACAGTCTGCAATTTTCAAGTTTAATAAAATTATTACAAAGGCTCTTCCCAATGCTCGGGAGATTTTATCAACTTAACAACAACCTCCTAAAAGAGAAAAATGGTTGCATAAATAGGCCAGTCCACTGCCTGAATCACCATAGAGAAAGAAAACCACGCGCAAACATCGACGCCTTAGATCACATCGAGCTGCCATTGAAAATAACGATTGCCCAAGAGCCCGCCATCAATGTCGTTGCAGGGAATAGAAAACCATGCAACAGTAGAAATGAACATGTGGCACCAAAGAAGAAAACGCGGAGGCAAGTGAGCATAAACGACGCAACAACAATTCCAAGATAACCGACGCATAAAGAACTTCCACGTGTCGAGTAGACGGGGCCAAGCAAAAGGACCAAGGGATGCCCACCAAAAAGCTCTGAGAGGGAGCCACGTGGGTGACACCGAACGATAGAATACTGCATGGTGGGCCCAGCTCAGAAAGTGACCAGAGAAAGCCACGCGTCACACAGATGGAGATCGGCAAAAGCGAAGTGATATGAAAAGAAAAAAGCTTCGAGAGGAAGCCACATGGAACATGCCGAAGGATGTTAGCAATTTAAAGGTAAGGCACAGCCATAGAGATAAAAATAAAATCCATGAAGACAAGCGATTTTTTGTGAAACACAAACCAATACCCAACTTCCTTTCAACTACTTTTTAAATCTCTAATGACCGTTGCATTTATGCAACTCACAAATTTGGCACTTTCAAGTTTTGACTCTTTGTTATTTCCTAGACCCTCACTATTACAAATAGTCTAATGAGACCTTATTCAACTAAGAAATCATGAATTACTCAAGAAAACATCATCCTATCTACCTTGACACCCCTTGTCAATTTTGACAATTCATTCCACATGATTTGCGAACCTTACAATATGAATACAAAAGCCCCTCAAAGTTGATCAATTATAATAGAATGGTCACATTGGACCTTATTAAGACTCAAGGACTCAACTCAAGCATCCTAACACACCTTTCCTATCTGACATTTAATGAAGAAACATAGAAAAGAGTGGTGCCCCTACACCAAAGGGATTAATGGAACATAGGATGGACTAGTATAGATTGATGGGATGGGCTAGGATGGGATAAAAAAATATAGGGTGGATAATTAGAAGTTAATGGGATGCGATTATTAGGAAATAATGCAACATAGGGTGAATTAGGAGGTGTCTAGGGTTTGACTATAGTATAGGAAGTGCAAACTTGACTTGTGTTTAGCAATAATATAGAAGAGTTATCTAGGATGAAACGTGGATAAATATGGTATACCATAGGATGATATAAAGGAACATAGGGTGGATCATAGGGGATCATGGAACATCTAGGGTGAAATAATAATGGGTATAATAAGATGGGAGTAGAAGGACATAATGACACATAACATGGACTAGAAGATATTAGTGGGATGGGCTAGGATGGGATCATGGAAAATAGGGTGAACTATTAAATGTTAATAGTAAGGGGTTAGGAAGGAATAGAGGAGAAAAAAGTGAATTAGGAGAACATAATGTGACATGATCAAGGAATAAAAATGCAATATTTGTGTTTCTCATCAATTTTTTAGATTCGTATATACACAAAATTATGAAAAATAGCTAACATATATTTACAACACCATTAATGAGTAAAGGCCACCTGAGTGTACGTTGTTTGAGGATATGAATCGCGAGGTGTGGAGGAAGAAGGTGCACTAGGAAACTATTTGAAATCTAATGCATGTTATGAGAAAAAAATTCAAATATAAAATTCAACTATTCAAATGCAATAATAATATCTTTAATACTAGTTGCATACCTGTGGACTCATCGTCGAGAATGTATAAGGGTCTGTAGGAATAGAGCATGCCTCATGAATAATGCAACCCTGAAATTTCATCATATCAAAATTCTACTAATTTAGTTATTCTCAAATTTCAAAATATAATTTAATAAACAACATTAAAATAACTTGCTAAATTTTACCTAAGTGCAATGCCGAATGTATCCTTCAGAATATCATCTATGAAAGCCATCGCCTCTACAATTGATGTAGGTTGTGTAGTTGCATCACGAGCACTCTGATAATCGTAGGTGCAAACAACACCACAAGCGCCACAATGGTGGGGTGGATCTCAGGGCCTACATGTCTCCTCCACACTAGACTCTAATAGAGGACATACACACTATAAAATGGTATGGGTGAGTGAGTCAATTGACTTCAGTGTGTCCACCTCTACACTGTCCTTAATAATGGAAGGAACAATGACATGCTCCACCATGGGTCTACCCAAGGCTCTCGGTGCCAACTGTGGATTATGTCGTGCAACAGGTCTATCATGTGTGGAGCTCCCACCTCTACCCTAAAAGTCTAAGATGTCAAAATAGTTTGGAATTTTATTGAGGACAAACTCGCAATAGAGTTTCCTCAAAAATTATTGCGGCACCTTGTGGTTATTGCATGGAGGTTGGTCAAATACCATCCACCACCGCTCCCAAAATTTGTTTTTAATTAACTCATGGTGGCACCAATGGATGGGGAACCTCCTGCATGCATGAGACAAAGGATCGTTGGTTTTTGGGTCTATAAATAGGGCACACAAATTAGCTTTGCTAATTTTTAGTTTTTTGACATCTGCATATGACAAACCACTAGCATAAAATTGTCTCATCTCATGCCTCTTATTTGACCAAAAATTCATTTGCTTGCTCATTTCTCCTACATGAGTTAAAATTGACATGATTCAACAATCCCTCTCCTATAAGGGTGGGTTTCAACATGCTCAGTTAATCTTGCAATTAATTGTTGAATGTCTCTTTTATTGTTTTCAATTTGATTTTGAATATTTTCTTGTATTCCCTGAGGATGCCTATGAATTGATGGAGGGGTTTCGGGTTGCTCTTGTATAGGAGGCTCTTCATGAGGGTGTAATTGTGAATTCTCAATGTTTTGAGGTGGAGATTCATTCCTTGAGAATTGGAACAAAGTTTTATTATAAAAACCTATTCAAATTTGTATTCTAAATCAAATTCAAAATAAATAGAATAAAAATACATAACTCTTTGCAATCTTCGACCTCTCTGACGTGTTGGCGACATCCTCATGGAAAATGGCAAGCTCAGGATGCAAACAATGGAAGATATTTGGTGAGCGCGAGTTGCAAACCTGAAATCCTCTTCCTCAAGTCATGGGTTGAAGACAAAATGAGGGTTTGAAACCCGATTTCTGACTTTTATGTCTACTTTACAATTTGGCGCACACCAAATTGCTTATTTCGGGTTTTTTTGAACGTTTTTTCAATTTGGCACCTAAATTGTGTCACATATTGGTGCACTTACCCTTATGGTTTTATTTATTTAGCACTTGCACCTTAATTTTTTTCCTTAAATATGTTCAATCAAAATTATAGTTACACATTAATTTTTTAGTCAATCTTGATTAATGTTCAAATCATCCTTTAAGGTTTAGATTATATATACTATAAGCATTGAAACTTTTGCAACCTAGTTTAAGTTATGATCTTTGGTACATTTGAAAATGCATAAGGTTGATGACAAATTGCTATGGGTAGGTCGAAGTTTACCCCCTTGTTGGATTGAATTTATGACTTTGGTTGAATGTTGGATGAATTTCATACGTCAAGCATACAAATGGCATATTTATATATAATTTTTTTGAGATAATATATGTCTTCATTTTACATGATCTAAATAAAAATGATCCTAGAATGGTTGCTCTTTGTAAATATTTAAAAATGGATGTAATTATTTACAGAAATGAATGTCTTAAAATACCAATAAATCGAAATAATTTGAATGCAAATATGTAAACTAGGTCAATTCTTAAGAGATGATGCTATAAGTGGAGTTGAAAAAATGAAATAAAAGATTCTTGAACTTAAGAATTCCATGGAACAAATAGAATTGGAAATAGATTCAATAAGGAAAAGGAAAAATGAATTTAAAGTCACTAGGTTTTGTACTGCATATGAATCTAGATGCAAGCAAAGAAAGTGAGAGATGATGCTATAAGTGGATTTGGACAAATGAAATCAAAGATTATTGAACTTAAGAATTTCACATGAAACAAATACAATTGGAAATTGATTCAATAAGGAAAAGGAAATTTATGAATTTTTGTATCAATCATATGAATTTACATGCAATCAAAGAAAGTGAGAGATGATGCACTAGATATAAGTGGAGTTGAAAAAATTCAAAACCAAAGATTCTTGAACTTAAGAATTTCACATGGAACATTTACAATTGGAAATATATGACCAAGACTTTGAAAAAAATCCATTCTAAATCACGTCACATGTCCAATAAATATAGATATATAGATCTATAAAAAATTTGAATATATATCCGGTCATGTATCTAAAAAATATGTCATATACATAAATTTAAATAACTTAAATCTCTTGGTACATATAATCTGGATCCTCTCTTTCTTTAATTACCTCTAGAATATTTTCATGATCTTCAATAGGAAACCTCCACTTTTGTTTGGAACATCCTCTTTTAGGTAAAGTTTCAAAATTTATTTGTGTTGCTATAACTAAGTGACCATAATGTAGAACCTTTTGTCCTAGCATATAATCAACAAATATAATACCATTTTTATCTATCTTTATTTTTTGATAATATGTGCCTTCAATAACGACTAATCCAATGGGATACTCTTGTCCATCACCATCTATTATCAATTTCACCAATTTTCATTTTGGTTGTGTACATCTCAGTAGATAGTAATCTACACCTTTCACATTGTCAGGATTTGCAACAACAATGAAAATATCTCCTGTACACACCATGTAGTACAAAAGAATATAAATATTTATATAAATATGCTCAACTTAAGTAGAATATATAAATCAATTTTAAGTAAATATAAAATATACTTGTAACAACTAAATCAGATACACATGTGTAATCAATTGAATATAGAGGATTGTAGACATCGACATTGTCATTAACTTCAAAAGGAGGCATGATACTAATTGTTTCATTTCCCATTGTGAAACATACCGATCTCTAATATTCCCACATTGAACAACATTTTGTGGCCTCAATGCAATCAGCACAAAAACATGATTTTTCTCTCATATTAATTGCATAAGGCTTGCTACGTCCCATTACCATGATTTGATACAGGCTTCTAATACCATTAATTGTTTGATAATTATAAGGATTTGATCAATCAATATCTGTAAATTACAAACATCCAAGTGATTAAAAAGTGTATATATATATATATATATATATATTTAAATTTGAAAATTCAATTTTCATGTACACACACTTTGAAATTTAAATAACAAATTCTTGACTATGTACCTTTAACTTCTCAAAAATATCTTTCGTTGTATATTGAGTTGCGAGCGGAAAAATGACTTTTGCACCATTCAACAATTTCATTTGCATTCCATATGGCACTACTTGCAAGTACATGTTGGAAAAATTTGTCAAGTTAAGAGGTTTAAGAATTTAATTTAGTTTAAATAGATTTAAAAAAAAAAATCATATTCCATATATGGTGTTACCTGCAAGTTCATGTTGATGAAGTGCACGCTTCACACATACTCTTGCTCCATCGTGCTCTCATTTTCCATGTCCACTCTCATAAAAAATTCCACAAAAAATTGGTGCCATGTCTAACATGTTGTGGGATTAACCAATTAAAATCTTTTACAAACTTAAATTGTCCTATGAAGTTACAAATAATTTCATTCAAACCAAATTAGTTGAAAAAATTAGACATACACACACACACATGTATATACACATATATGTATACATACACAACATATATAAGTAATTGAACAATTTAATTCTCAAAGTTAATTAAATAAATTTAATTTAAAAATTCAACACTTACCAACACATTCATTAGACCATATCTAGTGTTCAAAATTTATGGCATGCTATCTCAGGTCCTCAAAAAACATTTTGAAACAATGGGCTACATAGTTTCTATCATGACCCGTATCCTCACTGATATAAAAGTGAACCTCTTTGATGATAATTCGGTCATCTTTGCTACTTTGTAAGCCATCTATATGTAACTCGAAATATCTATAACAAACTTGCACAAAGATTGCAACTTTCTCTGAATGATAATATTGACTTTGAATCTCAATTTGAGGACTAAATGTATAATTCTCAGAGAAATCTACAATAAAGAGAATACAACCTGGTGGAAAGCAATTCTTTGAGTCACGAAATTTCCTAGTTTTCCATCTTGCACCATGAAAATGTTGGAAATGTGGATATATGATATTACAAAATTTATTCATAAATTCATTTTAAGACAATCCACTCTTTTTGAGAAAAAAAAATTTGGCCTCGACTCCTAAATTTGTTGATTATTTCTCATATTCAAATCTCTTCCAAATAACTTACATTGAATGATCAATATTGTCAACTTGTTCACAATCATCACATATAATTTTTATACACTATACATTAAATTCATCCAAATCTTCTGATTTTTTGCATGCAAGAGACTTCACAAATTGTGTTGTGCTTCCAGTGATGGTTATGTTTGGATTAATTACTGCCATAAATTTTTTATAAGACTGTAGGTGTATATCAAATTCAACATGATTTTGACAACAACAATTTTTACGTACTTTATTTATACGTACAAAAAATGGTCATAGTGTCTCAAATATCCTTTGAAAAATCTTGACATCTGAAAATTCATGCTTGAATGCTTCAAAAATTTCAATTTGTATTGTATCTATAAAATGCTTTGGATGAGAATTTTTTGTACCATCACCTATTATTTGTATAGTGTCCCTTCTATTGGAAGAAACACGAGAGTGGTTGGTCCAATATTCAATCACCTATTTATTTACATCTAAAATTCTATCTTTTCAAGGAAACCTACAAATATTTATCCATTTTTCTCAATATTTTCATCTAATCTATCTCTCTTTTCAATATACCTTTGAACAATTCTCCTAGAAACATTTAGTAATTTGGAAATTTCTTGAACTTTTCTTTTATGTGATACTTTATTACTAGAAATTACAGTCATCAATGCTCTATGTGCAACACTTGAATCACTAGATTGACTCTTGTTTTCAATACAATTCAATGCTTCTTGCACATTTTCAACAATTATTTGTTTTAATGAACTTGATGACTTTTTCCTATTATCAACCCCTAACAACTCAAAAACAGGGGTCATTTCTTTTTGCCTAAATAACTTTACAAATAATTGTGCTCTTCCAATTAGAAATTTTTCTTCAAAAAATTCATCCCATAATATTTTAGAGTGTAATTTTACTGTGCTTTTAGATACCATATCTTTGGATGAAATATTATTGAAAAGAGAATCCTCATCCATCTCCATCAAATTTTCCATACCATAGAAAAAATTTCTATTACTAGGTTCAATTTGTTCTTGTACCTGTATGCCACCTTGGTCTACAATAATTTCCATGGTTTGTTCTTGAGTAGATGTTCCTTCATTCACTTTTCTCTTCTTTATCTTTTGTGATCATACTTCCTCTTTCTAGACCTTTGACTCTCCATCAAAAATTTCTCAAATTTGAATTCACCTACATACAAATGTACACACATGCTTTCAATGAATCTAGTTAATATTGCATAAATAGAACACTAAATATTGTTCATTTGTTAAAGCCAAAGTAAAAAACAAAAGAAATTGTATCAGTGGTTTTTAAAACATAATGAGAGTATAAATACTATAAGCATGATCTATAACCTCAAGCATCATCTAAAATTCATATATAGGGTGTAGTGTCCCTCCAGTTTTTGTACTTTGTTTAGTTTGTTTATGTTCGGTTGATAGTTGTTTTAGCTGTTTTTGATATTATGCTACTTTATTTCAGTTAGGACACTATTACTATGTTGGTTTTATATCTTGTTGATGATACATTGATGAAATTGTTGATCATCTAATTATGTTTGTGTGGCGACCTTATGATGAACATTATGTGTGTTATGGTTTTATGTTGTTTCAGAGCATTAGTGTGTTTATGATGATGTATCTGATGTTGTTTATGATGTAGTACTATATGTTAGTCTTGGTGAAGGAGACAGTGTATCATTACTCACTCGGGAGTACCCTACTACACTGTGACTCTCTTTCACGGTGTGATTGTTGGTTTATGTAGATATATTTGACAGAGTTGTTTGATGCAATTTTCAGGTACTGGGCATTGACTCCACATACTTTGTCAGGTTTGAGCGTATCATGACCCAATGGAAACATGTTTCAAAGATAATGTCAAGTCCTTCTTTGGCCATCGTTCCTTTATAGGACAACTATTTGTGTTGTCACCCATCGTTGTATTATCATTCGGGTTCGTTGTGTCATTCATGTTTTCGTCGTGATTAGAAATTAATTGATTAATTAGTTAAATGATGTATTTGATCAATTATTTGATTTAGTATAATTTTATTGAAATGTTAAATTAAAATATTTATGTTTAGATAATTTAATAATTAAAATTTGATTGTTGTTTTAAAAGGTTTGATTAATTAAATTATTTAAACAAGATATTATGTAAATGTGATTGTTAACTTTGAGAAATAGATATTTATTAATTTTAATGTGCAAACCTAAATAAATGAAGAGTAGATAATATTGAATAGTTTGTTTTCAAGAAATTATGAGTAAATATCTAAAATATGGACTTGAAGTCAGAAAGTGTTATCTTGGGTAATTGCTTAATTAGAACTATCTGATCAATCTTGTTTGTATGTTGATAGTTAGTTAATTTATGTGATTATGAGTTAATTGAAAAGGAATTAAAAACTTTGACTAAAAAAAGATTGTGCACAACAATTTTGGTGATTGGATTTTTTGGCCAAGAAAATTTTTCACGAAAGTTTTGGGAAAAAGCTTCTTCTCTATGTTTTGGTTGAAAATTTTTAGAGACAGTGAATTGGAAGGATTTGTGCATTTCAAAAAAATTAGAGTTTCAGATCTTCTGATTCTTGCTTCAATCTACGTCAGATTCGAGCAAATATTTTAGGGTATTGCAGTGGTTGTTGAATCTGGAAGGAGAGTGCGGCTGCAAAAATGGTGGAGCTTAGTCTCAACATCAACTCTTTACTCAACAACTAGTGCAAACCATGTTCCATTAACTACTTTTAATTAATTCTTTGTATTTCAAAATAGGTATTTGAATGTGTATGTCGTAGGAAATCGAATAAATTCTTGATTGTGATATTCAAAAAGATTGTAATTTAAGGAATGCCTGGTTTGATTATTTTACTCCATTGAAGTTTATTGCTTTGTTCTTTTATTCCTTTGTGGAAACTTGTTCCTTATGGCTTACCTAGATTGTATTTTCTCTGGACTATCACTCTTGACAAAACTCCCATACGAATAGTAGGAAAACGACATCTATTTCACCGTAATAGTGCTTCTTTACCTATTTTGACTTGCATAGTATGAGATATTTGATGATGCCATACCTGTGCAGAGACATTTATTCTCTGGCCTTTCTATTTTTTAATCATTCTATAAATCCCTGATTTGGCCGAACCCAGATGTATGCGTATCAAGTACTCATTTATTCAATACATAAAGTCTTTCCTAGAAAATGAGTTTTGGTATTTAATGCCCTAGATTTTGAGATTTTATTGTGTGTGCTTTCCTTGGAATTCGATCACCATTTCCAAAACAACTATAGCCTTATGCAAGCCTTGTGAAATTTCTACATGTATTAGTTACTTCTTAATACATCGGTTGGAAGTGTATTTAAATTCTGTTAGCTCATGATTTTGAGTTGTTGGTAATCAACGCCATGCAAGAGCCAATACCATAATCTGCGTGCTTTGTTTATCAGGTTACTGTATCTTTTAGCATGTTAAATGTGTTTATGTTCACTTTGTGAATCGACATTAAAGATCAACCCAGTCTTTGATTAGTGTGAGTTGGTAAACCATAGTCATCAACCAATTCCAGCCTACATGCAATCGGAAAAACAAAAGACTGTAAGATAATCATAACCACTTATAGTAATTGATTGTCTCTATCCATGAAAATGTTATTGTTTTAATCGGAGCATAGATTAGTGGTTATATAATGTCCTTTGTGTAGTGCTACATAACTCGTGGTTATCACTATAGTTTGTTCATGTATCACTTGTGAAACTTGTGAGAAGTGCTTTCCTTACATGTAGTTTCCACCAACACATAGTAATCTGGGCCATGCATGTTTAAGATCCTTCACATTGACCTCTAGTTTCCTTCTCTTTTCCGCTATCATTGGATGCAAGAATTGGTAACTGTTTCTTTATAATGTCTCTATATTAAGAAACTACTTTTTAAAGGATTCTTTGACTAATTAAGAATAGCTATCGCTATCAGATATATTGAATTCTTCTGAATGATTCAATATTTTAAATTCTATGTAATTTCGATGAATTTCATTTGAATTGGCATTCAAAACTCATGTATAGATTTTTGTATAGCTACATTCCAATGTACATATGAATTCTTTGATGCGTATTTTGTTCTCTATCTTTCACCAATATTGGAATGTGATTTGATAAAAATAATTACATCTTTTTTTTTTATAAATGATTTTAATATAAATCTATATATATATAGATATATGGATATATAATAGGTATGTTTATAAATATACTTTGACTGTAATAGGAATTACGTGAATTTATAAATCTGTACACTAAACCCTATTTTGATAATATAAAATATTTGGGTTTCGATGAGTATACTTTTGTATTAATGAGTTTTTAGATCTTCCATAGGCTAGGAAAGGAAACATGTTTTGTAAAGCTTATTGTTTTTGTACTCTATTGTTCAAATGCAATTATTTAATTTGGGACTTAGCCATGCACGATTTATTGTAAAATTGGAGGTATTTTGAAAGTTAAATGGTCTACGTCATGTTTGAGATGTGCTCATTCTTGGTTTTTTTTAATGTGCATGATGGCTATCCTTTGCAATTGTCAATGAGTTATGTTATTAGGAAGAGTGGCTTACAATAGGGGCCAAAACCCTAAGTGGTAACCAAGGTAACCTATAAGGAGTTTATAATTCAATGAAAACCTAATTAAATGCATTAGGGGTTGGGTAGTGTTCATTAAATAATTTTGATAATTTGATTGCCTCACCTTATACCTTAGTGCTTGTATAGATTAAGGGTAGGTTGAGATGGCCTGGAATGGCATGATTGTCTACTTTGTCTTCTTGAAAGGTAGTTCGATTCAACATGAGTTTGTTTAGGGGCAAGAAATCGGTAGAGATTTCCAGGGTAACTCAGTATGAGGTTCGGTAGTCTAAGAAGATTCACTAGGGTAACCTAAAGTAACTATGTGATGACACTCTTTTCCTAATGCATGTTATGTAGTCTCTTGTGTAGAGTTACCTTTTGTTATGTCGTTGCCTCTAGGAGGTTTGTTTGTAATTATATGGTTTAGATATCATTATGTCATGATGTGTACGTCAAGCCACATGTTGTTAATGTTTTGTCTTCATATTTTTTTACCTTTGTGGACCTGATATTGTCTTCTAACATGGGGGGTGGACCTTTAGGTATCACATGGTTGGGAGTTACATGCCATATCCTCCGTTGGGTTTTACCTTGCAGGTGATGTAGGATGAGGATGATATTGTTCTTATAAGAAGTTCATGACTTTACATTGTTCATGAAGATGGGCACTGAGCATGCTCATGAATGAGGTTGACAAATGTGTTATGATATTCATCTATATTGTATATATTCTTGATGTGTGTTTGAGACCTTATTGTGATATTGTTATAATGTAATGAGATTTGTCACAATCTCGCTTGATGTAACTTGAATTCATTAGGAATATGTAATTGGATCATTCATTATTGATTTGATTTATTCTTATTTTTATGTCTTTTGGTTTAATGAAGTGATGTTCTTACTTGTGAATATTTAAGTAGGATTGTTACAGAACCCCGAGGATGTTTGTGTAGATATTTCTTTTGTACTTGTTGTAATTGAAAGTCTTTAAAAAAAAAATGTTCAGTTATTTTGTTACTTTGTGTGTGTTGTTCTCTAGGTTCCATGGCGGGGTGTTATATCTTGGTATCAAAGCCAGGTTGTAACATTGGGTACTCTGATTCTTGTGAGCCCATTAGGTTGTCCTAGATGTTAGACTATGTAGTTTATTTTTTCCAATTATCTTTTGCATCTTGTAATTGAGACTTGTCTTTGGTTTTGTGTAGGACCATGCGTAGACGTTGAGGTAGGGGTCATGGTTGAGGTCGCGGTGGTGGTCATATGGCTAATTGCCAGGATACTCCTCCTCAGAGTTCTCATGAGAGTGAGCATGTAGAGCAGTAGGATCCTCAAATTAATCAAGTGGGTGAGGAAAAAAATCCGATTCAATTGGGTTTAGAGGGAGCTCTATTATGTCCCTTGCTTGAGGAGGTTTGTGATCATCTTGGTCCTAGACAAGAGGCTAGACAAGAACTGGCTAGAGAATGAGATAGATCACCTAGGAGAGTTGTTGAGACTATGGAGCAGGATGTTGTTGTTGTATGGCATATGAGAGACTTATTGATGGCACACCCTCCCATATTTGATGGTATAGGTGGT
Source organism: Sequoiadendron giganteum (assembly GCA_007115665.2). NCBI lineage: Eukaryota > Viridiplantae > Streptophyta > Pinopsida > Cupressales > Cupressaceae > Sequoiadendron > Sequoiadendron giganteum. Next base: position 339,392,634 of record CM021108.1, read on the forward strand.
GGTTTGGAGGAAAAAAATTGGATGATAGACTTGGTATGGTGCTTTTCTATGCATCCATATGGTAGCAACACTAGAGCTAGATATGCCATTATGCATCTTAAAGTCTTTTCTTCTACATGGTTGTGATTTTAGTAGCAAAAGTTGCATCTGGATATTGGTTCAGTATCATGGGACATATTTTTGGAGAGATTCAGAGCATGTTTCCAATCAGAGCATTGGAGACAATGGTGTGCAAATGAGTTCATGATCTACATCAGATGGCCATGTCAGTTGAGCAGTTTGAGTGTAGGTTCTACGAGCTCAAATAGTACACCAGAATTATGGACGACGATGCTATGTTGGTACAACACTTCATCAAGGGCTTGAATGCTTGTATCAGTGGAGGAGTTCAAGTCTTCAAGCCGAAGACTATGGAGGTAGCCATGGAGAAGGAATGAATTATGGAGGAGAATCTGACTATGGCTTTGGGTGGACATATAGGTGTTCAGATAGGTAGTGCACCTACTGCAGGATTTGGTCCAGGAGTCGGTTAAACTTAGATAGGGTTTTCCTCTCGGAACCAACAAACACTCGCTAAGGGTGGACAACAGCAAGAACAACATTACCCACCGAAGAATAAGAATTCTCAAGCTCTGCAAGGTAACAGTTCATAGGCTTGGGAGAACCGTAATTGGTGGCGTAATAAGCACAACTGTTAGGAACAACCATCATAGAGTGCATAGTCTACGATTAGCAGAGGAATTTTTCAGCAGTTGAATGCACTTTGGATGGTAGAGGTTTTGGCAGAGGTATTGGTTGCTTTTCATGTGGTCAATAGGGTCATATTGCTAGGCACTACCTTATGAGAGGTACATCGAGATTTGGTCAGCAACTAATAGTTGGAGATGTAGGCTACTCACATAGTCTTTGCTGTAGTAGATAACCATTAGGAAGATCATCAGAACACTATGGTTGAGACTTCAAGTCAGTTACAGGGTACAAATGTTTCTATCCTTTTTTATTCTAGAGCTTTTGATTCATTTATTTCTCCATCTGTTGTTGAGTGATGTGGACTCATGGTAGTAAAGCAAGGTGATAGGTGGCAGGTAGAATCCCTTGTTCGCAATTATGGACTAAGGATTGGATCACTATCTACCTCAGTAGATATTCGTGTTACACCTCTTGGTTCTTATGACATTGTTTTGGGTATGGACTGGTTGGAATCCCATCATATAGTGATCGATTGCCGACGAAAGACAATACATTGCTTAGATGATTTTGGTACAAAAGTTGAAATAATTGGTGTGCAGAGACCCTATTCATTAAGGATTATATCAGCTATGTAGTTAAGGAGATGCATTTTTCAAGGTTGTCAGTTGTTTGCAGCAACATTTAATGACTTGTAGGTAGGGGAGAGTCAAGAGGTATCTCTTGATGGTTACCCTGTTCTTGGGGAATTCACAAATATTTTTCCCAATGATATTCTTGGTATACCACTGAAACACAACATTGATTTCAAAATCGACCTGGTTCCTAGAGAAGAGCCTATATCTCGAGCCCCATATAGAATGACCACATAGGAACTAGAAGAGCTTCATCTACAATTGGAGGAACTTTTTGCTAAGGGTTTTATATGTTCGAGCATTTCACCTTTGGGAGCACCTATCATCTTCATGAAGAATAAGGATGGATCTCTTAGATTGTGTATCAATTATCATCAATTGAACAAAGTGATGGCAAAGAATCTATATCCCTTACCCATAATTGATGATCTCTTTAATTAGATCAAGGGAGCTACTTTGTTTTCTAAAATTGATTTGAAATTGGGTTACCATCAGTTTCGTATTTCAAAAGTGGATATTCATAAAACAACATTTTGAACTCGTTACGGGCACTACGAGTTCACAGTGGTACCATTCGGGTTAACAAATGCACCATCCATTTTCATGATTTTGATGAACAATATTTTCCACACATACCTTGATCATTTTTTTCTCGTGTTTCTCAATGATATTTTGATCTATTCGAGAGATATGAAGGAGCACGAAGAGCATATGAGATAGGTATTGCAGTGCTTTAGACAGAATCAGTTGTACGCAAATTTGGTGAAGTGCGAGTTATTCCAGATTGAGGTGAAATATCTTGGTCATGTTATCTCTAGAGAGGGTATTGTTGTGGATCCTTCAAAGATCCAAGCCGTCATTGATTGGCATGTGCCTACCAATGTACCTAAGGTTCACATTTTTATGGGTCTTGCAGGGTATTACAAACTTTTTCTTCAAGGGTTTTCAAGGATTGATCATCCCATTAATTCTCTTTAGAGGAAAGGGAATAAATTTATATGGTTAGATCAGTGTCAGTCAGCTTTTCAAATACTCAAGGAAAAGTTTACTAGTGCGCCTATCTTAGCTATTCTTGATCCTACTAATGACTTTTTCATTTGCACTGATGCATCTTTGGAGGGATTAAGAGCTCTACTGATGCAGGATGGTCGTGTGATCACTTATGAGTCTCACAAACTCAAGGATCACAAATTGAACTATCCTACTCATGATCTAGAGCTAGCTGAAATTGTTCATGCTCTAGTTCTATGGAGGTATTTCTTGTTGGGGCAACATTTTAAGCTTCAGAGTGATCACCGTAGTCTACAGTATATTTTCACACAACCTAATTTGTATCCTAGGAAAAGATGATGGATGGAGTTCTTATGTGAGTATTACTTCGAGGTGAAATTTACCTAGGAGAAGGATAATGTAGTGGATGACGCTCTTAGTCGACGAAGGAATGAGCTTTCTGCCGTGACTCTTGGAGTTGATTTAAGGAGCCAGATTTTAGTAGTACTTCCTACAGGTAGACTGTATCAAGAGGTGAAGATGAAATTAGGATCAAGTAGACCCTTGGAGGGTAGATTCACAAGATATACTCTTGAGTTAGATGGATTGTTGCAAAATTCGGGTCGTATTTACGTATCTCATGCAGAGAGTCTTCACACTTTGATTATGTCAGAGGCACATCAAGCACCTATTCAGCTCATCCTGGTGTTAAGAAGATGCATGTAGACCTTTGAAAATTGTAATTTTGGCCTAGAATGAAGCGTGATATCGCTGATTTTGTTTGGAGATGTCTTGAGTGCCAAAGAGTTAAGGCCGAGCACCAACATCTCGCAGGACTATTACAACCACACTTAGTTCTTGAATGGAATTGGGATATCATATCTATAGAATTCATTGTTAGTTTACCTATGTCATCTCATCGACATGATGCTATTATGGTTACCATTGATAGGTTGACTAAGGTAGCACATTTTTCTCTGGTTCATTCTTCATATAATGCCTCTTTTGTGGCCAAGATATTCATGGAGGATATTGTCTGGTTGCTCATAATTCCTTGCAGAATCATTTTAGATAGAGATCTTATGTTTACATTAGCATTATGGACATCATTGTAGAATTTCCTAGGCACTCAGTAGAACTACAATTTAGCTTATCACCCAGAGACCAATGGTCTGACTGAGAGGGTCAATCAAATTCTTGAGGATATGCTCAGGATGTATGTAATGGATCAACAGTCATGATGGGAAGATTATCTTTACTTAATGGAGTTTTCCTATCATATTGGGTATCATAGTTCCATAGGTATGCCTCCTTTTCAGGCATTGTATGGATGTCCTTGTCAGACTCCATTGAGTTGGGATTGACTTGAGGATAGATTTCTACTTGGACCTAAGATGCTTCAGGATGTGGAGCAACAAGTTGATCACATCAGAGAACATTTGGTGGTGGTGTAGGATAGGCAGAAGAATTATACCGATGCTCATAGGATGGATCATCAGTTCTCAGTTGGCGATAGGGTATTTCTTTGGGTGCATCCACGAAAGAGTCTGTTCCATTATAGAAAAGTCTCTAAGCTCACGCCTCATTTCATTGGACCATTTGAGATTCTGGAGGTCTTGTATCGTGTGGTCTTGCTTTACCTCCTAGTTTGTCAGGCATTCATGATGTATTCCATGTATTTGTTCTTAGGCCTTATCATCCTGATATTTCACATGTGCTTGATTAGAATGTATCACATGTAGAGGACGAGCAACTAGCTTTGGAACCCATGTGCATTCTTCAGCACAAGAGACTCGCCCTCAAGGGTTGAGACGTTGATCAGATGAGGGTCCAGTGGGATCCTAGTGACGAGGTATCAGCTAATTGGGAGGATGTGACACACATGAGAGAGCTTTATCCTTATCTGTTTGTAGGATTCTAGGAGTAAGCTTTATTTGTATTTTTTTGTTTATGTTCGGTTGATAGATTTTTTAGTTGTTTTTAATATTATGCTACTTTATTTTAGTTATGACACTATTACTATGTTGGTTTTGTATCTTGTTGATGATACATTGATGCCATTGTTGATCATCTGATTATGTTTGTGTGGCGACCTTATGATGAACATTATGTGTGTTATGGTTTTATGTTCTTTCAGAGCATTATGTGTTTATGATGATGTATCTAATGTTGTTTATGATTTAGTACTATATGTTAGTCTTGGTGAAGGAGACAGTGTAGCATTACTCACTCGTGAGTACCTTGCTATGCTGCAACTCTCTTTCATGCTGTGATTGTCAGTTTATATAGATATGTTTGACAGTGTTGTTTGATGTAGTTTGTAGGTACTAGGCATCAACTCCACCTACTTCATCAGGTTTGAGCATGTCGTGACCTAATGGAAACATGTTTTTTTATAGATAATGTTAGGTCTTTCTTTGCCCATGGTTCCTTTATAGGATGATTATCTGTGTTGTCAGCCATTGTTGAATTATCGTTCGGGTCTGTTGTGTCATTCATGTTTTTGTCATGATTGAAAATTAATTGATTAATTAGTTAAATGGTGTATTTGATAAGTTATTTGATTTAGTGTAATTTCTTTTGAAATGTTAAATTACAATATTTATGTTAAAGATAATTTAATAATTAAAATTTGATTATTTTTTTTAAAGGTTTGATTAATTAAATTATTTAAAAAGGATATTATTTACATGTGATTGTTAACTTTGAGCAATAGATATTTATTAATTTTAATGTGCAAACTTAAATAAATGAAGAGTAGATAATATTGAATAGTTTTTTTTCAACATATTATGAATAAATATCTAAAATCTGGACTTGAAGTTAGAAAGTGTTATCTTGGGTAATTGCTTAATTAGAATTGTCTGATAAATCTTGTTTGTATGTTGACAGTTAGTTAAGTTATGTGATTATGAGTTAATTGAAAAGGAATTAAAAGCATTGATTAAAAAAATATTGTGCACGACAATTTTGGTGATTGGATTTTTTGGGGAAGAAAAGTTTTCATGACAGTTTTGGGAAAAAACTTCTTCTATGTGTTTTGGTTGAAAAATTTTAGAGATAGTGAATTGGAAGGATTTGTGCATTTAAAAGAAAAAGAGTTTTGGATCTTCTAATTCTTGCTTCAATCTATGTCGGATTTGAGTAAATATTTCAAGGTATTGCAGTGGTTGTTGAATCTGGAAGGAGAGTGCAACTCTGCAAATGGTGGAGCTTAGTCTCAACATCAACTCTCTGCTCAACAACTAGTACAAACCATGTTCCATTAACTAATTTTAATTAATTCTTTGTATTTCAAAATGGGTATCTGAATGTGTATGTCATAGGAAATCAAATAAATTCTTGATTGTGATATTCAAAATATTGTAATTTAGGGAATTCCCAGTTTGATTCTTTTACTCCATTGAATTTTATTGCTCTCTTCTTTCATTCCTTTGTGGAAACTTGTGCCTTATGGATTACCTATATTGGATTCTCTCTAGACTTTCACTCTTGATAGAACTCCCATATGAATTTAGTAGGAAAACACATCTATTTCATTGTAATAGTGCTTCTTTACCTATTTTGACTTGCATAGTATGAGATATTTGATGATGCCATACCTGTGCAGAGACATTCAGTTGCTCGCCTTTCTTTTTTTTAATCATTCTATAAATCCCTGATTTGTTCAAACCCAAATGTATGTGTATCAAGTACTCATTCATTCAATACATTGAGTCTTTCCTAGAAAATGAGTTTTGGTATTTAATGCCCTATATTTTGAGATTTTATTGTGCTTACTTTCCTTGGAATTCAATCACCATTTCCAAAATGGCTATAGCCTTATGCAAGCCTTGTGAAATTTCTACATGCATTAGTTACTTATTAATACATCGGTTGGCACTGCATTTAAATTCTGTTAGCTCATGATTTTGATTTGCTGGTAATCAACGCCATGCAAGGTTCAATACCATAATACATGTGCTTTGTTTACCAGGTTACTATATCTTTTAGCATGTTAAATAGATTTTTTTCACTTTGTGAATCATCATTACAGATCAACCCACTCTTTGATTAGTGTGAGTTGGTAAACAATAGTCATCGGCCAGTTCCATCCTACATGCAATCAGCCAAACCAAAGACTGTAAGATAATCATAACCACTCATAGTAATTGATTGTCTCTGCCCATGCAAATGTTATTGTTTTAATCGAAAAATAAATTAGTGGTTAGATAATGTCCTTCATGTAGTGCTACATAACTCATGGTTATCACTGTAGTTTTTTTGTGTATCACTTGTGAAGCTTGTGAGAAATGCTTTCCTTACCTATAGTTTGCACCAACGCATAGTAATTTGGGTCTTGCATTTTTAAGATCCTTCACATTGACCTCTAGTTTCCTTCTCTTTTCCGCTATCATTGGATGCAAGAATTGGTAACTATTTCTTTATAACATCTCTATATTAAGAAACTACTTTTTAAAGGATTCCTTGACTAATTGAGAATAGTTATCACTATCAGATAAATTGAATTCTTCTGAACGATTCAATATTTTAAATTCTGTGTAAATTTGGTGAGTTTTATTTGAATTGACATTCGAAACTCATGTATAGATTTCTGTATAACTATATTCCAATGTACATATGAATTCTTTGATGTGTATTATTTTCTGTATCTTTCAATAGCATTGGAATGTGATTCGATATAAATAATTACATTTTTTTTTTGATAAATACTTTTAATATAAATTTTTATATATATAGATATATGGATATATAATAGGTATGTTTATTAATATACTTTGACTGTAATAGGAATTACGTGACTTTGTAAATCTATACATTGAACCCTATTTCGATAATATAAAATATTTGGGTTTCGATGAGTATAATTTTATGTTAATGAGTTTTTAGATCTTCCAGAGGCCAGGAAAGGAAACATGTTTTTTAAAGATTATTGTGTTTTTTACTCTATTGTTCAAATGAAATGATTTAATTTGAGACTTAGTCATGCATGATTTATTATTATATTAGAGGTATTTTGAAAGTTAAATGGTCTATGCCATGTTTGAGATGTGCTCATTCTTGGTTTTGTTTAATGTACATGATGGCTATCCTTTGTAATTGTCAATGAGTTATGTTATTAGGAAGAGTGACTTTCGATAGGGGCCAAAACCCTAAGAGGTAACCAAGGTAACCTATCAGGATTTTATAATTTAGTGAAAACCTAATTAAATATATTAGGGGTTGGATAGTATTCATTAAATAATTTAGATAATTTGATTTCCTCACCTTATACCTTAGTGATTGTATAGATTAACGGTAGGTTGAGATGGCCTGGAATGGCATGATCGTCTAATTTTTCTTCTTGAATAGTAATTTGATTCCACATGAGTTTTTTTAGGGGCTAAGAATTAGTAGAGATTAACAAGGTAAATTGATATGAGGGCTGGTAGTCTAAGAAGATTCACCAGGGTAACCTAAAGTAACTATGTGATAACACTCTTTTCCTAATGAATGTTATGTGGTCTCTTGTGTAGAGTTACCTTTTGTTATTTCGTTGCCTCTAGGAATTTTTTTATAATTATATGGTTTAGATATCGTTATGTCGTGATGTGTACGTCAAGCCACATGTTGTTAATGTTCTGCCTTCATGTTTTTTTGTCTTTGTGGACCTGATATTGTCTCCTAGCATGAGGGGTGTAACGCCTCACCACACAACCCTAGAGGAAGTTGCAAATAACAACTTAAATAGGCTAAATTTTTTTTTGTTTAATTACAATTATTAAGCAAGTTCACAGCTAATGCCAACAACCTCTAAGGTTATGAGACAAAAGTTATATAGAACCTCAACAAAAAACATGAATTAAACCATGTCAACTAATTAATTAATAAATAAAGCACATGCATTCCAAATAAGATAATATACATCTAGCATAAAGATAACTTTCAATCAATTTATCCAAATTAAATAATAAGATTACATCTCTCATTCCCCGAATGAGGTAATTCCAATAAAGATGATTACAATTACAACTTCCACCTCGATAAAAACTGAGGGATAAAATAATACAAGATCAACTAAAATGAAATAAAGCAAGAACTGGTACTGAAACCCACAAGCTCTCCAAATGGAAGTCTCGTCCACATGAACATGAAGAAAGAACCCAATGGATTTAGGTGCACGCCACCCAACCAAGTGGAACCCAAAGGCCCACCCCCCGTGCTAGGAGATAGTAACAAGGAATCCTAGTCAAGACCATCACCTCTAGACAAAGGATAACACATAACAAAACCAACTGACACAACCAAGCACATGTACAACACAAGTACACCATAAGTACAACACATGTACAACACATGTACAACACTAACATAGTTACATCGCTTCCAGATATGAAACAGATTAAGTATGTTACGAGAAACACACATAATGAACAGGTACCAACTGTTGTCTTAGATAGAGTGTCATCGCAAAGCTCATCATAGGTTTACCTCTGGGAATCTTCATAGGCTCCGGCCAACATAAACAGTTGTCTTGGTGGCCTCAACCGAATCCTGGCCCCCATACTCACTCATGCGGAATTAAATACCTTTCGTACAGACAAGATTGATGACCTTACCATTCCAAGCCTTCCCACTCATCCCAAGGCTAAACGAGCCCTTCTGTCTATGAGTGAGGTAAAATTATCTTGATTAGTGAGAAGTTAATCCTAATCTTCTAAGTATTGTTTTAGTTATCACTTGATTAAATAACCTCCAACGTTTTCCCAGTTTACCTCTTTAGGCTCTGGCTCCTACGAAAGCCACTCTTCTAAAGGAAAACATACCAAACAAACACAATCACCAAGGGTAACAAAGTGCACACAAACAAGATACCACGACCACTCTTTTTTTTAGGAGGCAAGATAAGTTCAAACCCTCTCCAAACACTTGGAGGTAACAAGGTAACAGAGTCACTCCTAACAAGGAGGCACAACTCACGAAATCCACTCCTAAACCAAGGAGGTACAAAACATCCCCGTTCATGAAAACCGGGTTATTATCACTAACTAGATCCCATGCAATACCCAAGGAACTCACAATAGGTTGACAAACACAAAACAACAACCCAAAGAACTGAAAATCCAATCTGGAAGACTTACGAATAAAACACTCTTTAATCCATTTCCCAAACAAGAGCATGGAGGGAATATTCACTGAAGGCACATGAAATAAACTACCTTTGGATATTCTTAATCCATTCCTCATTACATTCCGTAATTTATTACATCGCTACAACTGAATTAAAAATTCATCTTTTTAGATAAGGGAGAAATTAACACTAGTATTTAATTTCCTAATTGCTCTTAATAAAATAGGCATTTTCAACTATAACTCAGAACATTTCGCTTTAAAATAAATAACCGTTTGACCTTACAAACAAAATCATTATAAAATAAATCGATTAATTTCATTATTAACACATTAATCGCAATTCCAACATTTGTCCCTTCCACAACTATTGTTTTAAAATAAGATCAATAATTGGACTATAACCCAATATTATAAATTTTTCCAATTTGATTTAAATCAAAACAATAATTGAACTTTTGCTCTTAAATTTAAATCTCACAACTATATTTAAACCAACCATTTGAAAATTAATATTTTCCATACATATTAAATTAATCCACAACTACAATTAAATATTTTCTTTTATATTATATATTAATATTTTAATATTGTAAAATATAATATAAAATACTTTTATAAATATTTTAATATTATATATTATAATATATAAAATATTATATAAATATTAAAGAGGTGCCAAACCAAAAAGGTCCCATGTGTTTCGCATGGGGAGGCGAGCTTTCCTCAAGCCGCGGGACGGGTTTAGGGATGGGGTGGCCGCGTGCTTTTCTTTGGCCATGGTTTACATAGTGGCGCCAATGTCTTTAGCCAAGTGGCAGCCGAACCGGGCAGCGGCAGTTGTGGGTGGTCGGCTGTACTGGTGGCGTGCGGCTGTGCTAAGCACAGCCGTTTGCCACAATGGTGGCGGTTGCACTAGCGGCCGTGGAAGGGAGAGGGGAGCGGAGTGGTGGAAGCGGTGGTGGGGGTGCGGCAGACGGGGGGAGGTGGGGGTCGCGCTGGGTGCGACTCCCTCCACCTGCCTCCCATGGGGGGTGCGGTGGGGGTGAGCCCCCAGCCCCTCCAATCAAACATGTTATATATATATATATTTTTTATTTTATTTTATTTTATTTTAATTTATTTTTTGAATATAAAGAGAGGATCCTGTTGGTGCCTTGATTCCCTCCTCAGCTCCACAGATTCTTCAAACTTTTTATCAAAACCCACAAAATTCCACAATTTCTTCTTTCCTCAATTTTTCAAACTTTTCCAAAATTTTCATCCTAAAAAATGTGAAGCAAAATTCAAACATAAGGATAAAACCCTAAAAATTCTACAACCACCCTCATAAATTTCAGAAAACAGAAAATGGAAAATATCTCATTTTTCCAAGTTTGAATTCAAATTTCCTAAATTGGCTTTTAAATCATTTTTCAATTTTTCAATTCTAACAATATAATAATAACTTCAACATAAATAAATTAAATTCTTTCAACATCATAAATTTAATTAATTAATAAATAGATTTAATCAATGATTAAATTATTTATTAATTAAATTAAATTAACAATAAATAAATTATATTTCAACATAATTCCAGATTAAATTACTCAACAACTTAAATGCATTAATCCATTTAATTCACCCAATTTAACTTGCAATTAAATAAAATCAAGGCCAAATTGAACAAAGTTAAAACAATCATAACTTGACAAACACCTGACAACACACTAGGACTAGGGAGACGACTTGACACGAAAACCTAGCTACTATCTCCCAATCGAATACCGGTGGGCATTGAACACACTCCAACCTGTGAAACTAGGTGGAGTCGATGTCCTGTACCTGTCAACCTGTAAGTCAAGTAAACAACATGTAATATAAACAACATAAAATACACACTGTGAAGAGGAAATCACGGGATCGCAGGGTGCTCGCAAGCGAGTGATGCGATGTCATCCCCTTCACCAATACATTGTAACTAACTGACGAATCTAACATATTACTATAATCCAATGCATAAACATCATTAATTTCGAACATCCATAGTGCTAATCTCAAAATGTGACATAATGATAACATCAAAATATCCAGAAACACATCAAAGCAACAAAGCAACACAAGGACACACTGTCCAACCAGCAGGAAAAATGGAGGGGTATTACATCCTCCCCCCCTAGGGTTAGGCTTACTCCTGGAAGCCTACAAACAAGTAGGCATATAACTCCATTACACATACCAAATCAAAACCTCATCTACACACCAAGGTAATAAGTGAGGTACACAGCGCAAAACCCACACAACTAAAATCTTAATGGCTCCATCATAATCCCAGAGTACCCAGTGTTTAAACCTAGGCTCTGATACCATATATAATGCCCCGCCACACAACCCTAGAGGAAGTTGCAAACAACAACTTAAACAGGCCATTTTTTTTTTGTTTAATTACAATTATTAAGCAAGTTCACATGTAATGCCAACAACCTCTAAGGTTAAGAGACAAAGGTTATATAGAACCTCAACAAAAAACATGAATTAAACCATGTCAATTAATTAATTAATAAATAAAGCACATGCATTCCAAATAGGATAATATACATGTAGCATAAAGATAACTTTCAATCAATTTATCCAAATTAAATAATAAGATTACATCTCTCATTCCCCGAATGAGGTAATTCCAATAAACATGATTACAATTACAACTTCCACCTCAATAACAACTGAGGGGTAAAATAATACAAGATCAACTAAAATGAAATAAAGCAAGAACTAGTACTAAAACCCACGAGCTCTCCAACTGGAAGTCTCGTCCACATGAACATGAAGAAAGAACCCAATGGATTTAGGTGCACGCCACCCAACCAAGTGGAACCCAAAGGCCCACCCCTCGTGCTAGGAGATAGTAACAAGGAATCCTAGTCAAGACCATCACCTCTAGAAAAAGGATAACACATAACAAAACCAACTGACACAACCAAGCACATGTACAACACAAGTACACCACAAGTACAACACATGTACAACACTAACATAGTTACATCGCTTCCAGATGTGAAATAGATTAAGTATGTTACGAGAAACATACACATAATGAACAAGTACCAACTATTGTCTTAGATAGAGTGTCATCGCATAGCTCGTCATAGGTTTACCTTTGGGAATCTTCATAGGCTCCGGAACATAAACATTTGTCTTGGTGGCCTCAACCGAATCCCAGCCCCCATACTCACTCAGGTGGAATCAAATACCTTTCGTACAGACAAGATAGATGACCTTGCCATTCCAGGCCTTCCCACTCATCCCAAGGCTAAACGAGCCCTTATGTCTATGAGTGAGGTAAAATTATCTTGATTAGTGAGAAGTTAATCCTAATCTTCTAAGTATTGTTTTAGTTATCACTTGATTAAATAACCTTCAACGGTTTCCCAATTTACCTCTTTGGGCTCTGGCTCCTATGGAAGCCACTCTTCTAAATGACAACATACCAAACAAACACAATCACCAAGGGTAACAAAGTGCACACAAACAAGATACCATGACCACTCCTTTTTTTAGGAGGCAACATAAGTTCAAACCCTCTCCAAACACTTGGAGGTAGCAAGGTAACATAGTCACTCTTGACAAGGAGGCACAACTCATGAAATCCACTCCTAAACCAAGGAGGTACAAAACATCCCTGTTCGTGAAAATCGGGTTATTATCACTAACTAGATCCCATGCAATACCCAAGGAACTCACAATAGGTTGACAAACACAAAACGACAACCCAAAGAACTGAAAATCCAATTTGGAAGACTTACGAATAAAACACTCTTTAATCCATTTCCCAAACAAGAGCACGGAGGGAATATTCACTAAAGGCACATGAAATAAACTACCTTTGAATATTCTAAATCCATTCCTCATTACATTCCGTAATTTATTACATCGCTACAACTGAATTAAAAATTCATCTTTTTAGATAAGGGAGAAATTAACACTAATATTTAATTCCCTAATTGCTCTTAATAAAATAGGCATTTTCAACTATAACTCAGAACATTTCGCTTTAAAATAAATAACCATTTGTCCTTACAAACAAAATCAGTATAAAATAAATCGATTAATTTCATTATTAACACATTAATCGCAATTCCAACATTTGTCCCTTCCACAACTATTGTTTTAAAATAAGATCAATAATTGGACTATAACCCAATATTATAAATTTTTCCAATTTGATTTAAATCAAAACAATAATTGAACTTTTGCACTTAAATTTAAATCTCACAACTATATTTAAATCAACCATTTGAAAATTAATATTTTCCATACATATTAAATTAATCCACAACTACAATTAAATATTTTCTTGTATATTATATATTAATATTTTTATATTATACAATACAATATAAAATACTTTTATAAATATTTTAATATTATATATTATAATATATAAAATATTATATAAATATTAAAGTGGTGCCAAACCAAAAAGGTCCCATGCATTTCGCATGGGGAGGCGAGCTTTCCTTGAGCCCCGGGCCACGTTTAGGGCTGGCGTGGCCACGTGCTTTCCTTTGGCTGTGGTTTACATAGTGGCAGTGGCATCTTTAGCCGGGTGGCAGCTGAACCAAGCGGCGGCAGTTATGGGCGTTCGGCTGTGCACAGCCGACCACCACTTGTGGCATGCGGCTGTGCTAAGCACCGTCGTCCGCCACAGTGGTGGCGGCTGCGCTAGCGGTTGCGGAAGGGAGAGGGGAGCGGAGCAGCGGAAGCAATGGTGGGGGTGCGATGGACTAGGGGAGGTGGGGGTCGCATTGGGTGCGGCTCCCTCCACCCACCTCCCATGGGGGGGTGCGATGGGGGTGAGCCCACAGCCCCTCCAATTAAACTTTATATATATATATATCTATTTATTTTTGAATATAAAGAGAGGATCCTGTTGGTGCCTTGATTCCCTCCTCAGCTCCATATATTCTTCAAACTTTTTATCAAAACCCACAAAATTCCACAATTTCTTCCTTCCTCAATTTTTCAAACTTTTCCAAAATTTTCATCTTCAAAAATGTGAAGCAAAATTCAAACATAAGGATAAAACCCTAAAAATTCTACAACCACCCTCATAAATTTCAGAAAACAAAAAATGGAAAATATCTCATTTTTCCAAGTTTGAATTCAAATTTCGTAAATTGACTTTTAAATCATTTTTCAATTTTTCAATTTTAACAATATAACAATAACTTCAACTCAAATAAATTAAATTCTTTCAACATCATAAATTTAATTAATTAATAAATAGATTTAATCAACGATTAAATTATTTATTAATTAAATTAAATTAACAATAAATAAATTATATTTCAACATAATTCCAGATTAAATTACTCAACAAATTAAATGCATTAATCCATTTAAATCACCCAATTTATCTTGCAATTAAATAAAATCAAGGCCAAATTGAACAAAGTTAAAACAATCATAACCCGAGAAACACCTGACGACACACTAGGACTAGGGTGACGACTTGACATGGAAACCTAGCTACTATTTCCCAATCGAATACCATTGGACATTGAACACGCTCCAACCTGTGAAACCAGGTGGAGTCAATGTCCTGCACCTGTCAACCTGAAAGTCAAATAAACAAAATGTAATGTAAACAACATAAAATACACACTATGAAGAGGAAATCACGGGATCACAGGGTGCTCACAAGCGAGTGATGTGATGTCGTCCCCTTCACCAATACAATGTAACTAACTTATGAATCTAACATATTACTATAATCCAAAGCATAAACATCATTAATTTCAAACATCCATAATGCTAATCTCAAAATGTGACATAATGATAACATCAGAATATCCAGAAACACATCAAAGCAACAAAGCAACACAAGGACACACTATCCAACCAACAGGCAAAATGAAGGGGTATTACAAGGGGTGGACCTTCGGGTACCACATGGTTGGGAGGTACATACCATATCGTCCATTGGGTTTTCCCTTGTAGGCGATGCATGACGAGGATGATATTGTTCTTATAATAGGTTCCTGACTTTACATTGTTCGTGAAGATGGGAATTGAGCGTGCTCATGAATGAGGTTGATAGATGTGTTATGAACTTCATCTATATTGTATACATTCTTGATATGTATGTGAGACCTTATTGTGATATTATTATGATGTAACAAGATTTGTCACAACCTCACTTGATGTAACTTGACTTCATTATGAATATGTAATTGGATCATTCATTATCAATTTGATTTATCCTTATGTTTATGTCTTTTGGTTTAATGAAGTGATGTTCTTACTTGTGAATATTTAAGTAGCATTGTCATGGAACCCTAAGGACGTTTGTGTAGATGTTTCTTTTGTACTTTTTTTAATCTAATGTATTTAAAAAAATAAAAATTGTTTGGTTATTTTGTTACTTTGTGTGTGTTGTTCTATGGGTTCCATGGTAGGGTGTTACATAGGGAAAATTCATGTGCACACAACATGTAAGAAATAATTAACATGAGCCACACATTGGATTATTCTCTAGTATCTTTGTATCAACATAAAAAAATAACACAAACATTTAAATAAAAATAAAGAAAAGACAAATAAAATAGGTCTTAACTAATGATATTGAAATAATTTGTCCCCAAGAAGATTACAACCATATTATATTAACATCATCATACTCAAATTTTGAATTTGTGAACTTGAATATAAGGGTCCTACATTACTTATGTTGTTTCTCTAGTGATATAGGATAATAAGAATATATCCAACCATATGATAAATGTATATAGCCAAATAAATCTGTTCACCAATTACATTAAACCACAATAAAGGTTCATCAATTAAAATTTCTTTAAATACATAAGTTACAAACATATCATGAGCATATTTAGTATATATCACTTGAAAATGTTTAACATGTAACTAGATGTACACTAGATCATGATATTACTTACTATCACCACTAAATGCATCAATATGTGGATCTTTTTAATAAAATGATTACTATAAACCATATAAAGAGAAACATCATGCTCGATATACCTAAATGTGAAGATCACTAGATCATATTATAAATTTGACAAGACATGATCATAATTTTCAATATCACATGTGATGAGGAAAGCCAATTAGATCATCATTAAAAAGGCATGTCATGGAGATCCTTGAACTAAAAAAATAGTTTAGAGACAAATAAGGGGTAAATTAAATTACATGTATTACCACCCTTTATGTATTCAAAGAAGAGGTATTGTTACATGTATCATGTCAACCCTTAAAATGTATTCAAAGAAGATAGGGTTATTTAGCATTAGATTTAGATAGCACATGAGATCATAAATAATGTGTTCACAAGAAATATAAACTAGATCTAATATCAAGAATCACATGATGAAGCATCTAGAAATGAGTAAATCTAGAGGAAATGGGGAATCTAATCTTGCACAAGTAGTTCAAGAATGTATAATGTAGGGTATTTGAAATTATGAATGAATAAAACTTGGGCTAAAAAAGTAAATTTGGGTTAAACCTTTATTTTGGAGGAAGATAGTACACACCATAAAAGGATAAGAAGTATATTATTTTTATTGGTTATAGGTCATGAAGAAGTTAGAAAAGCATGCAAGTATGGATTTTCAAGAAGGGGACTTGATCTCCAAGTATAATGTATAATTGATTCAAGTGAACCTAAGATGTGCCAACCTAATGCAAGAGCATGGGAAAACTTGGACACACATAAGGTTTGAAAAGATCTAGTCAAATTTTGATGATAAAATATAGATGGACAAGATAGTCACATGTGAAGGAGAGGATCCATAGAAAGGTATCAAAATTATTTTCAATAAAATCCAATTGATTGAGTGGGAATTGGAATAAAAGAGAATGCAAGAAGATCCTCAACAAAGATAAATGAGGAAGGAGAATGGAACACATAAGTGCTACAAGAACTACTGGAATCTAAGAAAAGTTCATAACATAGAGGAAGTTATACCTAAAGAAAGTACAAAGGTTTCCACAAAATACACCAAAGAAACAAAAGGTATATAAGTGAAGTTTTAAATCTGTAGTAAAGGAGGTTGGACAAAGGAAAGAGTAAGGATGGAGAAGAAGGTCAAAGGGAAGAAAACAAGATATGATCTTATAGCAAAAGGTTGGGAACAATTAAAGGAAATGGAATTGGATAGAGGAGGTTAGTCTATGCCATGTAGGTGAGGTTGAGGGAAAAAATAAGAAACAAAACATATTAATCATGCTAAAGTATGAGTGTCTAGGGAAGGATGAGGCAATCTTGATGAATGTTGAAGAGCATGAAACTACTACTTCATCTCATTTGTGAATATGGATTCATGTATTATTTCACACCTAAGGAGTTTGATGTAGGGGCACAATAGGTTGGATAAGGAAAATTATGTAAAAGGATAGGGTGAACACATGAGAGTAGATCATGTTATAAGGAAGGAGTTATGCAGAAGAACAAGGGATGAAACCCACACATGAGAAATAAATGAAAATTAGAGAAGAGAAGAGGTGCAAGGGAATACATGATTGTGCAAAACCAAATAAAATGAGGACATGACTAATGCCTCAAGAAGATAGTTATCTAAAATTTATAGTGATTATCTAAAACACACTAGGTGAAGTTAAGCATATTTTTACAAATATCATAGTACAAGTTTGTAGGTGCACTTGAATGATCCAAAATTTTGGGTCCTTGTATGTGTACACCATAACCTAATAACCCTAGTTCTCAACCATATTCAAATGAAAAATAGTGAAAACTAACTTCAAATGCACCCATGAAAAGAGTGACATAATCAATTATAAGTTGAAGATCAATGTACCTTCAAAAATAGCTCTTCTTTTGTCGAAATACCTCTTCTTTTTTATTTTCTCGAGTATATATATATATATATATGGATTCTTTTTAGCCTTACATATTTTGATCAACATACTATCAGTCGAGCATGTTCTGGTCAGAAGGGTTTTGACCAAAATGGTCTAGCCGAAATTGTTTAGTTGGCATCCTACTTGGTAGACAACTTAGGTTTTTTTAGACTTTTTTAAAACTTTCAACTTCAACTGAGTATTTTTCAGTCAAAATGATTTAAAAAAATAAAAATAAAAATACCCTTTTGTAGAGTTCAAAGTGGTGAATCCAAATATGTAATTTTTTGAAAAGTTTGATTAGTTTTAATATATATGTTTTAAATAATGCAAGTAGGTTTCTAAAGTTAAGAAAGAGGCTGATTAGAATTTTTTTTTAAATAGTAAAACATATTTTTTAAAAATGAAAAATTTATGGTGCAATACAGGAGAGAATCCTCTTCAAAAGGGTATAATATGTTTTTTGAAAATGATTAAAAACGTAGACAATAGTTGACGTCAAATGAAAACTATCAAATTCTAGTAAGTTTGACTTTAAAACATTATTACGAGAAAATATACATAAAATTTTGGTTTTTTTTCGATGCACTAGATATTGAAGTTACCTATTTGAAAAAAAAAGAATAAGGGGAAAATGAAATTTTTTTCAATTTCTTTCTTGATGTCAACTAAATATTACTTTATCCTGAAATTTTCAGCATTCCAAAATCTATTCTTAAATTGATAAAAAATAATGAAAATAATTTATTTTTTAAATCTAAAAAATTAGAGGAATAAACTTCATCAAGATTTCTACATTTCATTAGTTTACATCATTTTAAAATTCAAAACATAAAGACCACTTTTATGTGGTTGAAGTTCAGAAATTTTTTTGTTGTTGGTTGATTCCTTTATAAAGTGTGCAATGGGTTTGTGCTTTTACCCTGAAGGATGTTGCTTTAATATGGTTTATGAGTTTGGAGAGAGATGTTCTTGGTTAGAATACTATAAAGATAAATTTTCTGAAGAAGTACCAGGACTATTGTATAAGGATTGATAGAAGAAGAGGACATTTTTAGGATGTCTCAAAAGGAGGATGAATCTTTGGAAGACTACATGGAAAGATTTCAATTTTACCTTAAGAAATCCCACCAAAATAGGCTCTTTAATGAGTCTCTAAAGCTAATATTCTTAAGATGGATTAATGAGGACTGTATGGATGCACTTAATCTCATTAGGGAAGGAGATTTTTCTCAAGAACCATTCAAGGAGATCTACAAGTCATGGAGAAACTATTCAAGGTCTTTCACAAAGAAGGTCAGAGGAGATACAACATCTTCCATCATCAATACATATAATGGATTCTCTAGAGTGGAATTAAGTAACCTACTGTCACACATGAAAGAAGAGATCATAAGCCATTTGGCTACCCAATTGGACACTCTACATGTAAAGAAAAGAAAGAAGAGGTAGAGGTAGTCCTTATTGAATACTACCCTAATTGTAGACAGAGAAAAGCTAATTACAAGTGCAAAAGAGTGGCAAGTATTTATAAGGAAAGACCAGGGAAAACAAACTTTCAAGCACTAGATGGTGAATATGGACAAGTGTTCTACATTTCTAAAAGGAAAACGTGGTAGCCAAGAAAAGGTATGCCTCAAGATCCTTTGAATTATAATATACCATTTTCATTTAGCAATCAAAATTTCTCTAGTTGGAACCCCCAGCCTTGGGAAAATACACAAAACCAATGGCAAAATCCTCAATCAAAATGGAACCAATAATAATAAAAGATGTGGCCACAACAAAACTATCAAGGATCCAATCAAAATGTCATTGTCCATTTCCTTTTGTAGACTATAGGAATTTCATTGTTCATTACATTTTGTAGACTTAGATTGTTTTGTTAATAAACTAAAATGAAGGAAAAACTTACTTTCTTCAAGCAACAATGCTTTCCTAAAGCCCAATCGGTCATGATAAGGGTTTCTACAACAATGAATGTATAGCCAACAACTGCTTGTGTTGAAATATTGAATCCCAACCATTGATAGATCTTAGTAGTGTAGTTTGCATAGGTCACAATATTAAACAAGAACCCATATAGAATCTGATATCCTCCCTTGCCATTGGGGCTCTTGAGATTCCTTAAAAGGATATGATAGTAAAAGTTTGCATCCTAACACATAATTCCCAACCCAAAACCAATCTTCATTTTCTTCTCACTCACAGGTGTGTAGAGGGGATGATTGACAAAATAAGCTATGAATGCACCAAAGGTCCAGTAGTAAGAGCAATTTCTAAACTCATTAGAAATGGGGGAATTTGTATGGCTAAACATGTGAACAAAAAATATCTCTAAAATATATTTTAAGTAGTGAAAGAACCAATATTACATTGCATAGGTCTGGACATGGTGTATAACTTGTTCAACAAGATAACCAAAAAACTTGTACACAAGGATAAATGGGTATTTCTTTTGGGGAAAGGAAAAGAGACAATATCCTTGTATGGAATGAATTAGATATTGTCATGTTATATATTAGTCTGCATCTTCCAATATCCTATATTTGATGAGTATACTATAAGGTAATGCAATTAATTGTAAGCATTACTGGAAGCATGATATTTCCTCTAGGATTTATAAATTTATATAAAGAAAATATAGAAAAAAAGCCTAAATGAAACTAGGTTGCTTCAGAATCTGGTAAAAAGACAAGAGAGCAACTAAATAAAAGTTTCACGAACAGGCAAGAGACAAATATTTAGAAGAAGGTATCTCATGGAACATGTGCATATATGACATGATGCATGCATAGCTCATTTCAACTTAAATGCTAAGTTTAACATAATTTGTTAAAGAATAAGCATGCCCTTGATGTTTAAATGACTAAATTAATATGGTCCCAAAACAAGGAAGACCAGGTGAAATTTCAAAGGTAATTTTGACAAAACGCATACCCCTAAACAAGACTTTTAAGATATTTCAATTACTAAGTTTAGCAGTGTACTTTTCCATGCATTATAGATGTAAATTGAGAATGTCCAAATCATCAAATAAAAAACAACTCATACAATATTGAAGCATTGTTGAACACCATAAACTATTCAAGTAAAACACACTATTTTCTTATGATCTTGAATTTAAAGGAAATTGAAATATTTGGTTTCCCTTGTTAAATGAGATTTTTAAGGATATGAACATGGGATATACTGAAACCTATCCACATTCAATTGGAAAAAACCTGAAATGTCAAATAGTACCACTTAAAGTCTTAGAATATAAAAGAAGCCTTTGCATCTAAAATTATATGAGAGTGCCATCTATATAGATTATTCCTAGTTGAGATATATATATTTTTTATGGTTTTAAATATAAATTTTTTATCTAAAAATATTCTATTATATAATCAAATAATCCATCTTCAGGGGCAAGGTTAACTCAACTTCTATTCTTCACGAGATTAGCCTACTCAATAGGAATGAGAATCACCCTGATGGGAGTGATGATAGCTACATGTATAATTCCTGTGTGTTTGGTGCACTTCTCATAGTGGGGGGGCATGTTCTTTCTGCCTTCCAAAGCATTTATTTCTCTCTTCTAGAAATATCTTAGGACCATGTAATTTATAGAATCCTTGTCCATTTGAACTTCAGGACAGATCAATCTTGACAACACCATTAAAACATAAATCAAGATAAACAGCAATTTATCAACAAAAATAGCTAGTAACTTAGACAACATCAATTTTTCCTCAATGAAACCAAAGACAAAGAAGGAAAATAAACATGGAAAACTATCAAAGAATAGGGTCAATGACCATATATCAATCTACCAAATATAATTTACCATAAATTATGATTAAATTCAAGCTCTAGAAACCAACTGTAAATTGCAATAACTCTCTCAAACATTGTCACTTTAATATATTATCATTTATATACAACACATAATGCTTTTTAAAATAGATAAAAAAGGTATGCCCTCTAATAAAATTAATCTATGAAGAGATATGCCAATGTTCATTAAAGATCTCTTTTATTGTCTCTTTTATGATAAGATTGAAAACTAGTATTAATTTACCATAAAACATTGTCAAAATTATAGTATTAGTTGATGAATACCTAATTTAATATCAAAAGATTAATGACATATTAATTTGGTAGTGGTAAAATTGAAATGGGTTATGAAACCAAAATTTTCATAAAGCAAAACGAATTTCCCTATAGTTGCTGCTTCAACCTATTCGCAATAATCTCAAACATTGGTTATCAGGTAAATTTTGCTTTTTATAAATTTGATATTCTTCAAGTTATGTTTGGTCACATGTATTCATCTTTAAATGAATTGAAATCCATGTGTATTTAAAACCTTCAGTGCATTGCAAAGATGAATTAATGGTCATTTTGGTAGTGCCAATAAAATGAAATCTAGAAAAAAATCAACAATATAAAATACTTGATTTGACATTGAAAGTAAAATCCTTTAATTGCAAATAAAGTGGAACTATTTTATTAGATAGGGTAAAAATATGTCAATTTTGGATCTCATGATATATTGGTACTAAATTTTCAAAATAATTAGAGGTGATGACCAGTAAAATTCCTTCCAACATCAAGAATTTGTAAAATATTTTGGAATACATCTATCAAATGACAAAGAGAATTATAGGAGTGTATAAAAAAGGAACATAAGGGTATTCATGATGCTTAGGTAAACATTCAAGTTCTGGAGATTATTAGGTAGTTATAAAATTCATTTACTACTAACATGATTGTTTGGTATTCCACTATAGTTTCTTCAATAAAATGCTAGCACTTCAAAATTCCACATTTATGGGCTTTAACATTGATCAATCATGTCACTTGCAACTCAAATTTCTCATCTATTCAAGATTTTTGACGATCCTTTGAAGTGTAGTATGTTATCAAAATGTTAAAATATAATAAAAAATAGATCTCACACCTATAATGTGTATTTAAATCAATTGAATTGATGTTCATTTTTATTGTAATAAGATTGTGCTTAGAAATGGAAAGAAAGTTATACTATTTTGAGAGATCCATTAGGAATGTAGTGGTTCTTGTTAGGATTTTACTACTTGATCTTGCCCAAAATATCCTTTCTGAGTAGGAATCCTTTCATCTAATATGGTTGGACAAGTGTACCTATCCTCATATGTTGTGTACATGTATCATTAACTTTTTTTTTCCAAACAAAACTATGGTTCTTATAGAACATTCCTCTAATTGATTATACAAATATATATAGAATCATATTTCAAATAGATCATTCGAACATACATTTCTTTATATTTTTCTATCGATGTGATCCTTGCACCTCCTTCTGATGCAAGTGCTAGTTTAAGAAAGTTAAAATCAATATAACTAAACACTTTTAGGAATATTTTCTAGTACGACCAAACATTTAAGGAAAACTACTACTTTTTTGGGGTAGGGAGGTTTATTTTTGATAAAACTTCATTAAAATTCTAAAAACTTGGAAATTAAAAGATTTTTTGAAATATTTTTTTAAAAAACATCAGAAGAGTTATTTTATATTAGTAAGATTTTTTTTAAATAAAATTATTGCTTACATTTCTAAATCCTTGTTTAGAGTTTTTCTTTTAATTACTCACAAGTTAATAGTGAATCTTTCTAGAGGAAAAAATCTTCTACCTTACTGATAAAGGGAGGTTGGTTAACTCTCTTGGAATTATGGGTTGATTATATCATCTACCAAATCCTCCTTGTGCAAAAAATATGGTTGATTGTCTATCTCTTTATTCAAAAAAATTAAGTTGGAAGGAAAATCCTTCAATTAAAAAATTGTAGGCTTCAATTCTTTTGTTCAATATGATTAACCAAAAATATATTTTTTCTTATTTGGAGAAATAGTATGATGATGTGACTTTGCCTCATGTCACCTATTACATTTTGAAGAAGCTTACTTCTAAATTGATCTTTCACATAGTCCAAAATTTGTTACAAATTCTACCATCCTTTTGAAAGTGATGACTTTTGGCAACCCCTTATCCAAATCTATTTAAACACAAATTTGAGTGTAAGTACCATGAAAATACTCAAAGGTTTCAAGAAATACATCCAAAAAATTATCTAAGGATTGTTTATAGTAAATTTTAGTCTAGAATCATAGAAAAATTATTTAAATAAATCCAAAAGATGCACCCAAACAAGAGCCATACAAAAAGAATCACAAGGGGCCTAGAAATATTAATACCAACATTTCAAACTCAAAAAGTAATCATCCCAAAACCAAAACCTTGAATTGAGAAGATTCTTTTTGTCTTCTTATGATTCAAAAATAATAATAAATAAACCATATGTTCACAATAAATATCAACTCTTATCTTCACTAATTTTTTCCACAACTTTAAAGACCAAGTTTATGCAAACTCTTCAAGTTCAACTAAAAAACATTGAAATTACCAATTAGAGCATGAAATTTCAAAATAATTACCTATTTAATGAATCCATTATCTTAACCAAATCTAACTTAGGTAAGTGATCCACCCTTTTTGTAAATGAACCTACTTTCTAAATTCTATATCCATAGCCTTTTTCAAAAACTCTTCAAGTATCCCTAGTTTATCTATTTATGTTAGGGGTTCCAAAATCAACCACAAATCCCCCCTCTCTTTCAAAACCCTTGCCACTCTTTACCTAGAATTTAAAATAGGTCTCTCAATCTTGAGATCCTCCCTATGTAAGATATGGGGGGAATTTATTTCCTCTCCACTCTTTCACCCTTCATGCCCTTAAATATATTAACTAGGAGCTCCACTTTGGATAGAGGAGGTTGGAGAAGAAAAATCACATTCTAGAGAAATAATCAATAACCCATAAAAACCCCAAGAAATCTTGATTTATACAGGAACAAGATATTTGATTACTACCTTATTTATGCAATTGTCCATAAATGGGACATTTTTTTTATCAAAGGATGCACAAAATCACGAAAGAGTAGTAACAAATTCACTTTATGTCTAGATAATTTTAGCCATTTCATTACTTGTCTAGAACATTTAATATTTTATCTAAATTTTTATTAATGGTATGTATATACCTGTAACTTTTTTATAAATTTTTACATTAATTAATTTGGATTAAAACTTATATCAAGAAAAAATATATTCTCATAGCTTGATGTGATCGATTTGTATAGTTAATTGAAAAATTTAAAAATAGCAATCAAGTAAACTAGAGTACAAAGGTGAGAAGTGCACACCCTAACTTGATTTTCCCTCTTTCTTTACACAACTTTGAATATTTTATTATGATATCAAGGGGTCTTCATGTAACGCCCCACCATAGAACCCTAGAGGACAACATGCTACAACACTTAAAAATGAAACTTTTTTTTTTTTGAAGTGCAAGATAGTAGGATTACATAATATAAGTTAACATGTAATCTACACTAAGTCCTCTAAGGTTCCATGACTATGCTACTAGAATCCCATTAACCAAACTAACAAGAATAAATCTACTAACATGATTTATCTAACATTAAAGAGTACATTAAATCCATCACATTATATAATCAACAATATGAACATCCATTTCATGTCATCAATATCACAACATCAAGGATCATTTAATTAATTCACAGATGCAAGATACATCGTTTACATTATTACAACAGTGTTTCCGTAGATCAGTAGGGAAGAATATACATCTAAGTACAATGCATGATACAACTAATTTATAGTACAATACAAGAACATGGAAGATAGTCCACCTAAACAAGGACAAGTGCAGGAGTCCATATCACTAAGAGAAATCGCCATGAATATGAACAATAGTAAGGAAACCTAATGGAGTGCATAACACATTCCACTCGACCATGTGGAACCCTAAGGTCCACCCCCCATGCTAGGAGATGAAAATAAGGATCCACTACATAAAAAATCAAGCAGACATAGGCTAACATGACTCCAGCATACAAAAGTATCAAACAAAACATAAAGAAACAACTGCTTCCAGAGGTACAAAAACAAGGGGAAACAAAAAAGGTATACAAGGTTGCTATAGGGAGGAGTGTCATCACATATTTTACTATGGGTTACCCTAGTGTAACCTTCCTAGACTACCAGACCCCCATCCTGGGTTACCCTAGGCACCTCTACCAGCTGCTGGACCCCTATACAAACTATGCAGAATCAACATACATTACAGTCAAACCAAGCAATTGATCTTGTCATTTCAGGCCTTCCCACTCATCTCAAGCCTAAACAAGCACTTGATCCATGAGTGAGGCATTATCTTGATTATTGTGAACTACCCAACCCCTAAATTTATTTTAGATTATCACTTGATTAAATTCTCATTGAGTTACCTTGGACTTGCCACTTTGTGCACCAGACCCCCATTGAGAGCCACTCCCCATACTAACAATAGAAGTCTCAACATTCCACTAACTGGGTAAGACAGCTTGCACACCATATAAATCCACATGTATTATCACATAAAATGAGTCATGCACCAACTCGCATAAAGTCTCTACAGATAACAATTCCACAGTGCAAGGCTAGAGCCCACATAATTATAAATCAAGTATAGAATCAAGTGTTCACAACATACCAACATGAAAAGCCAATCATAAATAAAACTCATTCCCTAACCTCTGGAAGACTAAAAAACCACAACCCAATGGTTCCCCCATCAAATTAGCAACAATAACATGATCTCAAAACCAAAATCAGCCTCAAAATCAAAAGCCCCTCAACATCAAACAACCGCTACAACAATAGTAAGATCCACCAACAAGGCATCCAAAGGAGACCTCAATTTTATCCTATCATGATACCCAACCACTAATTACCTAACAAATTTACAATAGACAAACAATCATGAATCTACTGCATATATAAACATCACTTCCACTTTTATAATGCTCATTTCCATACTCAAGATACACACATTGTCACATTAAAATCATGAAGACCATAAATATCTCAACTATCATTTCAACTCCCTAACCCAATCACTTTGTCCAAGAACGCAAAACACTCATTCATATCCTTAAGACCATTTCCAAATCTTAACATATAATCTTTCATAGAAGTCCAGTTTAGAAATCCAAAATACCACTCTACTTTATAGATGCTTTTGTTGAACTTATTGAGAAGAAAATGAATCGATTGTTAATTGTAATCTAATAATTTATTTATATTCACTCAACTTAACAAATGATATCATAAGGTAATATATTTTCAACATTATGAGCTAACTAATTTCATAGTAATTCAACTAACAACTAATTACTAAAATATTCGATATTTAAATAATCATTTCCTGAACTCGTACCCTTAACATTATTAACTTTTCCCATTCATATTTCTTTATCTAGCTAACCCATTTATTTAAATCAATTCACTTTAATTTCTTACCCATTTATATACTCATTACCCACTACTAAAGGATAAAATAAGATTTACATGTCAACAATAATAATGAGATTAGTAGAGTTATCTATTTTCACTCAAGGGTTATATAAGATTACGAAAAATATTTAAGGGAATTTCAAGTACTTAATAGTGATACTACTGGTAATAGTAAATAATTCATTTCCTAAATTGATGATAATCTAATTTATCCATTTAGGCTAACACTAATCTTGATTTCTTTCAATTAATTGATTATAAATAAATCAAATATTGCCTTAATAATTCCCATTTCAATTATCTACTCATTCATATAATTGTAAAGAAAAATTACTCCATATAACTAAATCTCATAATAAATTTCCAATTTAACCAATATTTATATTCATATATTCATATACATATTTATATATATAGAGAGAGAGTTGCAGTTTTAATAATGTAAAATCAAATATTAAAGAGATAATCACAAATTTAATAAAACCGAATTGTTAAGCACAATTCCTATTCAAAATATCGTCAATGAGTGTTATTCTATGGATGATTCTATATGTTAATTTAATCCATACTGCATGGAGTACACCAATATCTTAAAGACATCTACTGGTTTTAATGAGGCAGTATGTTAACAACTATCCATCAAAATACCTTGATGAAATAGTAAGTGAAGACAAGAAGGGTATATGAATTTGTTTGACAAGAGGTCCTAGCTTCGAGCTTCCATCGAGGGGATCACATTCTTGGGAGAATTCTAACTAACTCTAACTATTTTAAGAAACTAAAAGTAATGGCATAACAACATATAAAAGATTTGACGCTTCATTCACAAGGGAAAATTTGGTGGACATTTTTGCCAAAGGAGGCATGCTCGCGACATGGACTAGAGAATAATCGATTCAAGTCTCAATGGGAGAAGGGAAAAGGTAAATATCAGATCAATGTTGGAAAGGTTCCTTGCTGGTTAGATGCAATTCACTCACAGGAGATTCTCGAAGACTCTTACATACATAAGCACGCTACTGAAGGTGAAAGAAAACAAAAAGATTATTTGAAGTCGACATGCAAATAACGGCTGTCAAATTGCAGGCATAATCATCACATTAAATTTATATAAGTAACTTCCAAAGCTAATAAAGAGTTATCAAATAGTCTAGATATTCGATTTCCAACCCAAAACACAGCAGCATTGTATTATATTTGTAATTGGTTTTCAACATAACACATAGGCATAGATTGTTGGACTTGAATGCATTTCCATCGACTATCATTTATATAAAGTAAACAAAGACTCAAATGTAAAACACAATTTTTAGTTTCAATAAGAAACATAGGGAAAGGATCGCAACATGTAGCAAGGCAGGCAGTGCTGGGCATTTTCAGACTTAAGGCAAGGTAATGAGCTGATATAGCTCCTTCGATTGACCACTGTTGATTTAATATTGTAATTCGGACAATTGTTATTCTCCAATTCCAAGAATTAGTATCTAATTCTTGAGACTTCTAGATAGAAGTTAGTTAGGTCCAGATATTTAATTATTTAATTAAATAATTGATTCCTCTAGAGACTTCTAGAAACCAGTTAGTTAGGGTTTGTTAGAGTCTAATTAATCTTAGCCATTGATTGAGATTAAATCATGGTCATTGGTTTTCCAATGAGAATAGTTTAAAAGGGGGTCTTTGGGAATTTGGAATAGACACAAGTTGGAGAAGCATTTGTAGTGATAGCAAATAGTTTTGCAGTGATAGCAAGGGTGCGGTGATAGCATTGGAGGCAGCAACAGTGAAATTTCAGCAAGAGAAATTCAGGGAAGAATTTTTAGAGAAGAATATTGCCAGAGCTTTGTCAGTAAGAGGCAAGCAGTTTTTGTATCTCTTGATTTGCTAAAGATTAATATAATTCCTCATCTGCAGTACTGGTTTTCCCTCTAGGGTTTTTCCAAGGACAATTTGTCCAAAAATATTGTGTTTATTATTTTGCATGTTTTCTATTCCTGTGAGTTTTATTTGTGAAGTTGTAGTTGTATTATTTTTCAGTATTTGCTATGAATTAATTTTTGGTAGTCAAATAATCTTTATAGATAGGATATTAATAATCAGTAATTGCAATAGAATTTTCACATGGTATCAGAGCAAATCTAAGGGCAAAAAGAGCTCAGTGCAAGCACAAGAAGAAAATAAAAAAATAGAGGGTTTATAAAACCCAGTTCTACCTCTTTAGTATTATTATTATTTTTATTATTATTTTTGTTTGAGATGGCCTCAGCAGGTTTAAGAGATCAGGACAGATTGGATGGAACCTCAAATTTTGGTGTCTGAAAATCCAGAATTTCTTTATTGCTGGAAGAGAATGGTATTAAGGAATATGTTACCAGTGTTGTAGTTGTGCCTATAGATCCAGCACAACTCTTAGCATATAAGAAGGAAGATGCCAAGGCAAGGAGGTTGATTTTTGACGGTGTTAAGGATCATATTGTTTCACATATCGCAAAGTCGGATACAACGAAGATGATGTGGGATGCCATTTTGAATCTGTACCAGAGTCCTACCACTAACAGGAAGCTAATTCTCAGAGAAAAGTTGAGGAATACCCGAATGAATAAGGGAGAGGACGTTACAAGTTATCTCACCAGACTTAGACTTGTCAAGGATGAGTTGTCAGCTGTTGGAGATAAACCGGATGATGACGAGCTAGTAGAGATAGCCCTAAATGGGTTTACTAAGCAGTGGGATGTCTTTGTTCAAGTTATTAATGGACAAGACACCTTACCAAATTGGGATCGACTATGGAATGAATTCACTCAGGAGGAGCTTAGACTAAGCCTTGTCAGTGGTGCCAGCAGTAAGAGTCAGAAAAGTGAGGTAGAACAGGAAAATGTTGCCCTAGTAGGAAAAGGGAAAGCAAAGAAGGGGTCTAGCAAAGGATCAAATCCTAAAGGGGAGAAGAAGAAGGACTTGTCTAAAGTCAAGTGCTATGGCTGTCATGAGTTTGGCTACTATATTAGAAATTTCCCACAAAGGAAGAAAGGCAAGAAGCAGACGACAGCTTTAGCAAGTGCAAATGAGCTCTCTAGCAGAATGGAAGATGAGTTTGCACTCATAGTTTGTATGGTTAGCTCAACCTCACAAGGTGTTTGGTATATAGATAGTGGGGTGTCATTTCATATGATAGGCTTTAAAGAATACTTCTCTAGTTATAAGGAGGAGGACATCAAAATCCAGATTTTTATGAGGAACATGTCCAAACTAAATCCAGTTGGGAAAGGGATTGTTCTATTTCAGAGGGAGAATAGAAAGACAATTCTCATTCATGATGTGTTGCATGTGCCAGACTTGGGTATGAATCTTATTTCCATATTTGTCCTTCAAGATAAAGGCTACAATGTACTCTTTAGAGGGGAAAATGTGTTAATCAAGCACAAGGATTGGAAATCACCCATAGCTATTGGAGTTAGGAGCGACCGACTTTATAGGTTGCAATTTGATACTCATAAGGCACTGATGAGCAGCATAAATTCTAGAGATCAAAGAGAGCTATGGCATAAGAGGATGGGCCATATACATCATGGAGCACTTAAAATGCTTCGTGAGACACTGACAGGCGTTCCAAAGGTGAGCACAAAGTATGATGATGTATGTAAGGGATGTGTGTTGGGGAAGTTTGTGAAAGCAGCTTTTCCAAGGAGTGACACCAGATCCAAGGGTGTTCTTGATCTAGTACATTTAGATATATGTGGACCAATGTTGATGAAGTCTCTCAGAGGATACAAGTACTTTGTTACTTTTATTGATGATTTCTCTAGGAAGACCTAGATATACTTCTTGAAGACCAAGGATGAGGTTTTCAGTCATTTCCAAGAGTTCAAAGCTCTTGTGGAGAATTCGACAGGCAGGAAGATAAAGGTTCTTCCATCAGACAATGGATGCGAGTACAAAGGGAAAGTGTTCTAGAAGTTTTGTATGAGGGAAGGAATCAAGAGAGAATGGATTGTTCCTTACAACCTGCAGCAAAATGGGGTTGCTGAGAGGAAGAACCAGTCTATATCAGAGGTGACAAGGACTATGTTGTATGACCAAGATTTTCCACGCTACTTATGGGTAGAGGCATGCAGTACAACAGTATACATACAGAACACGGTTCCACATAAGGTATTGGGCAAGATGACACCAGAGGAGGCATTCTCAGGGAAGAAGCCAGATGTTAGCCACTTCAAGATATTTGGTAGTTTGGCATATTGTCACATTCTAGGTGCTACACATTCCAAGTTAGATCAGACTACAAAGAGAGGGTACTTTTTGGGGTACAACGAGACCTCAAAGGCATATCAGATATTTATTCTAGGGGCTAGGAGGATTATAGTTAGGCGTGATGTCAAGTTCATGGAGGACAAGGAATTTAGAAGGTCCAAAGATTTTCCAGCAAATGATCATAGTGAGCAACCAGTAGAAGCTCCAAGGATTGAGTAATTAGATCAGGGACAACAAAGCTCGAGTACAATGACTAGTATAAGCACAGGCTTAGGTGTTGAGAGTTCGCAGAGTATGGAGTAGAAGATGCAGCAAATCCAAAAGATACAACAAGAACACATGGAGGTTGATATTTCATCCTCTATAGTTGGTAGAAGTAACCAACAGGATAATCAGGAGTTTATGGGAGCTCCTAGGACGAGTAGTAGGCAGTGAAGACAACCAGCTAGGTATAATGACTATATGGCTTTAGTTAGTCAGTTGGTAGATATTGAGCCTTTTAGTTATCAAGAGGCCACACAACAACAAGTGTGGCGAGATGCGATGGTTGAGGAATATACCTCAATAGTGCAGAATGATGTGTGGGAGGTTGTTCCTAGACCGACAGATAGGGCAGTGGTTGGATCTCGCTGGATCTATAAAATCAAGCACGGTGCAGATGGTAGCATCGATAAATACAAGGCAAGGTTTGTGGCCAAGGGTTTCTCTCAGAAGGAGGGAATAGACTATGAGTAGACATTCGCTCCAGTGGCCAAGTATACTTCTATACGAGCTGTAATCTCTCTTGCATCACAGATGTGATGGAAGATCCATCAGATGGATATTAAGACAACGTTTTTTAATGATGAATTGAAAGAGGAGGTATACATAGAACAACCAGAGGTCTTTGTAGCACACAACAGTGAAACCCATGTGTGCAGATTGAAGAGAGTTTTGTATGGACTCAAGTAGGCTCCCAGGGCATGGTATGAGTGCATTGATAAATATTTGCAAGGAATGGGCTTTGTGAAGAGTGAGGTAGATGCTAATCTCTACTACTTGGTAGTTAGGGGTGAGATTCTCATTCGTGTTCTATATGTGGATGACTTGTTTTTAACAAGTTCACTGGGGCTCATAGAGGAATGCAAGCCAGACCTTGCAGCAGAGTTTGAGATGAAGGATTTGGGGCTTATGCACTACTTTCTAGGCATTGAGGTATGGCAGATAGATGGTGAGATTTTCCTTGGTCAAAGGAAATACTGCATTGAAATCTTGAGGAGGTTCAAGAAGAAGGATTGCAGAGCCATGTCTACTCCTATGATCATGAATTGGAAGAAGGTAGACACATTCAGGGAGAAGGATGTTGACCCCACCTCATACAGGCAGTTGATTGGGTCTCTCATGTATTTGGTCAACACCAGACCAGATATATCCTTTGCAGTAAATTCTCTTAGTTAGTTCATGGTTGAGCCGAAAAGAGTGCATTGGACAGTGGCAAAGCATGTGTTGTGGTATTTATGTGGTACAATCGAGTATGGGATGAGATATGCTCGAGGTGATGGTATCAAGTTGATAGGCTATACTAATGTAGATTGGATAGGTAGTACAATGAACAGGAAAAGTACTTCAGGGTGTTGCTTTAGCTTGGGATCAGGAGTTGTCTCTTGGTATAGCAGGAAGCAGAAGTCTATGGCTCTGAGTTCTATAGAGGCAGAATACAAAGCAGCTAGCATGGCGACATGTGAGGCAATATGGCTTCGGAAGTTGCTGGTAGCCTTGTTAGGTCAGAGGGTTGACACTATAGTGATACATTGTGAAAATCAAAGTTGCATCAGGTTGTCTGAGAATCTGGTGTTTCATGATAGATCTAAGCATATAGACACCAAGTATCATTTTATCAGGGATTGTGTATAGCAGGGGATTATTTAGCTATAGTATATACCTATAGATCAGTAGGTAGCAGACATTTTGACAAAGGCATTGGGGAAGGCAAAATTCATCTATTTCAGAGATAGGTTGGGTGTTACACATAACACCTTCCTCGCTAAGAGGGAGAGTTAATTTAATATTGTAGCTCAGACAGTTGTTATTCTCCAATTCCAAGAATTAGTATTTAATTCTTGAGACTTCTAGATAGAAGTTAGTTAGGTCCAGATATTTAATTATTTAATTAAATAATTGATTCTTCTCGAGACTTCTAGAAACTAGTTAGTTAGGGTTTGTTAGAGTCTAATTAATCTTAGCCATTGATTGAGATTAAATCATGGCCATTGGTTTTCCAATGAGAATAGTTTAAAAGGGGATCTTTGGGCATTTGGAATAGACACAAGTTGGAGAAGCATTTGCAGTGTTAGAAAATAAATTTGCAGTGATAGCAAGGGCGCAGTGATAGCGTTGGAGGCAACAGCAGTGGAATTTCAGCAGGAGAAATTGAGGGAAGAATTTCCGGAGAAGAATATTGTCGGAGCTTTGTCAGTAAGAGGCAAGCAGTTTTTGTATCTCTTGATTTGCTGAAGATTAATATAATTCCTCATTTGCAGTACTGGTTTTCCCTCCGAGGTTTTTCCAGGGATAATTTGTCCAAAAATATTGTGTTTATTATTTTGCATGTTTTCTATTCCTATGAGTTTTATTTGTGAAGTTGCAGTTGTATTATTTTTTAGTATTTGTTGTGAATTAATTTTCAGCAGTCAAATAATCTTTATAGATAGGAGAATAATAATCAGTAATTGCAATAGAATTTTCAAAACCACCTTTCATGAAATCTCATTCATATTATAATCTTGTACAAGCTTATTATAGTAAAGGTGATTATGACGCTTCTGGCCATTTCTACATGGCGCCTGTCAAGGGAAGTCAAAGGCTGCAGGATTTGTGTGCCATACTTTGGGGTGGGATAGGTTTGATAGGAGTTGGGAGATCTTAAGAATTCTCTCTCAAATTTTATTCAGGAGGCGTGCAATTGAGTCCCCAGAAAAAGGCTTAAGAAACTTTCAAGCGAATGCAATTGGTAGGTGTAAAGCTGAATTCCACTATATGCGTAGGTGCATGTGGGTGCGCATCAGAATTGGTTGTTACAATTGCACTAGGAGACATGTATGAAAATATCAAAAGCATAGAGGAGGCATTTGAACTGTTTGGCAGAACGCCTCAAAGAGACGTCAATTCGAGGAACACAATGGTTGCATTATATGCACAAACTAGATTGTTGAACTTTCAGGCAAATGCAATGGCAGCATAAGCTGTATACATATGTTTATGCAAATAAGAAGATACAAGGGTTTGGTAGGGGAGGAATATCAACACAACGACAGTTATACACATAAAAACATTGATGTAAGAATTCGAAGGATAATACCAAACCAGTAAATCTAGATTCTCGCGTAAGACAACTTACTTCACTTGACGATTGATAAGAAATA
Organism: Sequoiadendron giganteum; assembly: GCA_007115665.2. Classification (NCBI taxonomy): domain Eukaryota; kingdom Viridiplantae; phylum Streptophyta; class Pinopsida; order Cupressales; family Cupressaceae; genus Sequoiadendron; species Sequoiadendron giganteum. The sequence goes on from CM021108.1 coordinate 339,427,953, forward strand.
CATCACAATTCAACAACCGACCAATCCTCAACATCGTTGAATAATCTCCTCAGGTATCAATCCCAATTGTTCTCTCTTAATGGAAGGATGAAGCTCTCCAAAGCATCTAAGAGAAAGCCGCTTAGATTAAATGGAGACTGAACTGGAGCGGCTGCACCAAACATCTTCCTAAGATTCTGAAACCCTTCCTTGAAAACTCCCGTGTGAGAATTTTTTTCTAGGAAACCCCTTTTTCCAAGCAGAGCAGTTGCCCAAAACCATTACATGCAAATTCCTAAATTTTGATTTTGAGTGACAAGATAATGCATTGTGTTTTACGTTATTTATCATATCATTATTTATTACTTTATTTTAATATTCACATCATATTTAATTTATTATATAATATTATTTCATTAAATTCTTAATTTATTTTCTACCATGGCTTTTAATAAATAGATTTATATTAATATCACAAATAATCCCCAAGCATCAATCAAATGATTTGAAATCAAATAAACCAAATACCATACAAAAAATACTAACAAGGTGAATCACGGAGGGGCATTACACCTCACATATATATCTCATGCATGTTTATGCTCTCAAGGGAATCCTTCAAGAATTAACTAATTTTCACACATGTTCATATTTTTAAGGGGACTTAAAAGGACTTCAGTTATATGTCTAGGGTATTCAAATAACAAGTATTTTTGGAATGTTGATAATTAAATTTACATTATCTTTCTTGGCTTGAGACATTACAAACTTCTTCCCTTTCCATTGAAGAGAAGTAATGGGATGTCTCATTCTTGAGATATCCATGAAAAATTGATGGCAATAGCCCACTAACCCTATGAAACTATAAACTCTAGATACATTTTTAGGTGAAATCCAATCCATAATAGCCTCAATATTTGAGAGATCCACTATAATATCCCCATCAAACATAACATGGCCCAAATACTTCACCTTAGATTAATAAAAATCATACTTCACAAAGTTGTTGAAAAGTTGATTATCACACAAACACTGTAAAATGTAGCAGAAGTAGATTTCATATTCCTCTATTATCCTCAATATCATTAGGGAACATAAGGAAAAAATAGTATATGAAAGTACAAACCAAATTTTTCATGAGGCTCATGAACACCAATAGAGAATTTGTCAACCAAAATACAACTACAATAGATTCATTTGTATTGGGTCTCAAATATTGTTTAATGAATATTAGCCTCCTAAATGTGAAGCCGATGATACTTGGACTTTAGCTCAATCTTAGATAACACCTTGGCTCCCTCCATTTTAATCAAACAAATCATCTATTATGGAAATGGATAATGGTTCTTCATAATCACATTGTTTGACTATTAGTAATTAATACATAGAAAAAGAGATCTCTCCCTCTTCATGAAGTTGAAACATGCACTCCAAGGGGATATACTAGGATGGATGTGTCTATTTTCCAGTTACAATTTGAGCTCAATAAGCTCCTAAGTAGTCATTATGTATGTTGTACATGATATGATTTTTCTCTAGGAATAAGATCAATCTGAAAGTCTACATCTTGCTTTAGTGACATATAATGAATTTGAAACTCATAAACAAAATATAATCCCTCAATAGTGTGTGATCACAAAGGGTAATCGCATAGCACTCATCCTCCAATACCACACATAAGGAATAGGAATCCCAAGAAACTTGTACAATAAAATTAATGCATATATAATCTAAAACAATACACAATATTCTCACATGGGGTAACCTTTATGAGTAAAAAACTTAACATAATTTTTTTCACTATTGCAAAAACTCTACCCTTCTTAACTCAGAATAATGAATCTCTCATACTTCATTGTTAAGCATATGTGGATATAAATAGGCACATCAAAAGTGATTTTACATGCTATATAAAATCATGAAAAAGATAAACATAAGCTCTTTACAATATGGATGAATATAGAACAAGCCCAAAATAATACCCAATTTCTTTAATAATAATTATTTTTGCGTTTTCCAAAATTAAAAAATTGTTAATGCATTTTTCGATCACTCATGTTGATCCCATCTGACTATTAAACATAGAAAGCATATGAAACTTATCCCATACCTATTACAAGATTAATTAGGTTATGGGATTGACATGAGATAATATTGCTAATAAATAATTCTAACACACTTTATCAATATAGTAAATATAATCTTATTTGAAATTTCCCTTTAGCTAAGTAGATCCCAACTATCAGCTTAGCTAGCTAAATTTTTCATATAGTTTTTCTTCAAAATTGTTCTAAGGAAGCAAGAAAGGCATAGAGACAAACAACCACAAAGGGCATTAACACAAATCAGACTCCCCAAAGGATGGCACTAATGGTAGAAGGAATTTTTTTACAATTTACTATTTTAAAGTACATGATACATTAAGAAATCTTGTTGCCATGATGCAAGGAAAACAAACATCATGCTGCTCATACACAATAGTTTTTTCCAAAAAATTGAGGCTTGAAAACATAATAAAATAATAAAAATACTTTATGGGTGAGCTTCTTATCAAGATTTGGCATTCAACAGTTTGCTTCTATCTTTGTTTAGCAATTCTTTGCTATGCTGACAAGTAAAATCCATGTACTCCTTTATCCAAGAGGTAAAGAAAATATTGAGATGCTCACTCATCAATTTCTCTATTTCCAGATAAAATGTTAAGAAGCATTTGCTTCCTTTGTATGTCATCTATCAACATTTGCATTTTTGTCATTAGGTTCCTAAAGACAAGACTAGTGAAGAGCATCCTGCAAATTTAATGCTTTATCTAAGATAAACATAACATTTCTCTCTTTTTTCTTTCTTTGTCATTATTCCACAAATATTGAAAATGGAAGATTTGTAAGACATGCACCCACAATACCTATTAAGCTCCCTTATCTTTTGTAGTGCCAAATTTATTATATTCAAGTATGCATTTTCTGATTCCATAAAGGTTATTTCTCACCAGAGCCTCTAAAGGCCATTGTCTAGGATGGATTGATACTATTTCATTTTTGAAAGATATGACTTGCATTTTTCTGATTTCTTCTAGAAATTCAATTATTTCAAGAGATGTTGAAAACTAGGGTCATCTATAGCTGCAATTCCAAACTTAGGTGTACATTAATATTATAAATTTCTCTATGCCAATCAACTAAGTTTCATTGTGCTTGTTTTGCACACATGCCCCATTCAAAATGGGGACCTTCTCTTTCATTTTGTCTTTCTGGGTCATTTTGTTCTTGCCTTGTTTTGAGTGCCCCTCATTTTGTGTGCCACTTGTTTTGGTGTCCTAGTTGGTCAATGTTCCCTTCCAAGTCTCATTTTTGGTCAAGACCATATTTTGCCCCTAAAGTATAAAATTGCTAAGTCTTGGTTTTTTTGGGCTTCGCCTCCCCGCTCGCTCGTTTCACTTTTTCTTTCATTTTTTACTTTGGGGACAAGTTTCCCATAGATTTGGGATTTTTTTGTGGTGCCTAAGTGAATTTCCAAAGTTTTGTTAAGTTTCAGGAAGTTGCAAAATTTTCGTTCCGGAATGTCCGGGAACTCTGTCCGTCCCCGACCGTTCCAGAATTCCGTTTTCGGAATTTCGTCTCCGTTTTTCCATTTCTTCCATCCGTTTGCCTTAGGCATTCCAACTTCCAGAGCCCGGCCCCTCCGTGGCCATTTCTAGAAGTTCATCCCTCTTTTGCCATCTGGGAACTCCGTTCGTCCCCAACCGTCCGGGAACTTCGTTCATCCCCGGTCGTCCAGGAACTTCGTCCATCCCCAACCGTTTCAGAATTTCATCTCTGTTTTTCTATTTCTTCCATTTGTTTGCCTTAGGAATTCTAATTTCTGGAGCCCGACCCCTCCATGGCCATTACCGAAAGTTCGTCCCTCTTTTGCCGTTCCGGAACCCGACACCTCCGTGGTCTCCAAATCCAAAATCGACTTTGACCCACATGCTAAAATTGCATCCTCTCGTATAAGAATTTTTGAAATTGCAAATTTGAAGTTGGGAGATACCATCTGGGGCCCGGATTGTCTGTCGCCCTTTCAAAACGATATTTCGGCCTCTTGTTTCTGGAACATACAAGCGCTCCTCCGATTTGAAAACGGACCTCGACCCAGATGCTAAAATTGGATCTTATCCACCCTAAACCTTTCAAATTCCAAATTTTCAGATGAAAGATACCATCCAGAGTTCCATGCTTTGTTCGTCATTTTCAAAACAACATTTCTAGAACGACATTCTGGCCTCTTGTTTCTGGAACGTCTAAGCGCTCCTCCAATTTGAAAATGGACTTCGACACAAATGCTAAAATTGGATTTTATCCTCCTTGAACTTTTCAAATTCCAAATTTGAAGTCGGTAGATACCATCTGTGGCCCGGACTGTCAGTCGCCCTTTCAAAACGGTATTCCGGCCTCTTGTTTCTGGAACATACAAGCACTCCTCCGATTTGAAAACAGACTTCGACCCAGATGCTAAAATTGGATCTTATCCTCCCTGGACCTTTCAAATTCTAAATTTATAGCTGGGAGTTACCATCCGGAGTTCCATGCCCTATTCACCCTTTTCAAAACAACATTCTAGCCTCTCGGTCTTAGAACATTCCAACGCTCTCTAGTAAACTAATAATGGCAATTCACATTGAATATTATGAACTTTGATGATGCATGAATGGTTCTAGCAAGGATTTTGTAAGATTTGATTAACATTTTCCTTGATTTGTGTATAAAAGCACTTACGACACTTCATGCATGTAGGTTCCAAGAAGCCTACCGCGGGTCCGTCGGGAGATCCATTGAGAAAGTTGAAAAAGGAAAAACATGTGGCTCCTATCACCATTCATTTTATGCCCACCTCTTCTTGTGGTGCACATCAATAGGGCCGACATCAGAAGAAGGCCTATGCCAAGGAAGTTAATGACAAAATGCAAGGGGGGCTGTCCTAATTTTGACCGGATGATGATGATCTTTGGGGGTTGTCTGCTTGAATCAGGGGCAACCAATCTATTGATGCCAATTATTGATAGGCCTATTTGATCCAATGAGGAATGTTGCAATTCCATTAGGAAGAAGGAAAATTTTAGGCATTTTCAACTACAATAAAAGGGAAATCAGCTAGAAGACAAAACTGCTACGGTGACTGGCCACTACAAGACAAAATAGGGAAAAGACAAAGATGTTTTTTAAATTGCTAAATATTGTGGGGTAGGTGAAGCCCTAATGTAATTAAATCTGATCCACACAATGTAACTAAATCATAGCTATTCATTTGGGCTTTGGAAAACAATAAATAGGGGTCTCCCCCTCATTTGGAAAAGGTTGGAGAGTTGTTGTAAAAACATTTTGCAGCAATAGAAAGCAACATTTCATAATCTATGGGTGTTACTTTTTGAGTTTTCTCATTATGTGTGCATGGTTCTACCTTCCAAGTTAGTTTTAGTTGTTAGTTTCTTGAATGGAAGTGGTAATGGTGATTGTCGTTTCAATATTTGATGAATTTCCAACCCATACTTTTGGCACTTATTGATGACAAGCTGTTGTGCAAAGTTAGCCTGGGCTTCTTTATTTGATTGTTGCAACTTAGTTCATTTGCATGTTCATGATGTGTGTATGCAGATTGAAAATTTGTAGTCCTTAGAAGATTGCACTGGTTTTGTGTAACTATAGGATCCTCTTGGCCAAGAAAAACCCAGTTTAGGGAGTTTTTCTACTGTAGCAGCCTCCATGATCACTGTTCATTCGTAGTTTCAGATCCAGGAACCTTCTCTCTTCCCTTCCCTTTTCCCCTTTTTTTTAGTAAGTAACCTTAGGCAAGGTTCATTGCACATTATAAAACTAAATCTAATGTTGAAATGGAGTTCTAGACTACTATTTGAACCTGCAACAAATGCTCAAAAACTCTCCCATCTTAAGAACTCCATTTGCAGATCCAACTTCCTCACTTTGTAACTCATCTGTACGTCTACCTTGTGATTCCAGCAAATCACATAAATCAACTGATATATTCCAAGCACTGTCAAGACCTGACATCTGAGAGACCTTGGGATAGTGTTCTGCAATTTGATTGTAGAAGATTGTCTTTCAAGAGAGGTAATGCACCTATGTATTACTTGTGTTGAGAAGTGCATCAAAACACCATCAACAAGTTTAGGTTTTACAATGACTCACTTATAAAGTCTCTATATCACATCTTTGGTTTAGAAGCAATTCTTTAAGTTTGTAATTTATTTTAAAATGTTTTAAAAAAATAGTATTAAAAATATTAAAAAGTTTTATTTGAAGAAACAAATATATACTTTTATTATATAAAAAAATTTAAGTAATGAAATTTTTTAAAGTCAATATTAGTCTAAATAGTTCTAATTTTGTATACAATCATTTATTCATTTTTCACTTTTTTTTTTAAATTTTAAAAAATGTTAAATGACATTTGATCTATCCACAGGGTTTAACAACTCATTAAAAAAATTAAGAAGAATCAAATCTTCATCTTTAGTAGAAGGAGATAATAATACTCAATGTCAAATTGTGTTCATAATTATGATCTAAGAATTGAGTGGTTTAAATAAAAGCTTTCTACCCATTATTTAATAAAATTTATAGTTTAAATATTTTTTTTTAAAATATTAATATTATTTTATCTTGATATGAAAATTACGAATTTTATACATAATACTGATCCTACCATAAAATATTAAATTATTTAACTTAATTTCAAATAAATAGATTAACCTACTATTTTAACTTAACTCTTTTACTTACTCATATTTGTAATATGCCCAACTAGAAAATTCTCGGATCTGCTCTGCAGTTCTTTTCCCACTCTAGCTATTTATTTGAATTTCTGGTCCTTGCTTTAATTTGACTATTTCATGGGATGGTTGGGGGGGGGTGGGAAGGCTCCCCATTCCAAAGATGTTGTCTCTTTGTTTGGCACTGTTCCTGCAGTGGCACCAACCAACCTTGCTATTCCCCATGTGACTTCTCATCCTTGTACTTTTATCCTTTACACTAGGGAAAAGAAAGAGAGTATTTCTAGAAAGTCACCCTTATCCCCTACTTTTGGGCTTGACTCTTTCTTCTTTGTGGAAGAACCGGTTTCCTACATGGATAAATTAGTGGGTTTTGACTCACCAACTTCGAGTAAAAGGTCTTTGGAGTCTTCTTCCTGCTTAGTGACTGGTTGGGAAGTTGACGTCCCTGAAGTTTTGATGTTGAAGGCTATGGACAATCTTAAATTGGCACTGGTTGGTAATTTTTTGGCATATAGGCCGAATATTGAATCGGTTCGTCAATGGGTTGCTTCTACTTCGAATCTCAAAGGCATCATCACTATAAATGCCATGCCAAGAAGTATCTTCCTTTTCTCCTTTGTGGTTTATGAAGATATGATCAAGGTTTTAACTAGTGGCCCTTGGGCCTTTGACTCTAGGTTTAAGAACTTTCTCTTCCTCTACAAATGGAAATCGGGTTTTGATCCTTGAGCTAACCTGGGTGCCTCAACTCCAACTTGGGTTCACCTACTAAACATTCCTTGAGTTCTGGGAGATGGGTATTTTGAAAGGAATAGCTAACTCTTTTCGTAGTCTTCTGGCCATTGATAAGATAAATCATGAGACGTATAGACTGGTCTACACTCATATTTGTGTAAATGTGGCTGTGAATTTGGTCTTGCCAACTTCTATCCTTCTTAAGTCAAAATTTGGTAACTGGACCCAACTTCTGGAATATGAAAATTCTTGTCATTTCTACTAGTTGTGCAAGAATTTTGATAACCTCATAGACTCTTGTGAGAATAAACCTATTGAGGGAACCTTACAAAATAAGAAAAAATCCATTGAGGGAAAATCTGTTGAGGGTAACTCTGTTGTTGAACTTGTTTCAGTTGCTCAATCTTTTGAATTTTTTGTTGTCACTTCGGCTACTATGCCCAAATAGAAGGAAAACCCTCTCTAGTCGAGAGGGTGTTCTAGTTGAACCTATTGATGTGTCGAATGACTCGGTCAGCTTGAACCTCAAGGCTACTGGCCCTGTTTCCAGTTTCCCAACCCCTGCCTTTCTAAAAAATGTGTTGTCAGATATAGGGGAAGAAGTGAATATGAATGTTGGGGACGAACCTAAGGTCTTCCTTGAGAAGGATAATTTGTATTCATCTCTAGGGATGGTTCAGGATTCTGGAGTGGGTGTGGACTTGGAAGGAGAGCTAAAGCATTCTGACACTAACCTATCCTTGGAGGAAATGTATTTCTTATCCCAAAAGGAGGGAGGAAACTTGAATGACTCTCTGGCCTTGTTAGGTTTTCCTTCTCAACCCAATGAAAAAGATGATGAGGATGATTGGTCACAAGCCATAATTAAATCTAAAAATAAAAATAAGTCAGATGTTAATGGGGAAATAATGTTGGTAGACCATCCCAAAAGGATTCCATAACCAAAGACATTGTTAGGGATGTGGCTGCTAGGAAACAAAGAACTTTGGATTTGATCATAGGGTCGAAGCCCAAAAAGAAGTAGCCCTAGTTATTTCACTGGGGTTTTGGTGGTGATGTTCCCTATTTTTCTCTATGAAGTATCTCTCCTGGAATATAAGGGGCCTTAATAGATCATATAAATAGTTTTTGGTTAAAACCTGTATCTTGGACAATAAAGTGGATGTTCTTCTACTCCAAGAAACTAAGATGAAGAAGGAAACTTTTCATAAGGCAATTTTTAGCATTTGACTCGGAGCGAATTATTTTGTTAGTGAGGCTAAAGGGGCTTCTAGAGGTATAGATACCATTTGGAATCCCTCTAAATTAAAAGGAGGCTGAAGGGGCTCTGGTAATAAGAATAGTCAGATGGTTTCCCTAGAAGATATGGCTTCCCAAAAGAAATGGAACTCAATAAATATCTATGGTCCCAATTTGAGTAGGGATAGGTTGTTGCTTTGGGAGCACTTAAATGATGCTATTAAAAATAGAAAATATGATAATTGGATGTTAGGAGGGGATTTCAACTCCCCCTTTCTTCCTTCAAAAAAATCTAACTGGTTGGATGACTATCCAGATAACATGATGGAGCTAGCTGAATTCCTAAACTCAACTAGCCTTATTGATATACCTCTTCAAGGCTCTAAGTACATGTGGTCTAATATAAGGAATGGAAACCATCTGATCCAAGTCAATTTAGATTGGTTTCTGATCTCTTCCAATTGAAATATCTCCCAATTCCTCTCTCTTTCTGCTCTCCCAAGAGTTGGATCTGATCATAATGCTCTAGTGCTTAAAAGAAATGTTGATCACAATATGGGACCTTTCCCTTTGAAATTTGAAATAATGTTGAGCCTTCACCTATAATTTTCTACTCTCATTAAAATTTGGTGGTAAGAACCTATAGGTGGCTTCCCTATGTATTTACTGGTGGAAAAGCTTAGTAAAATCAAGCAAAGAGTGAAAGGGTGGAATAAGGTGACCTTTGGTAATATCTTTGAGATTAAGAATTATCTGGGAAATAGCTTGAAGGAATTTCAGGATAACATGGAGGTCGGTCTTGTGGATGATGAGATATATCCTAAGAAAAGAGACCTCAAATCTCAATGGTTTAAGATTAATGAAAATGATGAAATATTTTGGGAAAAAAAGGTCTTGTGTTCAATTGCTAACTGAAGGGGATAGGAATACTAAATTCTTCCATCAATCTACCTTGAAACATAGAATTAGGAATAGGATCAAATCACTTCTGAAAGAGGATAGCTTTGTGGTCTCCATCAAAAATAATTAATGGGGAAGTTGTTAACTTCTTCTCCTCTAACCACATTGCCCAGGGCAATGTAAATCAGGTAAATGATGAATTTCTTGAGGTGATCCCTAAAGTTATTTTTGATATTGATTTAAATAATATGACTAATGTTGTTTCTATAGAAGAAGTTAAAAAGGTTGTGTTCTCTTTTGGAGCTTTTAAAGCCCCTGGCCCGGATGGGTTTCCTCTTGCTTTTTTCTAGACTCAGTGGGACATTTTAAAAAATGAACTCTTTGATGTTGCTAGAGATTTCTTCAGGTTGGGCAAGATCCTAAACCAACTCAATGCCACGTTTATTTCCCTCATTCTTAAAAATAATGATGCCTCTTCAATTAAGGATTATAGACCTATAAGTCTTTGTAATACAGTCTATAAAATATTCTCTAAAATTCTTTTGTTAAGATGCAAACCGGTGTTAAGAAAAATGATTTTCCCAAAATAGAAAAGTTTTTTCCAAGCTAGAAACATCCTTGATGATTTCATCTCTACTCATTAAATTCTCCACTCTATGGACCATTCTAAAAAGCTTGGGATGGCCTTCAAAATTGATATATCTAAGGCCTATGATAGAGTCTCCTAACTATTTCTCTTTGCTATTCTTAGAAATTTTGAGATAGAAGGAAGATTTATTAAGCTGATCTATACTTGTGGTATCTCCCCCATGTGATTTTTTTTGGTTAATGGTGTCCCCCAAGGCTTCTTCTCTTGTGGTCATGGTCTTAGGCAAGGCGACCCCCTCTCACCCTATCTTTTCATAATTGTTGTTGAAGTTCTTGGAAGGAATATTCAAAATTTGGTGGACTCTAAAGCCCTTAAAGGTGTTAAAGTTGCCTCATCTCTTTTGCCTGACTCCCACAAACAATTTTTTGATGATACTCTATTATTTGCGGCAGCCTCGGTGGGGGAAGTTGGGATTTTGAAATAGGTTCTAAATCACTATGTTGTTATTTATGGCTAGTTTATCAACTATGAAAAAAATAAGATATACTTCTTTAATATTGACCAAATGGTCAAGGAAAGAGTGGTGAGAATATTGGGATGTTAGGAAGCAGTCCTACCTGCGACGTACCTTAGGCTACCTTTGATCTCCAAGAAGTTAGACAATAATTACTAGAATTAGCTGATTGAGAGAGTTCAAAAAATGTTGGCTACTTGGAAGGGGAAGCTTCTTAGCTTGGAAGGGAAGATCCAACTACTAAAAGCCTCCTTACAAAATATTCATATTTACTACTTATCTCTCTTCAAAATTCCAGCCTTCATAGGGAAAAAATAAGAATAGATCCACAGAATATTCTTGTGGTCTGGAACAAAAGAAAAAAATAGATTGTCTCTGGTTATTTGGGAAAAAGTGTGCACACCAAAACGTGTTGGTGGTTTGGGGATAAGGAGAATTAATTTGCTAAAAAAATCCTTAATTGCTAAAGTTTTTTGGAGCCTCCTAGAAGGGTCTAAAGACTAGGTAAATATTTTCCAAGCCAAGTATTTGAAGAACAAGAGCCTTGGTTGTTTCCTCTCTATGTCTGACCTACCTATTGGTTTTTTTTTATGGAATCACCTTGTTAAAATAAATAATGTGCTGAAATTGGGAGTTAGAAAGAGAATTGGGAATGGTAAAAATACTGAATTTTGGAAGGACCCTTGGATTGAGACTTCTACTTTGTCCTCTACTGATGGATTAAATCCCCTCAAATAAAGCCTTAACAAGATATATGGCAAAAAGGTTTCTGACTATGTCAATTGGGAGACAGATGAACCTAATTGGAAGGAGTTCAATATGCTATTAAGGAGGGATAATTTAAGAGGCTGAAGACAGATCAACTAGGATCTGACCCTGCTAAGGCTTCACAATCTAATTGGGGAGGCAAAGTGGTTTGATAGTGAACGATAAGATGAATGGGTTTGGAAGAGCATCCCTTCTAACTGTTTCTTTGTAAAACAGGCCTATGAGGAATTGGTCAAGCCCTTGATAGACATCAGAGATCATCACTAGGAAAAAAATTATGGTTGAAGAACTTGGTTCCTAAAATTAACTATTTTTGGTGGGCTGCCTCACATGGAAAAATTCTGACCATTGACAATCTGGTTAGAAGGGGGTTCACGTTGGTTAATAGATGCTCCCTGCGCAAGCAGGATGAAGAGTCAATAATACACATCTTTTTTCACTGTCATTTCTATAGAGAAGTATGGTCCTTATTCCTACCATTGATGTTCATTGATTGGGTGTTTCCTCACTCAATTAAGTGGTTTATAGAAAGCTGGTCAAATTGCCCAGGCTTTTCTCATAAAGTTATTGTCGATCTCTAGAACCAAGTTCCCCACTTTGTTACATGGGGAATATGGAAGGAAAGGAATAACACATGATCTTCAGGGAAGTGGAGAGAAGCAGACATGAAGTTTGTATGATAATAAAAACTCAGATTAAGGAAAATATGGAGGTTGGAAGATACAATTTCTCCAAAGTTTGGTCGAGTCACAAAGAGATGAGAATAAAGCAGATTTGGGGTATAAGCAAGGATCTTACTATCCTAAATTGGACCAAGATGTTAACTAGAAAGTCTACAGTGTTGACCCCTCAGAAATATTGGATCAAGTGTAACTTTGATGGGTGCTCTAAAGGTAACCCAGGTATAGTAGGGGCAAGGGGATTGCTCAAAAACCACAAAGGGGAGTGCATAGTGAGCTTCATTATTAACTTGGGTGTTTGTTCCAATAACAAAGCTGAGGCCATGGTTTTTTTAGGGGGTTTAAAGACTCTTAATGAGTATGGCTTTAAAAATGTCATTCTAGAAGGAGATTCTAAGTTAATAGTGGATATATTGAATGGAGTGGCTATGCCCCCTCGGAGCTAAAAAATATCATTGAAAAGTGTTTGTCCCTCATGAGTTATTTTACCAACTACAAGGTGCAACATATTTACAAGGAAGGGAATAAGTTTGTTGATTGTGCTTCCAACGAGGTGCTGAGGTGTATGGGGTGGATCCATTGAGTTAATAATAACTTGTCGAGGTCTTTAAGGGACATGATTTTAAATGAACTTTTTTTAATATGATTATAATTTACAAAGATGATGCATGGAAGTGGAGAGGGAAGTATGAGAGACCTAGAATATTCAAAGGTATGTAGTTTAATGATGATAATAGTGGTACGGTGTGGTATTTTTTGATCTTCTTTGGAGGTAAAGTTAATCATTATCTCCTTCCCAAGGTGATCAAGACCCACATGGATATTTTAAAATTACGAAGGGATCTCAAATCCAAATGTGTTGATATGCCTAATGTCAGCTCTCCTCGTATTTGTAAAGATTTGCAAGGTAAGATTATTAATGTGAAGTTAATCACTTGCAATAGTAATTATGAGATAGTGGATCCAAGAATTGTGTCATTGGCTTCCCCTAAAATAAAGTTCTCGATTTCTTAGTTTTCATGGGCTTATTCTAAAAATTTGAGAAAAAGAGTTTACTACAAGATTGGTAAAGAGTCGAAGAAGTGGGTGGTTATGTGGAATAGCTCGCAGTAGTCAGAAAATTCATAGAGTGCTAAGATAGGTGGGGCGAGGAAGCACACTGAGCCTCCAAATTGATAGGTGCTCAAGAAAAATACATACTTGTGGAGATTATGTGATAATACGGGCATGGTTCCATTCTTTGAGTCTATGAAGTGTTATAATGAGAGCCTAACTGCCAAGTTCACCAATTCTTGGAGGAAGGGAAATGTTGCTATAGGTGTTGTCAACTTTGGAGTGATGAAGAGGTTTATCATGGAAGCAATAGGATTATATAATCAAGGTATAAAGGTGGATAGTAAGAGTGGGGCCGACTAATAGATGTTTGTGGATAAGTTTCTACATGACAGAGATAATCTGAAATGCTTCCAAAATGGGTATGCTAGGTTAGAACTTCCACCTCCCTATGCCCTAGTAAGTTTGTTTATAATGAGATATTTTATGTTGGAAGGGAGATACATGTCTTTACATGTGTATCATTTCCCTTTAATAAATCACATAAGGCATGGTGAAAGAATTAATTTTCCCTTCTACTTATTGTCTTCCCTGCAAATGAATATAGAGAAAGGTGCTAGCCCTCCCCTGCATCAAGGATTGATGCTTGCTCTGTATAAGCATGCACTTGCGCTAAACCCTCATGGTAACCCTCTTGCAGTTAGAATTGACAATTAAAATCCAATGATGGTGACAATGAGGAACCCCCTGTTGATGAATACCCTGTTGAGCATCCTAATCCTTGCCCACACCCCATTGTTGCTACTAGAAGGGTGTTAATTCCTGCTAAGAGCCCTTCCCCTGTTGCTAATGTTTCAAACCCTTCTACCCTTATGACTCAATTTTTTTTTGGTAAAGGTCCCTTTGAGTCTAAGCTTATGAAAGTGGCTCTAGAGAAGAGAAAAAACTCTCCTCTTCTTCTAGAGGTACCCAAGACCAAAAAGTTTAAAAAAGATCTTAATCCTCAAAATGAGGTCATTACTATCGGTGAAGAGGGCATGCAAAAAGAGGATTTGAAAGAAAACAAGAAGGGGCAAGGTAGCAGAGGTAGTGGTGGTCGTAGGTCAGCTCACTAGGCTAAGGTTGCTTCTAAGGATAATAAAGGAAAACAAAAAATTATTGTGTATGAATAGGAAGACTTGGATATCAAATATTTTGAAGCCCAGATTGATGAAGATTCTATCGAGATGGATTTTGTGGATTCTACCTATGAAATGGGGGAAGAGGATTTAGAAGAAGAGAAGGAAGATGATGATAAGGAGCGAATTGAGATGGAGGAGAACCAAAAGAATGATAATTTGTCTGTGTCAGATGTTGGGAATACCAACAATGAGATTAATATTGATGATTCAAGCATGGATTTTATGAAAAGTAGACTAACTTATTTGCAAGTACAAATGGAAGACATGGAGAAAGCCTTGGTCACTCTGATGAAGGTGACTAATAGGTTGATGCAAAGGGCAATGTTAGGTGTTGTTTCTAGACAAACTAAAAACAATAGGAGGGTGGGTGCATGGAAATGGGTAGCAATTCCGTGGACACCCTCAAAAAAAGAAGTTGAAAACCATAACACGAGCGCGTTATAATGCGCTCGCGTTATGGTTTTTGTTAAACCTAAGCAAGGTCTAGGTGGCTACAACTACAAATCCACAATGTGAGTGCTTTATAACACGCTCGTGTTATCAACTGTTAAAAGAAAAAAAAAATGCAAATCTCTCATTTGCATTTCGACTGGTTTTTTTCACTCGCGGCCAAAAACCCCAAAATATCACGCTCGTGTTCTAAGAGAATAATTTCTTCACCAAGGATCCATATTTCTTCACAACGATGGCGCCACAATGATGAGGAGCTGTAAGAGGTAAGGATTCTATGGTTTTTGTTTTGAATTTGTTAGTTCTAGGTTGAATTTGTTAGTTTTAGGTTGAATTTGATATCTATTTGTTTGAATTTTTAGGAGATGAAAATCAACCTGCAAACCCTCAAAATCCTCAACAAGAGGACCAACCAAATCATCAAGATCAAAATCAACCACAACATCAACCTCCTCCACCAATCACTCAACCCCCTCCTAGCACTCAACAAAATTTAATGAGTGAAATTGAGAACAACAAAAAACAAATTGAGGATTTGATCAATAGTTTGAGTGATCCAAATGGTTCAACCACATAAAGAATGACCCTAGAAAATTCATTGAAAGCTATGTTAACAAATGTAGATTCAATTAGCAAACAAATAACGGGATGGGGAGATAGGAGGCAGGCGGCTAGGGAATATTATGCAAATAAACTATCATACAAGGATGTGAAAGATTTAAAAATAACAAAAGGTGATTTGTGCTCATTATTCACCAACCCACTCACAAATCAAAATCTTACCCTCAATGCGAAGAGGTTTCCTATCCATTGGTGCCACCACCAACAAATGAAGGAGCGATTTTATGATAGGTGGTACATGGTCTTCGATTACCCACCGTGCAACAATTGCGAGGTCCCTTAATATTTCCTTAGGAAACTATACAGTGAGTTCATATTGAACAAAATCCCAAATTATTTTGATATGAGGGATTTCTAGGGGAGAGGTGGGGGTTCAGCTCAAGATAGACCTGGTGCATAGCCGGATCCTACGCGGCAAGGTAGATGAGCTCTCACTAGGCCACCTCATGAGCACATTGTTATGCCTTTTGTCGTGAAGGAAAGTGCTGACATAGAGATATTGCATGAAATCAACACTTTGACCCAGAGTGTCATCCATCATACTAGCCCTATTCTACAGCACCATCCAGGGGAGTCTTCTAGTGGTGGCCTTCGAACAAATGTGTGTCAATCTTGTGGGGCTACTTGTTCACATGACCCCACCGACCCTTAGAAGACTGGTACGTAGGATCCGTCTGCAACTATGGAGATGGAGAGGGCAACTGACATTTTGCATGAGGCATATGGCATTGATAGTCAGGTAAAAGTTAGTGCATGTGTTCATTAAATTTCAATTTTGAAATGCAAGATTAACTAAAAATGTTTTATGATTTTAATAAAATTGTAGGGTCATAGTGTTGAGACTAGATACACCACCCCCCCACCAACCTATTTTTGCAGTACACCTATTGTTAGGGTATGTAACTAGTAAACAATTATAAGTTTATTGCATATTAATGGCATTGTTTTACAAATGGTAATTTAATATGCAATTTTGGATGTTGAACAGACTAATATTGGAGGTTTTGATGGAATACTTCCCAGTGGCAGTGGATTTACTCAAACCTTCACACAGGTAATAGAATAAAGAGTTTAACTAATGAATCAAGTCCTTAATAGATTTTTGTAGTTTATACATGAACATCGTTGATTACGTTGAATAATTTTTGGTTTTATTTTCAGTTGTTGCAAGACGATACACCTCCAAATGTGATGAGGGCAATGGATATTGGTGTGACATCTACTATACAATCCTCGATGGCTCTTACAGAAGAGGTATGAGGAAAATTTGTAAATTTTAATTTACATTTGTTGTTATAGATGTTAGTTAGTGAGAAATCAAACCATTATTGATTCACATAGTTTTTGTCTATTTGTATGGCTTATACAGGGCTTGAGCATGCCTGAGCATGGGCATGAAGATATTTACCTTGTGGAGAGAGATCGTGAGATGGCTATAAGTGATTATTTTGTCAAATATATCATTTTTTATAATGTAATTTCTATATATTCATGTCTTTACTTCTTATTGTAACAATTAAAACTTCACCATGAACTAACCTAGGAGGAGTAGCAAGAGCACTCCACGAGTGCAGCAAAAACAAGTGATAGACCTATCGCCATCCGAGCGAGAAGGAAAGGGAAAGATTTTATTTCCAGGGCATGGAGAGCAATGACTTTTGATTCCAGAGTCCTTTGTTGTATGCCTGCATGGCAGTTTTGTACATATTTTTTATTGGACATATTTGACATTGTATGCCTAGATGGCATTCTCATAAGCCTATATGGCTATTTTGTACACATATTTCATACTTATATTGACATATATTGATGTATTCCTACATGGCTATTTGGTTAATACAAATATCTTTTATCAATGCCTATCCATATTTGCATTCTAAATTGATGGTTCAATAGATATGAGTTACATGTATTCAAGTGTATACTTTACAACTTACGTGTATACTTTGTGACTTATGTGCATTCGAATGTATACTTTGTGGCTTACATGTTTTCATGCATATACTTTGTTTTAATTTGTGTATACTATGTATTCGTGTGTATACTTTTTGAGGCTTACATGTTTTTGAGAACTTGTACTTCCCTTATTGACATGTACATGTTTGACTTATTCACTTGTATAATTATTAATTGGTTAGCCCTAGCATTGATCTATGTCATCCTCAATGCATGATCCTTGAGACGGAGTAAGAAAACCCTCAAGGTCAAAAGGAGTTTCACATGCATTCTTCATAGGCTCATTTTGGTAGTGAAACCAAAAACCTCTTGCATCATTGAAACGAAAAAAAACATTCCTTTATAGCAGGTCTGAAGCCATTATCATTCTCCATCAGTTCTTCATGTATCCACTCCCCATTAATGGTTGTCTCATGATCTTCATGAAACTAAGCACTTATCTCATTTCTGATAGAAGAAATGTATGAAGATTTATCTTCCTCCTTACGAACCATTCATTATCATGAGAGATGGGTTCTTGTGAACCACTACTGATTAATCATGGGTCAATGAGTTTGAATTGTAAAACTACACAATTGAATCCTGATAGCAATATCACAATATTTATATATCTAATTGTGTTATTTCCTTCACCTAAAATTTGTGCTTATACTTATGTGATTGATGTATGTTTGTGTATGGGATCATAGTAATTTCTATTTGATGATGCTATTGTGTCTTTAAGGTTTATTTATTAAAGGGTGAATGAAACAAGTTTTAAATCCTTAAAAATCTTTGAATTTCTTAGGTTTTTCTATTTGTCGAGTCTGGGCTCCGAGCCTGAGTCCAAGTCAAAAAATGGCTTGTCAAGTCTGAGGTGAGTCCTAGTCTTGTAACACTGGTGTGAACACAACGAGGAATAATGTATATGTCGATGAAGAGAGAACCCATCCTTGTTTCCAAACAAACCATGGTATAGATATGGTTGGTCGAGATAAAACATCACTCTCCTAGATAGTTCAAACCATAATCTTCCATGGCTACAAACACACCTTCATTATGTGTGTTCTTGATCCTATTAAAGAAATGGTGGAACATGTTGTAGATCAAATATTGCAACCCTAAGTCCACAAGAAGGTTCCACAAATTTCTTTAAGATGTTCATCCTTCTTGAGTAATGTGAACTATTGTTGTTATCTAGATCTTTGAAACTATCTGCAATAATGTGCAATACTATAGAAGCTAGAGCTATATCTAATACTACAAATGACTGCTCAATGGAATCCTGATAGCAATATCACAATTTGACATATTGTAGAAAATACCTCCTACTTATCAATTGATGAGCTAAAGGGGCTCTATAATGAATGTTTCATAAGGCACAACACTTGCTGAAGGTTTTGCAAATGGGGTTGCAAGCTAAGTGGGCTTAACCTTGGGGAAAAACTTTGTGGTTAAGTGCTTGAGCTGGAGTATACTGGAATGGGTGACCTCCCAGGAAGGCCTAGTGCCTCACCTCTATGAGCATCACTTAGATGCAATGAGTGCTAAGCCATTCAATATCATTTCAAATTTGTTGGTTTAAGCTACTTACAAATTTGCAACTTGTCTCCTCCAACCTAAGGGGATCGACCGGTGGAACATAGCTCAGAAGCGATTCCACATGTTTCTATGAAAAAGAGGACCATTCCTAGCATAAAAATACTTATTTGGACATGTTGGAATAGTCCGCACACAAGTTGCAGAATGAAAGTTGCACCACTCACAACTTACTACTTGCATTTGATGCTTTTTCCATCAAGTGAAAATCGCCACTGAAAACCACTCAGATAGCCAAAACCGAGAGAGGTTTTGTAGAAAGGGCTTAACGCGATCTTACAAGATCAAACGAGAAGTTTCTAAGCATTATGGTATATAAGTAATAGCATGTGGAAGTTTGCAGCCATTTTGCACTTTGGACCCTTAAGGGATAGATCTAGTGGAACATAGCTCAGAGTGATTCCACGTCTTTCAGTGTGAAAGAGGACCATCCCTAGCATAAAAATACTTATTTGGACATGTTGGAACAGTCCACTTGGTCACATGAGTTGCAAAGCGAAAGTTGCACCACTTTGCAACTTTGCACAACTTGAATTTGACACCTTTTCCATCAAGTGAAAATCCACTGCCACGAGAAAACCACTCCAAGATAGCCAAAATCGAGAGAGGTTTTTCTAAAGGGGTTCAACTCCTTTTTGTAGGATCAAATGAAAAATTTCTAAGTGTCACGGTATCCAAGTAATAGCATGTTGAAGTTTGCAGCTATTTTGCACTTTGGACCCTTAAGGGATTGATCTGGTGGAACATAGCTCAGAGCGATTCCACGTGTTTTGGTGTGAAAGAGGACCATTAATAGCATAAAAATACCTATTTGGACATGTTGGAATAGTCCGCTTGGTCACATGAGTTGCAGAGCGAAAGTTGCACCACTTTGCAACTTTGCACAGCTTGAATTTGACACATTTTCCATCATGTGAAAATCTGCCGCCACGAGAAAACCACTCCAAGATAGCCAAAATTGAGAGAGGTTTTTTTTGAGGGGTTTTACATCTTTCTGTAGGATTAGATGAGAAGTTTCTAAGTGTCGCAGTATCCAAGTAATAGCATGTTGAAGTTTGCAGCTATTTTGCACTTTGGACCCTTAAGGGATTGATCCGGTGGAACATAGCTCAGACCGATTCCATGTGTTTCGGTGCAAAAGAGGACCATGCCTAGTGTAAAAATACCTATTTAGATGTGTTGGAATAGTCTTCTTGGTCACACAAGTTGCAGAATGAAAGTTGCACCACTCTGCAACTTTGCACTGCTTGCATTTGATGCTTTTTCCATCAAGTGAAAATCCGCCACCACTGGAAAACCACTCTGAGATAGCCAAAACCGAGAGAGGTTTTTGTAGACAAGCTCAATGCAATCCTATAGGATCAGATGAAAAGTTTATAAGCATCACTGTATCTAAGTAATAGCATGCTGAAGTTTGCAGCCATTTTTCACTTTGGACCCTTAAGGGATCAATCCGATGGAACATAGCTCAGAGTGATTCCATGTGTTTCGGTGTGAAAGAGGACCATTCCTAACATAAAAATACCTATTTAGATGTGCTGGAAAAGTCTTCTTGGTCACACGAGTTGCAGAGCGAAAGTTGCACCACTTTGCAACTTTGCACAGCTTGAATTTGACACCTTTTCCATCAAGTGAAAATCCGTTGCCATGAGAAAACCACTCCAAGATAGCCAAAACCAAGAGACATTTTCTAGAGGGGTCGAACACCTTTTTGTAGGATCAGACGAGAAGTTTCTAAGTGTCACGGTATCCAAGTAATAACATGCTGAAGTTTGCAGTTATTTTGCACTTTGGACCCTTAAGGGATCGATCCGGTGGAACATAGCTCGAAACAATTCCTCGTGTTTTGGTGCAAAAGAGGACCATGCCTAGTGTAAAAATACCTATTTGGATGTGTTGGAATAGTCCTCTTGGTCACACAAGTTGCAGAATGAAAGTTGCACCACTCTGCAACTTTGCACTGCTTACATTTGATGCTTTTTCCATCAAGTGAAAATCCGCCACCACTGAAAAACCACTCTGAGATAGCCAAAACAAAGAGAGGTTTTTGTAGATAGGCTCAACTTAACCCTATAGGATCAGATGAAAAGTTTCTAAGCATCACGGTATCTAAGTAATAGCATGCTGAAGTTTGCAGTCATTTTGCACTTTGGACCCTTAAGGGATCGATCCGGTGGAACATAGCTCGGAGCGATTCCAAGTGTTTCGATGTGAAAGAGGACCATGCCTAGCGTAAAAATACCTATTTGGACCTATTGGAATAGTCTGCTTGGTCACACGAGTTACAGAGCAAAAGTTGCACCACTTTGCAACTTTGCATAGCTTGAATTTGACACCTTTTCCATCATGTGAAAATCCACCGCCACGAGAAAACCACTCCAAAATAGCCAAAACCAAGAGAGGTTTTTCTAGAGGGGTCAAACAATGTTTTGGGGGATCAGATGAGAAGTTTCTAAGTGTCAATATATCCAATTAATAGCATGCTGAAGTTTGCAACTATTTTGCACTTTGGACCCTTGAGGGATCGATCTAGTGGAACATAGCTCGGAGCGATTCCATGTGTTTTGGTGCAAAAGAGGACCATGCCTAGTGTAAAAATACCTATTCACATGTTTTGGAATAGTCCACTTGGTCACAAGAGTTGCAGAGCAAAAGTTGCACCACTTTGCAACTTTGCACAGCTTGAATTTGACACCTTTTCCATCATGTAAAAATCCGCCGCCACGAGAAAACCACTCTAAGATAGACAAAACCGAGAGAGGTTTTTCTAGAGGGATCAAATGCCTTTTTGTAGGATCAGATGATAAGTTTCTTAGTGTCATGGTATCCAAGTAATAGCATGCTGAAGTTTGCAGCTATTTTGCACTTTGGACCCTTAAGGGATCGATCTGGTGGAACATAGCTCGGAGTGATTCCACATGTTTCAGTCAAAAAGAGGACCATGTCTAGCGTAAAAATTTCTATTTGGATGTGTTGGAATAGTCTGCTTGGTCACACAAGCTGTAGAATGAAAGTTGCACCACTCTGCAGCTTTGCACTGCTTGCATTTGATGCTTTTTCCATCAAGTGAAAATCTGCCACCACTAGAAAACCACTCCGAGATAGCGAAAACCGAGAGAGGTTTTTCTAGAGGGGCCTAATGCCTTTCTGTAGGATCAGATGAGAAGTTTCTAAGTGTCACTATATCCAAGTACTAACATGTTGAATTTTGCAGCCATTTTGTAGTTTGGACCCAAAGAGGACCATGCCTAGCGTAAACATACCTATTCTGATGTGTTGGAACAGTCCGCTTAGTCACACAAGTTGCAGAAAAATATGTACAAATTGTTTACATGACCTTTATATCACCTTTTTCACATTGTTTACATTTCAAAATTCAAAGTTTGCAAATTTTCCTACTCAAGGCATTTACAGAACAAGGTGCTACTACACCAAACATGAACTCCAACCTTACAATATTTGAGTATATCTCATTATGCAATTAAATCTTATTACAATGCCTCTGGCACTTCGTTCTCTCAGATCTTTTACAATACATTCAAGATTCTTTTTAAATGTCTACATCATAGGTGCTCATTATGAGGTTAACTTCAAATGAGTAACTTGAGATTCCCTCGCTAAGCTTCACATGCTCTCTTATAATGGCTTGAAATCAAAATTGAGATTTGTCAAAATCATCAAAATAAGTATGTTGCATTGCTTTTTTGGCTGAGATTCTCTTTGATGGCTCTTAAATCAGCATTTTATGCAACGAAAGATCAATCAACCCTTAGTAGTTTACTTACAAATACCCAAAGTAAAAGAGAAAAAGAAAGAGCATCCAAAATGGAAATGAAATAAAAATAGATGGAAGGCACTTATAGATGTTGCATGCAGGCATCAAAATAAGGATGTTGCATTGCTTTTCTGGCTAACATTCTCTTGGATGGCTCATATATCTGCATTTTTTGCAAGGGGGCACCAATCACTGTAAAATAAGATGATAGCATTGGCATCAAAAAAATTAATGTGCATACAAGTATAAATTAATAAGAACCAATGTGCATATACTTACAAATTAATCCAACAAACCATCTGGGTCTGCTCTACTCTTTATTGTGTCAAGTATTGCCTCATGGTCAGACTCGCAGACCTTCCATAACGTCTTGTTCAAAGGTCTACCCCCATATTTGGTCAAATGAACATTGGTTGCCACGACAAGGTTCGAGTAATGAAGAATCTTACGATGCATGTCAAAGTCCTGAAACAACCAATGTTTAACACTTGAATGTGGGTACCTTCTAAACCATGTTCCAGTAACCACAACTGAGCCTGTAGGGTATTCGATGTTTTCTCCATCTATAACTAGGGCCTCCAATTTATTTTTGGTCTCAACACAATGACACAAGTAATAGTATGTTACCTCTTCATTGTTTTCATCTGCAATAATTGCATAAACATGCCCTGCATTGATATGTGCAAAAAATCTCTTGAAATTTGTCAACATTATGAATACAGTACAAAGTAAGATCTAACGATATGGAATTTCAACTAAGAAAGTAGATATATCACCTCATTGAACTAGATCTGATATGTGGTCAAATTTGATCGATGATTCTATCTGTGTCAGTTCCAATGCCGTCAGAGGGCGATACGCCTGAAGTGGGCTAAGATAACTTGTGAACCATTTGTCAACCCACTCCCCTGACTCACAATCATTCCAGTCTTGCATTGTACATGAAGAACAAAAGCATGCCATCTTTCATGTATCGATACTCCATGAACCTGTATTTGAGCTAAGGAAAGAGTGTACCTCACTCGATCCTATTAGTGTACAAAAGTCTTCATATGGTGCAATGTTAATCATCCATCAACCAAAAAAATCTATGAACTGAAGACGTACCTTCATTACCTGGACCCATCAAAGCATTACACCACTTGACGATTGATTTTGCATATGTCAAATTTGCACTATCTTTATACTTTAACTCTTCTCGTGCTAATGCTCTTTTCACACATGCTCCCCCTTTCCATATCCAGCCTCACAAAAGTTCCACATATGTTGAACACTTATAATGAAATGCATACTGCACAACTAGTAGGACATGCGTGAGTTCTTGAACTGTGCTGCATAGTTATCAGACCATATTATATTTTGATCGTATTCTATGCCCCTCCGAGCCAAACCACTATAGAACATTTGGAAGCAACCTTGCACAAACTCTAGAGAATGTGTGCGATCATCACTAATGTAAAAGTGGTACTCCCTCAATACCTTCCTTTCCTCATCTGTACTATCAGATGCATGAATGAATGCTATGTGCACAAATATTGAAACTTGTGTGGAGTTGTAATACTGTGACTGCACCTCATGTTGTGGTTGTAGAGTGTAGTTCTCTGCAAAGTCAACCACATATACTATGCTTCCAACTAGAAAGGTTTCCTTGCATAGCTTGAATTGTGTGTCCAACCATCGGGCTCTATGGGTATGCATTGCATACTCAGACAATATATTGTCATGAAATGTGGTCATAAATTTGTACACTGGAATCTTCTCAATAACCAAATCACACCTTTTTGCTTGAGACCCATCTTTTGTAGCATATGCCACTGTTTTATACTTCCTGAACTCTACTAGTTTTTGTCCCACCTCATCTGTGCTTTCCATATGTTGACATACTGGCATATGCTGGAAGCCACCGCAATGCTCACATGAACCATCCAAGGATGTTGTCCTATAGAATATCTGGCCATCCTCCATTTCATATAAATTTTTTGATAAGAACTCTCTTGAAGATTTTGGTGGGGCTTCTATGCCACAATCCTACAAAACATCGTTAGTATGCAAATCTAAACATATAGAACGATAAACATTGTAATGGTTAGAAAATTCAATATGTAGTCTACAACAACAAGTAGTGCATGTGTGATTTATCTTGACATAAAAAGGTTTAAGCAGTTCAAAAAATCTTTGAGAAATACTAATTTGAGGATAATCATTTTCAAATTTCCGAAAAAATTGGGTTTGAGTCATATCCAAAAAATGCTTTGGATGTGGCTCACGATTCCGACTACCGATTCTCCTTCTTACCACATCCCTTTGATTCGGAGATGGCTTTGTGTTATTCTTCCAATACTCTTCAATTAGTGTTCTCAAGGCTTCGACAAATTCTTTATTTTTTTGTGATAGTCTCCCCGAGAATGCCCATAATTCATTTGTATCATTGCCCTAAATTATTTGCCGCCTTTGAATGGCTCTTGATAAAGCTTTTCTACTAATTCCCATTTTTTCACTTGTCTTTTTAATTAGGAGAGCTCTCTTTGTTTGAAAACTTACCAAAGTCGATGTAATGACACGTCGAGTGACATTACTATCCTTTGAGCATGAGGTCTTACCCACACTCTCATAAGCATCCATTAGATTCTTCACAATAGTGTCTTCACTCGATGCATTCGATGTTCTCAACCCAAGAGTCTTCATGATGTTCCTATACTTTACACCCCACATCATTTCAACAAATAGTTGACATCTTGCAGTCTCATTTAGCCTTTCAAAGAATCATTCCCAAATCTTATCAGCATATCTTCTACAAGTGCGTGTTGAAATCTTACCTTCCATGTATTGCAAAATCTCATCATCAATATTAATCAAATACTTTGGCTTTCTATGCAAAATTCTTGGTGGTGTTTTCCTAGGTACATACATCTCAACATTAGGAATTTCATCAAAATTTAATTGAGGTGGCTAGATTGCATACCTTCGATCGAGGGTGGGGAAGAAGACATACCTTGAGGTTCACATGGGAATGATGGCATACCTTCTTCATCAATTTCGAGTGATGATGTACTCTTAACTTGAGATGTGTTGGATGGTGTCCAACAATATTCACTTGCAGTAAATGGTGTCCCTCCATATTCACTTGTAGTAGATGGTGTCCATCCATATTCACTTGTGCTAGATGGTGTCCCTCCATATTCGCTTGTGCTTAATGGTGTCCCTTCATATTCACTTGTCATAGAGGGTGTGTCTCCAACTACAGTATCTAAATCTGTCTTACGATGATGCTTTCGCATTCGTGCTTGTTGTGCTACCAATTCTCGTTCTCTTTTTGACGGCTGAAGTTCCTCTACAATCGATTTGTTTTCATCAATCATTTCCAATTTCTTCTTTTCACAATATGCTGCCACTCGAACTCTCTCCTTTTCTTTCAAGATTTCGTTCTCTTCATCTGTTAGTTTCCTCTTTGTTTTTTTCTTCGGCATGGCGGATAATTTTATCTGTACCATGGTAATGAGACGAATATTAGTTCCTAAAAAATTGTTGAAGGAGTGGTCTATGTAATGAAATTTTGACCTTGTGTAGGGTATTTTGAAGATGTTTGGACCCTTCAGAGGAATGAGAGAGGCTTGGAGTTGTCTTAAAGGATGAATTTTGGTGAATGGTTGTGAATTTCTATAATTGGCAAGTGTATATAATTGTGTATATAATTTGGTAATTTAAAATGTGCATTGAAAACCTAAGGTTATAATGACAAACAAAAATGAAAGCAAGCCATAATAGAATGAAAGAAAATTTGTAAAGACTTCACATACCTTAAAAAATAGACTTTCAAATGGAGGAGTTCAACCCAATTATGTAGCCTTAGCTTCTTCTTTCTTCAAACTCCACAACAATTTGACTTGTTCAAAAGCTTGTTCCCTTCCACACTTCAATTGTATATCATTTTTCAATGGAATTCAAACCTCAATTGATATTATATGTCTTTCAATGTGGAAACTCTGCTATTTCATGCAAAGGTGGTAAAAAGATCATGGAAAAGGTGATGGAATGTGAAAAAGATGCTTGCACACTTCACAACATCATCAAAAAGCTATTTTTTGTCGGAGCACGCATAGAACCAGGGGAATATGCAAATTATGGGCCTTCAAATCACGAGTATATAGAATTTTTTACCATTTTAGTGGAGTAAAAAACATGCTCACGTTATAATGTGCACGTGTTATAACACGAGCGCGTTATGTGAAATTTGGTTTTCTTAGTGTATTTTTGAGAGTATAGGAGTTTCAGAGAGAGTGGGAGGGAGAGAGGGGGAGAGTGGGAGATAGAGAGGGAGGGAGAAGGGGAGAGTGGGAGAAAGAGAGAGTGGGAGGGAGAGAGGGAGAGAGTGGGAGGGAGAGATGGGAAGAGTGGGAGATAGAGAGGGAGGGAGAAGGGGAGAGTGGGAGAAAGAGAGAGTGGGAGGGAGAGTGTGGGAGATAGAGTGGGAAGGAGAGAGGGGAGAGTGGGAGATA
>CM021108.1:339455258-339616771 GCA_007115665.2 Sequoiadendron giganteum
CCCTATACCCTCTTAATCCCTCAACCCTCAACCCTCCACCCTTAAAATTTAATCCCTCAACCCTTATACCCTCTAAATCCCTCAACCCTCAACCCTTAAACCCTAATCCCTCAACTCCTATAACCTATTAATCCCTCATCCCTAAACCCTAAAATCTTAAACCCTAACCCATAAACCCTCTACCCTCTACCCTCAACCCTTAAACCCACTAAGTAAACTCTCTACCCTAATCCCTCAATCCTCTTGACCCTTAAACCCTCAACCCTTAAACAATCAACCCTAAACCCTTGACCCTCAACCCTAACCCCTTAAACCTTAAACTGTTAAATCATTTACCCTCTACCCTCTAACCTCTACCATCAATCCAATACTCTCTACCCTAAACCCTAATCCCTCAACCCTTAATCTCTCAATCCCTATAACCTCTACCCTATATATTGGACCCTCAACCCTAATCCCTTGACCCTATACCTTAAACCCTCAATCTTCAACCCTCAACCCTTAAACCCTCTACCCTTTACCCTATACATTAAACACTCAACCCTCAATTCTCAACCCTCAACCCTTAATCCCTCAACCCTCAATCCTTAAACCCTAAACCCTCTACCCCTTACATTGGAACCTGGACCTAATCCTTCAACCATATACCCTCAAAAATATACCCTAAACCCTCTACCCTCAACCAAGTAAACCCTTAACCCTAAAACCTTAACCCCAAACCCTTCAACCCTAAATGCTTAAACCTTAAACCTTCTACCCTATACCCTCAACCAAATACCCTCTACCATCAAACCTATTCCATCAACCCTCAAACCTTAAACCCTAACACCCTAGAAACCATCAACCCTATAGGTCCTCCACCCTAATCCCTCAACCCTATACCCTCAACCCCTATCACTTTCTCTCTATCTATACATCTCACCTCTCCCTCCTACCCTCCCTCCCACCCTCTCTAATTGTCTCTATCTACCGTCTCCCTCTTTCTGTGTACCTCTCATTCAATCAATCCCTACCACCCTCTCTCACTCCCTCTATCCATCTCTCTTTATGTCCCTCCCACTCCATCCCACTCTCTCCCACTACCTCTCTCTCCCTCTCTCTCATGTCTCTTCCTCCCACCCCTCTCTCTCTAAGGTCTCTCCCTCTGGCAACCTACCTAGGTAACTCTCTCTTTGTCTCTCTCCCCTCTCTCTATCTATCCCTCCAACCCTACCTAGATAAGTCCCTCTCACTCCACCCCCCTCTTTCTCTACCTCTATCAGGTCACTCCCTCTCACACCCTCTCCCTCTCTCAGGTCTCTCACTCACACTCCCTCTCTCTCTCCACTCCATCTCTCTCACACTCCCTCTCACTACCTATCTCTCAAGTCTCTCCCTCTCACCCCCTCACACTCTCAAGTCTCTCCCTTTCGCACCCTACCTACATAACCCTCTCTCTTCTTTGTCTCTCTCTCTCTCCCTCTCCCTCAATTCTCTCTCTCCACCCCTCTCTCTCTCTCCCTCTCCCTCAATTCTCTCTCTCTGACCCCCCCTCTCTCTCTCCCTCCCTCTATCCCTCCCACCCTACCTAGCTAAGTCCCCCTCAATCCAACCCCTTCTCTCCCACTCCCTCTCTCTTAAACTCTCACTTCGACCCCGTCTCCATCTCTCTAGACTCTCTCTAAATTCTCCCTTCATCTAAAGACATACATAAATGCAGACATACAAGCATAATACATATGTACATATAATCTTACATCCATACAAGCATGCATACATACATGTACATAAAAATATATCAGCATACATTAATATATTAGCATTTAACATAAAGTAAGACATAACGCGAGCACATTATAATGCGCTCGCGTTATGTGCTAGTAGACATGTTCCCCATAGAACCAAAAACCATGTCAAAAGTGAGATATAACGCTAGCGCATTATAATGCACTCGTGTGATATTTTGCTTTGGGAATTATGAAACTTTAAGCTTGGTATTTGCCTTGGAATACCAACCCAAAGGCTTGGAGGGCATTCCCAATGACCAGAGACATGTTTATAATTAATCCACCATATTTCTCATGATCCAGTTCGTGCTCACCATCAGGATTGCATGTGGTTCAATATCAAAAAAATCGAGCACATGGGTAATGTTGGGTTATCTCTTAGCTATCCAACAATGTAATCTTTTTCACTATCTAAAAATGTTAAGTCTTTCATCCATAATTTATTTTATTTGTATGTCTTTTTTTTTCCGAAAAGTAGTGTTTGGTATTTTTTTCGTTATAAATTAACCATTCATAAATTTTTCAAATAAATTACATTTTTAGAAACTAGACTCCATTCTACAAAATTAAAAAATTAAAAAAATTAAAAATCAATTAGTTTCCAAAATTTGTAGGGGTAGCACGGCCAAAATTCTATTTTCAGGATATGTCCACTTCGCAAATTAGTAAAATATTATCAGAAAAATCGTGCATCAACTACATACTATTAGCTAACTTCTGACCATTGCGATTTTAAAAATACTAAAAAAAAATTCACTGTATGAGGGTCGTACAAGAGTTGCTATGTTATGTTTGTTTGATGAAAACAACACCAATCTGTGTACATCCGTCATTTGAACCCCTAAATCTCAATCATTTTCAAAATAAATTGGTAGTTTAGAAAGTAGACTCAGAGTACTTGAATCCTTTTTTTTGTTCCATCTCAAAATTTTGAGTCTAAGTATCCTCAATTTCACGTCCAAGGTCAGTGTTTCCTGATTTCAGAAAAAAGTTGTCCACTTAAGTCCCCTTTTTGGGAGCCATCCTAGTGCACTTACCTAGGAAGTTGAAAAAACTAGGGAAGCCTGATGATCTGAAGGTCTTGGATGATTCAAAGGGACTTGACTGGAGGGAGTACATCTCCCTCATTGGTGAATATGGGGACTTGTTGAGGAAATCCAAGTAATGGATTTCTCTTTTGATGTTGTTTATTGTCTACTCTCCTTTTTTTGTCTTTTGCTTCCTGATTCTAAACTGCTATTTCATAATCTAGCTTTATTATGGTTTAGGACTACTTGGTATATGGAAGATTTGATTAATGGCTTGTGTATCCTTAAGAACTCTAGCAGTAACTTCATGTTTTTGATTAGTTATGGTTGGTCTATGGTTATAGTTATGAATTATGGCTCGTGTGTCGCCCTAGATGTTGCTTTTTGATGCTAGTTGGTGGTGTTGTTTCCCACCTTGTTTATGTTCCTTTTTGTTCGTTTGGCTATAACCATGGGATCAGGGCCCTTTCCCTTCTTATCTAATAAAAAAAATAACTATTTTAAGAAGTTCTATATCATCTAATCTTTTTTATCTTGAATGATTTTAAGTTGATCAAAGTCAATCATTTTTTAGTGCAAGGTTTTTAACATTATAAGGAATGAGACTAAAATTATGCCTTAGAAATTTTTGATAGATGAATACTCCTCATTCGTGAACTCTTTAACTAAAAAATGTCAATTGAAATCCAATACTACCTATCAAATTAAAAGCAATTTAAATTTACATAAATCACTTTTAAAAACATAAATAAAATTTAATCTCTTTTAACTTTAGAATGACTAATTATATCAAATTATTTGATTCCGTTTACAAGAATTCAAATTAATATACAAGGGAAAACAAGAAAAGAATGAATTAGATGGCATGCCCTAGATTAAGATTCTAAGGAGAATGACCATCCATCATTAAGATGCTCAGCAATGGCTACTTCACTCGCTACACCCAAACCCACAAGTGATGGCTATATCATTATGCTTGCTAGTGGAGATTACTTGCATTACTTGATAGTTATTTCAAAATTTGATAATCTCATCATTTCACAATGATTAGCAAAAAAAATACTCTGCAACTTGAGGAGAAAATCCCATAATTCTATTATGTTCCATTATAGTTTTCTTAAACAAATGAGAGCTAAGCCACTTGTCAAATTTTCATTTGTATACCATCTGAATCTATCTCCTACTTAAGCCTAGCAACTTGTAGTTTCTTGTACCACTATGGGTGGTTTATTCACCCCACTGTCCACCACATACATCTTGTTAGGAAATATTGCATTTAACCCATGATCTTAATCCATTTCCTACATAACCCATAAGAGATAAACATGTATATAAGTTTTCCAAATGCATAGATCAAATAGACAAGCCACAAGACAACACAAGATATACCCTGGGAGAACCCTCAAGAGGGAAAAAACCCAACCTTCAAAATCATCCATACTCCATCATATTATTCAACAATAAAGCAATTTACAGGAGTTAAAATGAATACCTCTAAAGCATCAAGCCCTACAATGCATTCCCATGTGTCCAAGCATAAATACACACATCAAATTCCATGCTTCACAAATGCACTCCACAAGAAGACTCAATAATGACAGCCAACCCACTCAGCCAACCTAAACCACTACACATATGTTTTCGTTTATAGACACAAGCTCAAACATAATACAACTAGTGGTAAGGTGAAACCATGCACCACAAAACCATGTGAATACAAAACCACTAACCCCTTATTTAATATTGGGTACTAAGGCATCACATTATTTAATATTTCCCCAATGTTAAATTATTATCACATATCTCCCACACAAATAATAATAATATAATGTTACAATACAACATCAAGTGGACCCCAAATAACTACCGAGTGTGATTGACAACACCACCAAGGTGTATCACAACTAAATAATTATTTAATTACAATATTATGATAAATCATTTTATGCAATGGTGTACAACACCATATCTCAACATTCTCCCACTTTTATACATTACATAAGGGATCAATGTAGGAAATGCATCATCATAGCCACACATGAAACCACATGAATCTCCTCAATGCTATCGTGCTCCATCAAGATACTTGCAAAAAGAACAAAGTGACCACCAGCCTAAGAAAGAACTCCTCTCATCCTCCAACATGCCACCTATGGAAGAAAAGGAACATGTCAAGGTGAATATGCACCAATCCGTGAGCACAAGCATCAAATCCAAGTGATAACAAAGGCTCTTACTAAGCTACAGTCAACAAAAACCCAGCACGATCGGAAATAGCATCCAAAACACATATTAATATATCCAACCATCCATACCTCCAAAGTATCAATACATCAGTAAACCCATGCCAAGAACATATTCAACCTGTAAACTACAACCACAAGCTCCCTGTATAAAACTTATCAATGAAGAACATACATATCCAGGAACTCCCACTGCATAGGTAATGTCAAAGAATATCAAGTAGAACCATTCAACACTATACATCAAGGTGTGGTAGGTAAATAAAAGCATGAAGTACCAAGAACAATAATAATGATCCACACATGCAACCCAATGAGTTGCATAATCTCTCACAACATGTTGCCACCATCCTCCCCAAAACATGAACATCCAAGGAGAAACCATGAAGAGAGAAACCTATAAACCATAATTTCCTCCTACCAACACCTTAAAAGTGTACTGTTGTGTCAAGTATGATCTCCTAAACAACCGCGAATGAAAAGCCTCAACAACATGCATAACACCCAATCTCATAGATCAAGTACAACATATGAATCAATGTAAATGCCAAACATAGATGTAAGCCTCTCTAATAAAGAATATCAAACTCATAGAAGTCATCCCCAATATTGGAAATCAACCATAAACCATATCCTAACAATCCTTATCAAAGAATGATATCATAAACTCAAAAGCACAAGGATATAACCATGCCATAACATCCCTCAAAATGATTCCTCTAGAACTAACTATCCATAGCTCAAGATCCATATCTATGAAAGATAAAGCATATAAAATCATGCTAAACCAATCCTTAAATGATTATCCATAATCAATCACCATGAAACATCTCAATCCCATGAGAATCAAAGCATGAAATATAATACATCTGAAAGATATAATGGGAAAATACCTCTCAAATAATAACCTGTCTAGTAGACCAAGAGTGGGGAATGATAATGGTCCTCCAGCATAACCAAGTCATCTTGACCCACTCCAAGAACAATCTCCTCTATCGGTCTATAATAAACTCATGTCCATACCTAGGTGAAATTCCCTCTGTCTTCCTGCTAAAACCTCCAAAGAGTAACTGTCTCAAGCAAATGTCTCTAACCACAAGAGAAATACAACCATCACCTACATACCCAAGTATCCATGAGCACCTATAACCAATCAATCCATGCCAAACTCCAAATGTAACATATCACCATCATGAAGTAATCAAGAAAATGATCAATGTACTCAATACAAAGAGAATCACACACGATCAATGTCAAAGCTCCAACTGCAGAATCAAAAACCTATCATGACAACTTGATCTAACCATTTCCTCTTGGGATATCACATGCACCATAACATGCATCCTGGTCGTAAGAGACCATGTAATATGCCAGACTCTAAACTAGTATCAAGAGTATAACATGACATCATAACAATCACTCTAAACCAAGAAATCATATCTCCAATCACATGAAGATAACCATAAGTTAATGATGCATCCACGCCACTTCTAATAACTCCCACTGAACCATGGTACAAGTTACACATGGCATCATGACTACCATCTTCTCCATGAAGATCATCTAGGTATACACACACTCAACTGCAATATTAGTAACATACATGTAAACCAAGATCTCCAAGCCAAGAAGATACATACAATCGCCATCAAAACATCACAAACCAATCCAACACTGCCAAGTCATCATTGTCAAAAGATCAAACTTAAATTTTATAACCAATAAATGTAACAAGCTATTGTGATCCATCGTGATCAAACCATATGCTATAAGTCTCATAAACCAACTAATCAAGTACTCAAATCATCCATCCTCTCAATCCCGAAACGATGTACCAATGCACAAAGGACCATAGACAAAACCAACTAATAAAATCTACAACAACAATTAATCAAGCCTGGTGGATATAGACAGTCCACATCCAATACATCCCACTACAAATGAAGGAGTTTCCAACCCACACACCTGCATAACTCATAGATCCAATCACTGAAACATGCAAACTCATCATCACATTAGTAAGTACAAACTGAGATATCAAAGAAGATAATCATGTAGACTAAATGAATCTAACACCAAATCAACCTTAGATTTGATTTTCCAATCATGTCTAAAAAAAAGAGTAATCATATTCAACGAACCGAATAAGCATCAAGAAGATATGACCAATCTCCTAACATCAAACCATATCACCACCACACACCACATACATGACCATGTCGTTCCAATGCATCAAATTTACCTACATATACATGACACCATAACCATAGCCATCAATGTACCTACACTCAACTATCACCCATACAAGACTCCATGTCAAACCATGTCAAACCATGTCCTCAAAATTGAAGACAACCTGTGTACATGCCACCATCAAAGTCCCAACTCTGAAAGTCACTTCTAAACCTATACCTAGAAGCACCAATCTGATAATCAGCTATAACATCATAAATAACATATAAAAACATTTACTCCCTCAAGGTTTCGCCTCTTGACTTGTCTAGATGCTCACACAATCACACCCTGAATCTCAGGCACCTACAAGCGATCAAAAAAGTACTAATCTCAACCATCTGCTCAAACTAATAAACAATATTAACCACTATGTAGTACACTACATATTCTCTCCAACGCCTCTTTGAAATCAAAAATCTAATTTTGTATGCAAAAGTTATGACCAAAACTGTACAAACAAGAACATCTGACTTTCAGGCTCCATATAAACATGTCAAAATAGAAAAATTAAGAAACCACACCTATACCATTGCATATTTCTCAGAACCAGCTTTCCAATGACTAAAAGAAGTCAAAAAT
The DNA here is from genome assembly GCA_007115665.2 of Sequoiadendron giganteum. Lineage (NCBI taxonomy): Eukaryota > Viridiplantae > Streptophyta > Pinopsida > Cupressales > Cupressaceae > Sequoiadendron > Sequoiadendron giganteum. Next base: position 339,463,110 of record CM021108.1, read on the forward strand.
CCAACATCGTGGATGAAATTTACATGCGTTTGAAAAAACTACTATATTTTTCCCAATTCGCCCCCCTGGTGGCTTTATAGTGGTGCCCGGACAGCTGGCCGACAGTCTAGCGGTCCGCCGGTGGTGGTGGAAGATTCCAAAATAATTTAAATTAAATTTATTTTTCCAAACTTAAAAAAAATTCGGCCCCCTTTATCTCGGACCCGACCAGTCATTTAACTCTGTCTTTTAAATATTTAGAATCCAGTACCTAAATGTTTCTACCAGCGGATTTATAAAAATATAAATCTTGTTTTGTATTTTTTAATCCTCAGAGGCATGGATGTTAATGGCCAGAGGTGATCGTCGGAAGGTACCCACTAGCGTTTGGTGCCGACAGTGATGGTATTGTCACTGTTAGTACCTGCTGGTACAAATGGAGGCGGGGGGGTCTATGGACCCCCCATATATATATATATATATATATATTTGTTTATTTCTTTTAAAATTTCAAACGACATTTCAAAATTTTAATTTTATTTTCTTTTGCATGTCAGGATTTTTTTAATCATCGATGCAAAATATTTTTCTTGTGAATTTTTAATGTCGGCGGGATTATTTTTTTCTGCACATGTCAAAAATAGCCTTTTGCTATAAAAAATTGCCTTTTTTTAACTTTTCCAAAAGAGGTCAATTTTTTTTGTCAAACTTCATCTCTTAACCAACCCGAATCCAACCATGAGGTCCATTTTGCCTCAAGAGATCATCTATGAAATTTCCCTTACAAAACCCTCCTATTCAAACTCAAACCAAGAAACCTTTTTAACCCAAATTTAGAAAACTTCAGATCTCCAATAAACCCAACAAATATTGACAATCTTAAAGCCCAAATCAGCAAATAAACACCTACAACATGTGTTCCATATCTTGTAATGCCTCAAACCCTACATGCATGTCCATGGCTTCAACTTTGCAAAAACTCTCAAACTAGGGTTATAATAAAAATTCTTCAACCATGAAAGCTCTAATACCACTTGTTAGGAAATATTGCATTTAACGCTGATCTTAATCCATTTCCTACATAACCCATGAGAGATAAACATGCATACAAGTTTTCCAAATGCATAGATCAAATAGACAAGCCACAAGATAACACAAGATATACCTTGGGAAAACCCTCAAGAGGGAAAAACCAAACTTTCAGATAAAAGCAAGAAGTTGGGTCCATGAAGAGGGGAAGTTTCAGCCAAAAATAATCTCATAAAAAATGCGTACGCATTATTAAAAAATGCTTACGTGTTATTAAAAACTATGTATGCATTATGCATCGGATACCCGAACCTAAAAAAATGTGTAAGCGCTAAAAAACCCGTACACGTCATTCATTTTAAAAAATAAATACCTTTTAGAAACACTTTTGAAATGCAAAGCGTATACGCATTTTAAAATGGGTATGCGTTTTGCATTTCAAAACGCATACGTGTTCCTAAAAAGCATTTATTTTTTAAAAATAATCAAACAAATAAAGAGCGTGTATGTGTTTTGTAACACGTATGTGTTTTTAAAAATGCACACGTGTTATTAAAAATTTGAATCTCCAACCCACATGTAGCCTTGGTTTTAGGCTCGAGAAAGGCTTGGCAATCCGACCCTTAGCCTTTGACCTACAACTAAAAAACTAAGGCAGATTGAAGAAGAATGTCCAACTTTGGCAATATGGTCGATGGACTTTTTTCTGAATCAATCTATAAAATTCAAACCCATTAGATAACACAATGTCTAGTTTCTGAATATATAATTTATATTAAGATTGGATTATATTTGTTATTTTTTAATTAATTTCTAAGCAAACTAGTCCTTAAACTTGAAATATCAGGCTTTTTTTGTTTATTAATAACTTTTTTTGGTTAAGTTTCTTGTAAAAAAATTATATGGCATCAATCTTTAGACAATTCTCTACACAATTAAAAAAAAGATTCAAAAAACGTTTAGTTTAGGTCCAATCATGATGTTCGTACACGTTGATTTTTAAAAACAACAATTAAGGCCAATAGAAATTCAATAAAAAAAATATATTCCAAAAAATATTACAAAAAAAATCCCTCATCCATCTTCATGTTGTTATCTTTCTTTCCCCAAAAGGAATTAGAAAAATACTTTTATTTGGATCAAAAAGTGGTGTCTGTACACGTGCATGGTATAGTAAAAAAAAGGGACTTTTAAAAAGTGGTTTTTATACATCCCTATCAAAATTTAATTTCTATCATCTGGGTATTTTAATAAATTACATATTTGGAAACTATATTCAAAATTAAAAATTTCATATTACTAACATTTTTTAAGATTTATTGTGTAAGTTCCTCAAAATTTTAGTCCAAGTGTGATAAATTTTGAAAAACAGCAAAAACACTTCCACTTTTTGAGCTTTTTGTGGACCCAACTTCTTTCATCAACCCTTCCAAAAGCATCCATACTCTATCATATTATTCAGCAATAAAGCAATACAAGAGTTACAATGAATACCTCTAAAGAATCAAGCCCTCCAATGCATTCCCATGTGTCCAAGCATGAATCCACACATCTCATGACATGCTTCACAAATGCAGTCCACAAAAAAACTCAATAATGATAGCCAACCTAAACCACTACACATGTGTTTGTTTTTATAGAAACAAGCTCACAAATAATACAACTAGTGGTAAGGTTAAACCATGTACCACAAAACCATGTGAATACAAAACCACTAACCCATTATTTAATATTGGATACTAAGACATCACATTATTTAATATTTTTCCAATATTAAATTATTATCACATCTCTCCCACACAAATAATAATAATACAATGTTACAATACAACATCAAATCAACCCCAAATAATTACCTAGTATGATTAACAACACCACCAAAATGTATCACAACTAAATAATTATTTAATTACAATATTATGATAAATCATTTTATGCAATAGTGTACAAAACCATATTTTAACACATCCATCCATCTTCCACACCACAACTTGGGTTTCTATGCAAGTATCAACCACTGTAGAATTGTATTTTGAAATTTTCACTTCATTTACCCAACTAGCCATCGTACAAATCCATCCACCTTCCACCTCATACATCTATCCACCTTCCACTTTACAACTTGGGCACCTATTCTTATTAGCCATTATAGATCAATTTTATTTTTGAATCTCTCTCTGGAATTATAAGAGATAGTTTCTAGGGAATTCTAATCAAGTAGTTATAGGAAAATCTTGTAGTCCTTATAATAGTGTTACAGCTGCAACCACATATATATAGAGTAAATGAGTGGTGGGCAAAAAGAGGGGAATATACATATTAGTTCAACAAACCTTTGTTGATTGAGATCTTATAGATGGAAATGTGGAGAAGAATAAGATTAGATGCAACAACATGGAAGGGTCAGGGTGGATAGGTAAAGAGCCCAATTTGGTGCAACCACTGTTCAAATATTTGATAAAATTTGATTTACATGGGATAACTCTTTTCTCGCTAGAAAACCACGTAGTCATAGAGGAGAAATTTGTGTCGAAGAATCGTTAAAAACTTGTATTCACATGGTGAGTCAGCCAGACTTCTAGACCTGCAATTTCTATAGGACGTGGTTAACCCAAAAACATTTTCTAGTTTAACTTGTCTCTACCAGTTGAGTCAGAATGAAGAGCCCAGATAAGGATGCAGATGAAATATGTGCTTTTTTTGTATTACTATATTGACAATGGTTATTTTTTGATAAGTTTCATCAAATTTGTAGTGAAATGAAAATTTAGGAGGGAAGGACACCGACGGCTTCGAAAATCGTTGAAGATCAAATTGATTGACTTTTCATTGGTTTGGGGTTGAATTTGAAGAATCAAGTTTCGTTCACACAGAATCATTGAAAAAGACAATTGTGTCCCATGTTGTTTCACAATTCCTATCATTACTGCAAACTTTCTAGAGCACATAAATAATAATATATTAGTTCTATTGATTCTTACTGTATTGTCCCATGGGGGGGTTGGGCTTCTATTTTCATGGATCAAGTGGTCTCATGAAGTAAAAAAATTATGCTACAGGATTAATTGGAATATTTTTATGAAAAGTAGTAGCCCCTACCTTTTAGGATTGTAAATTTCAATGGGTGAAATTGAGGTGGGGCTAGAAATTGCCCCTATAGCTTAGGAATTTTTTAGGAATTTTTTCTGCCACTTGTCTATCACTTAAAATTTTAAATTCCTAAAAAAAGAGAGAATTTTTATTTATTAATTAATTTTTATCAAAATACTCTCATTCCTTAAATTTTGGAGCTCAAAATTGTAAGCTGAATTGCAAAATTGAATTCATGGGACCACCAACTTCAAAATATTCCTAAAAAATATCAATAGAACCCACTTAATTTTTTTAGGAATCCCCCTCCATGAGACATTATCCTTAGTGCTGCTTGTGATTTTAAGAATTTTTAAAGAAAATTATATCAAATATAACTCAACACTTTTTGAAATATTTCCTAGTACAACCAAGCATTTAAGGAAAATAGTTTCTTCTTTTTTAAATTATGCACATCTACTTTTGATGAAACTTGACTTAAACTTCAAAATCTTTGAAACTAAAAGAATATTAAAAATATTTAATTATTTTTTCTTAATTTGTTAGTAGATTATTATTTTATATATTAGTCTATTTTTTCTTTTGAATTATTGTTTATATTTTAAATTTCTATCTAAATTTTTCTTTTAGTTATTCATAAGTCAATAATAACTACTTTTGAAGGAAATATTCTTTTACTTTAGTGATAATGGGAGGTTGGTCAAGTCTCTTGGAATCTTGGGTTGATTTATATCATCCATGAAATCGTCCTTGCACAAAGAATATGGTTGATCATCTATCTCTTCATTATAAGAAATTAAGTTGAAAGAGAAATCCTTCAATAAAAATTTTTATATCTCCAACTTCTTTCGGTAAATGGGATTCATAAAAAATATCCTTTTTCTTATTTGGATAAACTATGTGATGATGCAACTTTTCTTCATGCCACTAATTAGTATTTGAAGAAGGCTTCCTTCTAAATTTATCTTTCACTTAGTCATAAATTTGTCACAAAAATCTACTATCCTTTTTCAAAGTGATGGATTTTGACAACCTCTTATCCATACCCATTTAAACACAAATTTGAGCATAAGTAGTTTGGAAATACTCAAAGATTTCAAGAGATGCATCCAAAAATTAATCTAAGTCTCATTTCCAATAACTCTTAGTTTAGAATCACACCAAAATTATATAGATATATACAAAAGGCACACCCAAATAGGTAGGATAGAAACAAATCAGTAAGGGGCTAGAAAGATTGACACCAAGGTTTCAAAACTCAAAAAGTAATCTTCCAAAACCACATCCTTGAATTGAGAAGCAATTTTTTTGTCTTCTTATGATTCAAACATAATAAGAAAGAAACCATATATTCACAATAAATATCAAATCTTGCTACGCCATTGATGATTTCCACAATTCTAAAAGCCACTCGTGGAAACTATTTAAATTTAGCAAAAAACTAATGAACTTACCATTTTTTTTATATTAGAAGATTTGAGCAACCCTCTTATCGAAATCCCTTAATATCTTGAAATACACATCCCACTTAGCCTTTTTGAATATACTACATAAACTTCTTTGTTTCCATGAGCCCACAACTCCTCCAATGAGGTAGTTTCATAACAAGGCCTCCTATCCTTTTCCATGGGAAATCCTTTCCAGGAAGTGCAACAGTAGCTTAACAAGGTTTAGCAACAAATGGTTGTAGCAGTAACAATAAAAACAAGCTTTCTCAAAAAATAAGAGTGGTTTTATCAAATCAGGGAAAAAGCATTTTAAATTTAGTAATCATGACAGGTGGTGATGGATTCATGATGAAATACATGGGAAAGTATAGTGAAGCCAAGCAAAATTTAGTTATGGGATTGACATGAGATAATATTGCTAATAAACAATTCTAACACACTTTATCAATATAGTAAACCTAATCTTATTCAAAATTTCCCTTTAGCTAAGTAGATCCCAACTACCAGCTTAGTTAACTGAATTTTGCATATAGCTTTTCTTCAACATTGTTCTAAGGAAGCAAAAAAAGCATAGAGACAAAAAACCACAAAGGGCATTAACACAAATCAGACTCCCTAAAGAAAAGCTCTAATGGTAGAAGGATTTTTTTTTATAATTTACTATTTTAAAGTATAGGATACATTAAGAAATCTTGTTACCATGATGCAAGGAAAACAAACATCATGATACTCATACACAATAGTTTTTCCAAAACTTGAGGCTTGACAACATAATAAAATAATAAAAATACTTTATGAGTGAGCTTCTTATCAAGATTTAACATTCAACAGTTTGCTTCTATCTCTATTTAGTAGTTCTTCGCTATGATGACAAGTAAAATCCATGTACCCCTTTAACCAAGAGGTAAAGAAAATATTGAGATGCTCACTCAACAATTTCTCTATTTCTAGAGAAAATGTTAAAAAGGGTTTGCTTCCCTTGTATGCCATCTATCAACATTTGAATTTTTGTCATTAGGTTCCTAAAGACAAAACCAGTGAAGAGCATCCTGCAAATTTCTCTGTCATTATTCCACAAATATTGAAAATAGAAGATTTGTAAGACATGAGATGGAATATGGTCTTGCTCAGCTAAGGGCTCTTTTGTAGGAGACTCACTAATAGTTCTAATCTTCAAAGTTGTGAGGAGGAGACCTAATTTGTTTTTTCTTCTTTGTACCTTTTTCTTTCTTCCTAGTTCAATGGTATTTTTCCTTTTCGCCCTCGTATGCTCCCTACTTTCCTTTCCTTTTCTCTTCAAATCTTTAGACAAAATATCAACATCCAAATCTAGGTCAACATTCTTAGGACTACCCATATGACTGGCCACATTGGCCAAGTCTTCTAGTTGACTGATAGGACTAGTGGCAACCTTTTTACTTTTCTTATCATAGGGAGACTCGAGACCGAATTATTTTGAACATCCTTCAATCAAAATTTGTTTCCTCCTAGTTCTTTTAGCAGATGGCCCTAAGGCTTTAGAAGACTTACCACTGGAAGTGTCAATTTATTTAATGTTCAAGGGATTCCTAGGAGACTTCTTGATGGTTCATTTCTTTTAAGGGTTTTTACTAGGTTCATAACTTTCTTTAGGGCTTCCTTTAGGTGTGCCAATATTTCTCTCTTCATCATCAAAATCTTTACAGGAATATTTATTCGAGGGGGTTTTAGAGGCATCAGAGCTAGTACCATCATTTAAGTTAACAAATGTGTCCTAATCACCTTGGGGAGAAAGCTTCTTGAGAGCATCAATGATTAACAACCAAATTAGGCCATGATGAGTTAGTGAATTAATTTTTCCTTTTTAAACAAATTTAGTCATTCTATGCAAAGAGAAATGCAAGAAATAAGGTACATTTACAAGATGATTCCACCTTAAATGGTTTAACAATCTGAAATATTGAGCGTATACGTAAACATACCTTCCCTCATAGGTGACATACTAAATCACAAACTTGGTAACCTTGTTCCAAATGTCTGGTAATGAACCCAATTTAGTTCCTTGTCCCTACACAATTTCCATGAACTTTCCCCTCTTTAGAAATATCGTGCGTAAAGGTTTTAAGTCAGTTACTTTCTTCGAGCCACTAGGAAAATAATTCTCGCCTGTTAAGGGCAAGCCTATGACATCAGACATGACTACAACAATAACAAGAAATTCTAGTCCTCACATAGAAACCTTTTTCCCATCAAAACTCAAAGCAATTTCCTGAGCAACCCTCTTATCGAAATCCCTTAATTTCTTGAAATACACATCCCACTTAGCCTTTTTGAATATACTACATAAACTACTCTATTTCCATAAGCCTACAGTTCCTCCAATGAGGTATTTTCATAACAAGGCCTCCTATCCTTTTCCATGGGAAATCCTTTCTAGGAAGTGTGATAGTAGCTTAACAAGGTTTAGTAGCAAACAATTGTAACAGTAACAATAAAAACAAGCTTTCCTGAAAAACAAGAGTGGTTTTATCAAATCAGGGAAAAATCATTTTAAATTTAGTAATCATGACAGGTGGGGATGGATTCATGATGAAATACATGGGAAAGTATAGTGAAGCCAATAAAAATTAAGTTATGGGATTGACATGAGATAATATTGCTAATAAACAATTCTATCACACTTTATCAATATAGTAAACCTAATCTTATTCAAAATTTCCCTTTAGCTAAGTAGATCCCAACTATCAACTTAGTTAACTAAATTTTGCATATAGCTTTTCTTCAAAATTGTTCTAAGGAAGCAAAAAAAGCATAGAGACAAAAAACCACAAAGGGCATTAACACAAATCAGACTCCCCAAAGAAAAGCTCTAATGGTAGAAGGAGTTTTTTTATAATTTACTATTTTAAAGTATAGGATACATTAAGAAATCTTGTTGCCATGATGCAAGGAAAACAAACATCATGCTACTCGTACACAACAGTTTTTCCAAAAATTGAGGCTTGACAACATAATAAAATAATAAAAATACTTTATGAATGAGCTTCTTATCAAGATTTAACATTCAACAGTTTGCTTCTATCTCTGTTTAGCAGTTCTTTGCTATGATGACAAGTAAAATCCACGCGCTCCTTTATTTAAGAGGTAAAGAAAATATTGAGATGCTCACTCAGTAATTTCTCTATTTTCAGAGAAAATGTTAAAAAGGGTTTGCTTCCCCTGTATGCCATCTATCAAGATTTGCATTTTTGTCATTAGGTTCCTAAAGACAAAACCAGTGAAGAGAATCCTGCAAATTTCATGCTTTGTCCAAGATAAACATAACATTTCTCTCATTTTTCTTTCTTTGTCATTATTCCACAAATATTGAAAATAGAAGATTTGTAAGACATGCACCCATAATACCTGCTAAGCTCCCTTGACTTTTGTAGTGCCAAATTTATTATATTCAAGTATGCTTTTTCTCATTCGATAAAGGAAGATATGACTTGCAATTTTTTTATTTCTTCTAGACATTCAATTATTTGAAGAGATGTTGCAAACTGGGGTCATCTATAGCTGTAATGCCAAACTTAGGTGTACATTTATATTATAAATTTCTTTGTGTCAATCAACTAAGTTTAGGTTTTACAATGACTCACTTATAAAGTCTCTATATCACATCCTTGGTTTAGAAGCAATTATTTAAGTTTGTAATTTATTTTAAAATGTTTTAAAAAAATAATATTTAAAATATTTAAAAAATTATTTGAAGAAACAAATATATACTTTTATTATACAAAAACTTTTAGTAATGAAATTTTTTTAAGTCAATATTAGTCTAAATAGTTCTAATTCTGTATACAATCATGTATTCATTTTTTACAATTTTTTTTAAAATGTTAAATGACACTTGATCTATCCATAAGGTTTAATAGCTCATTAAAAAACTTAAGAAGAATCAAATCTCAATCCTTAGTAGAAGGAGATAATAATACTCAATGTCAAATTGTGTTCATAATTATGATCTAAGAATTGAGTGGTTTAAATAAAACTTTCTACCCATTATTTAATAAAATTTGTAGTTTAAATAAAAATTTCTTAAATATTAATATTATTTTATCTTGATATTAAATTTACGACTTTTATACATAATACTAATTCTACCATAAAATATTAAATTATTTAACTTAATTTCAAATAAATAGATTAACCTATTAGTTTAACTTAACTCTTCTAAGAAATTTTATATCACCTAATCTTTTTTATCTTGAATGATTTTAAGTTGATCAAAGTCAAACATTTTTTAGTGCAAGATTTTTAACATTATAAAAAATGAGACTAAAATTATGCCTTAAAAAATTTGATAGATGAATACTCCTCATTTATGAACTCTTTAACTAAAAATTATCAATTAAAATCCAATACTCCCTATCAAATTAAAAGCAATTTAAATTTACATAAATCACTTTTAAAAACATAAACAAAATTTAACCTCTTTAACTTTAGAATGACTAATTATATGAAATTATTTTATTCCATTTACAAGAATTCAGATTAATATACAAGAGAAAACAAGCAAAGAATGCATTAAATGGCATGCCCCAGTTTAAGATTGTGAGGAGAATGACCATCCATCATTGAGACGCTCAACAATGGCTCCTTCACCTGCTGCACCCAAACCCACAAGTAATGGATATAACCGTTCTGCTCACTAGTGGACATTATTTGCATTAAGATACTTATTTTAAAATTGGATGATCTCATCATTCCAGAATGATCAGCAAAACAAATACTCTGCAACTTGAGGAGAAAATCTGATAATTCTATTCTGTTCCATTATAGTTTTCTTAAGCAGAATATAGCTGAGCCACTTGTCAAATTTTCATGCTTATACCATCCAAATTTATCTCCTCCTCGAGCCTGGCAACTTGTAGTTCTTCTACCACTCTGGGTGGTTTATTCACCCCACCGTCCACCACATACATCCATCCATCTTCCACACCACAGCTTGGGTTTCTATGCTTATCACCCACTGTATAAGAATTGTCTTTCGAAGATTTCGCTTCATTCATCCAACTGGCCACCGTACAGATCCATCCACCTTCCACCTCATACATCCATCCATCTTCCACCTCACAGCTTGGGCACCTAGTCTTATCAGCCATTGCAGATCAATTTTATTTTTGAATCTCTCTCTGGAACTATAAGAGATAGATTCTAGAGAATGCTAATCAAGTAGTTATAAGAAACTCTTGTAGTCCTTATAATAGCTACAACCACATATATGTGGAGTAAATGAGTGGTGGGCAACAAGAGGGGGATATACATCTCAGTTCAAGGAACCTTCGTTGAATGAGATCTCACAGATGGAAACACGGAGAAGAATATTATCAGATGCAGCAGCGTGGAAGGGTCGGGATGGATACGTAAAAGAGCCCAATTTGGTGCAAGCACTGTTCAAATATTTGATAAAATTTGATTTACATGGGATAACTCTAGACCTGCAATTTCTATTGGACACGGTTAACCCAGAAACGTTTTCTAGTTTAACTTGTCTCTGCAAGTCGAGTTAGAATGAATAGCGCGGATAAGGATGCAGATGAAATACGTGTTTTGTTTGTATTACTATATTGACAATGGTTATTCTGTGATAAGTTTCATCAAAGTTGTAGTGAAATGAAAAACATAGGAAGGAAGGACACTGAGGGCTTCCAAAACCGTTGAAGATGAGATTGACTGACTTTTCGTTGGTTTGGCGTTGAAGTTGAAGAATAAAGTTTCCTGCACACAGAATCATTGAAAACGACAATTGCGTCCAATGCTGTTTAACCTTTCCTATCATTACTGCGAACTTTCTAGACCACCAACATAATAATATATTAGCTTATGTTGATTCTTAGTGGTGCTTATAATTTTGAGCATTTTAAAAGAAAAATATATCAAATATAACTCTTTAACACTTTCAGAAAGATTTCCTAGTACAGCCAAGCATTTAAGGAAAACAGTTTCTTCTTTTTTAAAACTATGGAGATCTACTTTTGATAAAACTAAAATTAAACTTTAAAATCTTTGAAACTAAAAGAATATAAAAAAGATTTACTTATTTTTTCTTAATTTGTTAGGAGATTATTATTTTATATATTAGTCTATTTTTTTTACTTCTGAATTATTGTCTACATTTTAAATTTTTGTCTAAATTTTTCTTTTAGTTATTCACAAGTCAATAGTGACTACTTTTGAAGAAAATATTCTTCTATTTTAGTGATAATGGGAGGTTGGTCAAGTCTCTTGGAATCTTGGGTTGAGTTATATCATCCATGAAATCCTCCTTGCACAAAGAATATGGTTGGTCATCTATCTCTTCATTCTAAGAAATTACGTTGAAAGGAAAATCCTCCAATAAAAAAATATCTCCAATTTCTTTCAGTAAATAGGATTCATAAAAAATATTCTCTTTCTTATTTCGATAAACTATGTGATGATGCAACTTTGCTTCATGCCGCTAATTAGTGTTTGAAGAAGGCTTCCTTCTAAATTGATCTTTCACTTAATCATAAATTTGTCACAAAAATCTACTATCCTTTTTCAAAGTGATGGATTTTGGCAACCTCTTATCCAAATACATTTAAACACAAATTTGAGCTTAAGTAGTTTGGAAATACTCAAAGATTTCAAGAGACACATCTAAAAATTTATCTAAGGCTCATTTCCAATAACTCTTAGTTTAGAATCACGCCAAAATTATATAGATATATACAAAAGGTGCACCCAAATAGGTATGATAGAAACAAATCATGAAGGGGATAGAAAGATTGATACCAAGGTTTCAAAACTCAAAAAGTAATCTTCCAAAACCACATCCTTGAATTGAGAAGCAATTTTATCATCTTCTTATGATTCAAACATAATAAGAAAGATTTACCATATGTTCACAATAAATATCAACTCTTGCTACGTCATTGATGATTTCCACAATTCTAAAAGCCACTTGTGCAAACTATTTAAATTTAGCAAAACATAATGAACTTACCAATTTTTTAAATATTAGAGATGATTGTGCACATTCTACCAAGTTTGTGCAAGGTTTCTATCAAATTTTCTATAATAATTTGAGTAGTAAGAACATGATATTTGGTTAACATATCAAATGGTCAAATAATTGTACATTACAATTCAAAAGTTTGTGATTGTTTTATTGGTTGAGTAGAATGAATAAGATGAGTGATATTCAACATATGTAAAATTTATCTAAAATTAGGAATGGAAAAATGGAGGATGATGGTGCACAAAAATGTATTAAAGGAGCCTTAACATAAGAAGATCTGAAGTACAAAAATAGTGTAAAGTTGACAAATGTAACACGCATCATTGAATAGTGTAAATTTAAAATGATTCTAAATAATGAAGATAAGTTTATAGTTCATAGATTCTTTTGGTTGGTATCAAAGAATCCAACATTACAAAATATGAAGATTATTCTACATTGACATGATCAAGTGACTTCCACTCATTTAGAACCTCAAATGTAGCTTTATAGACTATTCATATGAGGTAGATAATGTGTTTCATGTGTAGATTTTATTTGGAATGAGTGTGATTCAAAAGGGGGTTAATGAATGACATGATATAAATTTAAGCTCATTCAAGGCATTAATTTTCAAGATCACTACAACTCATGGAAATGGAAATATATTTAAAATTGACCATATTTAAGATCTAGCTCAACCAAGTATTATAGATGTATTATTTAATAAAAAATAATTATTTTATTTTATTATGTAATATAACTTAGTAAATTATTTATTTATTTTTCTTATATTTTTACATCTCTATAAATCTACTTTATTTATCCTAAATATTAATTACATATTATTAAAAACTAATACAACTAAAAATATATAGTATAATCTCTGTAAATAAAACAAAATAACTCTTATATATAATTCTCTTAACTAATATTACTTTCAATTAAATGCATACATTTATACATTATTTATATAATATATAGATATGTAAGTAATTTTGTTCTTTTATATATATGAGACTAATGCTAGTATATTTTTTTATTATCAAATTAAGTATAATACATTAATGGATCTCATTCTTAAGGTATCTATTTTTAATTGGATTCTAAATTTATTTTCATGTATTCTAGAAATGAAATCAAGGGATTTTTCTATATTTAGAAATGTACTTCAAAATAACTCTTAGATAATTAAAATTAATTTATGGGGGTATTTTCAAAATATTCCTTAGTATAAAGTTTTTCTTTTTGTCAATTTGTTTAATTATCTTTAGATAAATTATTATTTCATTAAAATAATGTTGTTTATATGTTGCACTTCTAGATGCTATTGGTATATCTATCTTTTTAAAAAATTATGTAAAAGACAAGGAAAATATCATTATAGATAATGACTATTTTTCACTATATTTTTACATTCCTATAAAACAACATTAACTTTTCTTAAATATTAATATTATGATTTTATCTTAATATAAAGATTGCAACTTTTTTACATACTTTTTAATTGTCCAAAAAATATTAGTTCATATGACTTAATTCCAAATATATAATTTTGCCTACTAATTAAGCTTAACTCTTTCAAGAAGTTTTATATCATCTAATATTTTCTTATCTTGAATGATTTTAAGCTCACCAGATGTTGATTATTTATGAGCGTAAGATCCTTGACATCATAAGTGATGCTACAAACATTATACCTTAGACAATTTTGATGAAATGGATAGCTTTATTTCTTAACTAAAAAAATATCAACTAAAACCATACTCCTTTAACATATTAAAAAAATAATCTAAATTTAAAATAAAATACATTTAAAAAAACAATTGAAATTATTCATATCATTCCAAAATGTAATCTCCCTTATCCCTTTTTAATTAATTTATAAAATTTAATAAATTTATTTAAAAAAATAAATAATAATAATAATAATATAATTATTATTTGATTCCATCTCAATTCTTTACAAGAATTCAGATTCATATACAAGAGAAAACAAGCAATTAAATGGCATGCCCCGGTTTAAGAATGTGTGGAGAATGACCATGCTTGAGCCAAAGCCAAAAGCAATGGATATAACCGTTCTGCTTATTAGTGGACATTACTTGCATGAGGATAACTATTTCGAACTGGATGATCTCTTCAAACCTGAATCAGCATTCCAGAATGATCAACAAACCTAATACTCTGCAACTTCAGCAGAAAATATAATATCCTTATATTATTTCATTATGCTTTTCATTATTTGAAACCACATGCCTTTTGCTTAGTAGATTATAGCTAACCCACTTACATCATATTTTCATACTTATATCATCCAAATTTTTCTCCTCCTTAATCCTAGGTATTGCTGGTTCTTCTACCACTGTGGGCGGTTTACCCGACCCACCGTCCACAATCCATTCATCTTCCAAATCATTTCTATGCTTATCAGCCATTGTAGAATTGTCTTTCGAAAATTTCGCTTCATTCATCCCATGGGCCACAATATATATCCATCCATTTTTCACCTCATACATCTTTACATCTTCCACCTCATTGCTTGGACATCCATTCTTATCAGCCATTGCAGATCAATTTTCTTTTGAAACTCTCTATGGGATTATAACAGTTATAATTCATAGGGAATGCTAATCAAGTAGTTATGAGAAGATCTTGTGGCCCCTATAACAGTTACAACAATCACATATATATAGTGTAAATGTGTGGTGGGCAAGCCAAGGGAGAATATACACCTCAGTTGAAGAAACCTTCCTTGAATGAGTTTTGACAGATGGAAACGCGTATAATCAGACACAACAACGTGGAAGGGTAGAGAGCCCGATTTGGTGCAACCACTATTCAAATATTTGATTAAATTTGATTTATATGGGATAACCACTTCCTTGCTGCAAAAGCACGTATTCCACATGCCATGGTATTATTTTGGTCTGAAAACACAGGTATCATTGTGGCCTCACAACTTTCTCAGGTTAAAATTATAATTGATTATTTCTATATAGCCATTCGTACACATGAAATATGGGCCTGACTTTAATACATTATGGATTATTTTGAATAGTTTGGTGAGTCAGCCAGACTTCCAGACCTGCAATTTATATTGGACGCGGTTAACCTAGAAATTTTTTCTAGTTTAACTTGTCTCTGCAAGTCGATTTAGATTGAAGTGCATGGATATGGATGTAGATAGAAATACGTATTTTGTTTGTATTACTATATTGACATGAACTGGTAATTCTGTGACAAGTCTCATCAAATTAGTGAAATGAGAAGCATAGGAGGGAAGGCCAGTGAGGGCTTCCAAAGCTGTTGAAGATGAGGTTGATTGAATTTTCATTGGCTTGGGGTTGAAGTTCAAGAATCTCAATTGAGAGGAACTTTGCATTAAAGTAATTGAAACAGTCATGGATGAGGAACTTTGCAATCCCCCCAAAAAACAATTGCGTTCCATGCTGTGTTTAACAATTCCAATCATTACTGCGAACTTTCTTGAGCACCGACAATAATAATAATGTATTCCCTTCTCTTGATTCTTAATTGTGCTTATGCTTTTAAGCATTTTTTAAGAAAGTTAAATCAAATATAACTAAATACTTTTAGGAAGATTTTATAGTACGCCGAACGTTCAAGGAAAACAACCTTTTTGGGGTAGGGAGATTTATTTTTGATAAAACTTCATTAAAATTTTAAAATCTTGGAAATTAAAAGAATATTAGAAAGATCTAATTTTATTTTTTTTAATTTACAGTAGAGTATCATTTTACATTAATAGGAAAATTTCTCCTTTTCAATTATTGTAAATACATTTCTAAAGTCTTGTTTAGAGTTTTTCTTAATTATTCACAAGTCAATAGTGAATCTTTTCAAAGGAAAGATTCTTATACCTTAATGATAAAGGGATGTTGGTTAACTCTCTTGGAATCTTGGGTTGGGTTATATCATCTATCAAATCCTCCTTGCACAAAAAAGATGGTTGGTTTTCTATCTATTTATTCAAAGAAATTAAGTTGGAAGGAAAATCCTTTAATAAAAAAACTGCCTTCGATTCCTTTTGTTAAATATGATAAACCAAAAATAGATTTTTCTTAGTTGGAAAAATTATGTGATGATGTGACTTTGCCTCATGCCACCTATGAAATTTTGGAGAAGCTTTCTTCTAAATTGATATTTCACATAGTCCAAAATTTCTTACAAAATCTACCATCCTTTTCAAAGTGATGGTTTTTGTCAACCCCTTATCCAAATCCATTCAAACAAAAATTTGAGTGTAAGCAGCATGAAAATACTCAAAGGTTTCAAGAAACGCTTCCAAAATTTTCTCTAAGGATTGTTTCTAGTAGATTTAAGTCTAGAACCACACCAAAATTATATAAATAAATCCAAAAGATGCACCCAAACAATAACCATACAAAAAGAATCACAATGGGGCCTAGAAATATTGATACCAACATTTCAAACCTAAAAAGTAATCATCCCAAAACCAAAAGCTTGAATTGAGAAAAAAAATTTGTCTTCTAACAATTCAAAAATAATAATAAAGAAGCCATATGTTCACAATAAATATCAACTCTTACCTTCACTAATTATTTCCATAACTTTGAAGACCACTCATGCAAACTCTTCAAGTTCAACCAAAAACCATTGAAATTACCAATTAGAACATGACATTTCAAAATAATTACATATTTAATGAATCCATTATCTTAACCAAATCTAACTTAGGTAAGTAATCCACTCTTTTATGCAAATGAACCTACTTTCTAAATTGTATATCCATAGCCTTCTTCAAAAACTCCTCAAGTATCCCTAGTTTACTTATTTATGTTAGGAGTTCCAAAATCAACCACAACTCCCCCCTCTCCTTCAAAACCCTCACCACTCTTTACCTGGCATTTAAAATAGGTCTCTTAATCTTGAGATCCTCTAGATAGGATATGGGAGAAATTGATTTCCTGTTCACTCTTTCACCCTTCATGCCCTTAAATATATTAACTAGGAACTCCACTTTGGATAGAGGAGGTTAGAGAAGAAAAATCTTATTATAGAGAAATAGCCAACAACCCATAAAAACCCCAAGAACTCGTTATTTGTAGAGGAAGAGTATCAAATTACTACCTTATTTGTGCAAATGTCCATTGAGCGGGACATGTTTTCATCAAAGGATGCACAAATGCACGAAAGAGTAGTAACAAAATTCACTTTATGATAACTAATTTTAGCCATTTTATTGCTTGTCTAGAACATTTAATATTTTATCTAAATTTTTATTAATGGTATGTGTATATGTGTAAATTTTTTATAATTTTTTACATTAATTAAGTTGGATTAAAACCTATATCAAGAAAAAATATTTTCTCATAGCTTGGTGTGATTGATTTCTCTAGTTAATTGGAAAATTTAAAATAGTAATCAAGTAAACTAGAGTACAAAGTAGAGAAGTGCACACCCTAACACTTTTCCCTCTTTCTTTACACAACTTTGAATATATTATTATGATCTCAAGGGGTCCTCACATATTTATCGCATGCATGTTTATGAGCTCTCAAGGGAATCCTTCAAGAACTAACTAATTTTCACAAATGTTCATATTTTTAAGGGGACTTAAAAGGCGTTGAGTTACGTGTCTCAGATATTTGAATGTGCAAGGAACCTACAAAAAAAATAAAGATAATATAGGTCTAGGTATACATAGAAAATAAGAACAATATTATGTTTATGGTGCCACTTTGAAGGGGAAATCCTCTCAATAGATCATAAAATATAATCTATAATATTCAAAATTATTTACAGTTGTTAATTCATTACAATGTATATATTTTTTATTTTATTTTCTTAAAAAGAAAACTACTACTAAATCCCATGTATGTGGGTTAAACTTTTTTATTCTAATTTACAATAGGGTGGATTATAAAGAATATGCTAACTAATACCTAATACATATTTGAGAATAAATTTTCTAAAATTATTCTTTGGGTATGTGCATAGAAATGGGGAACCAAAAGAGGGTCAAAATTGGTCACTTTCTTTTTAATTAGTAAAAACTAATTTGTATGAGAAATTAAAGATAAGGGTATGTGCAGGATCATCATGGAAAAAATGGGCCCTTAAGTGGCAATGAAAATTCAGAAAATCGGAGTTAGGCAACTTGACATAAAAATTTGAGTAAGTTATCTATATTATTTCAAAAATATGTAAGAATATAATCTATAGAAAATTGAATGTAGTCTCTAAACTACTAGGTTTATTTAAAAAAAAATCTATTTGGTGAAAATTTGAAATTTCAATGTAGTAGTACTTAAATTTCAGGGAGAAAATAATAAGTACGTGTCTGTGTGACCACCCTAACCACAATGAAATTATAATAATTTTTTATAAGATTTTAGATATAAGTAGAGGACTCATATCTCGATGTGATGCATATTTTTTTGTAATTAGTTTCCAAGTAAATAATTAATTATGATTTTTTTATTACAACTTTTAAAAAATATAAAAACTCATATGTCTGACCACCTTAACTTGGTCAAAACTTCATGAAATTCATTTTTTTTTAAATCCTATAGTATGCAAAGCATAGAATGTGATGCATGTTTTAGATTCAAAAAATGTGATACTGTTTGAAAGCTATAGATGTTTTTTAATCAGCCTATCAATCAAGACTTTAGTCGTATTTCAAATAGAAAATGAATAAATATTATTTATTAAATTCAAAGTAAAGCATAATTTATATTGGTGGAAATTTGAGAATCTCCTTTAAAAACCCTTTTCATTTCATCAATTTTGGGTAAAAAAAAGTCGTTGGCCACATGGGGCGTCATATCACCACTTTTTGGCTCATCATGATCCTGCACATACCCATAAAAAAGCTCAAAATTTGAAGATGTGACAAGAACAATATTTTTAGTGATGAAAATATGGTTTCTAAACTATTATTGTTTTTAAATGGTGAAGGTTAAGGGGTTGAAATAGGGGGTCATATGATGTATTCTTGTTTTGTTAAAAAAATGTAACATGGTGAACTTGGTGTGTTCCCCCTAAAATGTCATCTTTTTAAAAGTATTTCACAAATCTCTTTGATAGAAAATTAGCTAACATCACATAGTTTATGCCTAATTTTTTATTGATTTTTAAATGAATACGTGATTTGTGACTAATTTCAAAGTGGACACATCTTCAAAAATAAAAATTTAAGCATGACCCCCCTAATTTCTTTGAAAACTAATCAAAATTAAATTATGTTTTAATGTGTATAAAATGGAGTCTAGAATGTAAAACTATAATTTGTTTTCAAATTTAAGAGTGGATACAAAGTGACACAAAATTTACTATACAAGTTTTTGAAAAAAAAATTAAAGAAACTAAAAAAATAAGTTGAAGATAGAACCTTAATGAATTTGAAATGTGAAAAAAATTACATAGTTGGAAAGTCAAGAGAGAGATTGATGTTACTATGATATTTTTTAAATTAACATAAAAAATATGTGCAAACTTGATGGAGATAATACTCAACATTCAAATATTTTTCTATATTTTTTTAGAAAACACATCTTTGGGAATTGACATGTAATTCCAACCCTAAGGGGACTTGGTAGTTTCCAAGACAAGTTACAATGTGATTATTTTTCTATGTAAAAAATAAAAAATGGTCTAAAAGTATGTGCATCCCATGGTTTTAGACCAACATGGTCTATTTTCCCTATAAACTATACTTTCTCTAAATTAAAAAATAATGCCTTTTATATTTTTGAGGAATTACATCATTGCTCAACTAATCTGTCAACTTTTTCTTCAAGATTCTATTGATGTAAAATATTGAAATTGTATGTTTATAGATAAAATTTCATTGTATCAATCATTATTTTTATGTTTTGAAAAATTTAAATGATTTATTTCATGTTTTAAATATTTCAAATTATTACTTTCATTATTTTAACCAACTGTAATTATATTGGTATATAATTCAACACCAATACCAATGAAATTGACCAAAAAATAAAATATTGGAGGTATATGAAGCTAAGAAAAAATGAGACAACCTCATGAAATTAAGAAATGTAGAAGTTGAAAATCCAACCTCACAGATCCCAATGAACACTTGCAAGAAAATAACCTGTCACCAAAGGAGATCAAGAGACACAAGAATGTTGCTCTGCAAACATGAAGCAAAAGATGCATTACCTAGAAGTGAATAATTACAAAGAGATCAATCCTTAAGAAAGGAGATCAAAACCTAAAGTGAGAACCCTAGGATGAAGATTAAATTAGTATGTGACAATTGTCAAGATCATAATGAACATGACAACATGACTAATTTAATAATGCAAAATAAAGATTCCTAAGTTTAGCTTAAGTGAAATAAAGTAAAGGTGACTTAATTAATTAATAAACATGATTAAATTAATCAAGTAAACAACCTATTACTCTAACAAGAAATTGAATCCCAAAGTCGATGCATCCTCTTTCAATCTCAATTTAATATTGATTTTTTTTTTCAAATATTGATTGAATTTATTTAACCACAAAGGTGGGGCTAGCATAGTTGATTACATTTTGATATCTCATGATTCCAATATATTCAACCTTTCTAAATTTCTCACATTGCACGCCCTTATCTAACCATACATTCTAATTTAAGAGTTATACTTGTCATAGAAATTTGGTGATTGTCCTATGAATAAATGGTTTGATAAATAATATAAAAAAAATCACCTCACACTCAACGACTTCCTTAGACACATTATCCTATTACTACTAATTTTTTTCATAAAATTTATCATGCTACACTAGGTAGAAATAGTGATAATTTATTTTCACCCATCACCATAGCATGTTATCCATGTTACAAAATGTCCAATATGGATTTGACTTGTATGGAATTCCTAGATAACCTCCAATCACATACCTTTCCTCTCATCTCATCATCTTATTGTAATTTTTTTCTTTCCATAAATGAAATAATATTCAAGATAATGTGGACTTGTATAGTTTTTTTATGGATTTCCATCAATATATTAAGAATATGAAACTTAAGTTTTTTGCAAGTAATGGATTTAAATATGGATAATAAAGTAAATATAATTTATATCTTGATTGGATTAAACCATGGTCGATATTATGGGTAAAACTATCCTTGTAATTCTATCTTGGTTTGGATTTAGATCAATCTTTAGGATTTCCTCAATTTACTCCTCAATGGCAATCTGGGTGTGTCAGCTTGTGAATAGTGTTGTGGTAATCTACCTAAGGGATGAAACTAATGAAATAAGGGGGGATGGATACATCTATGAATTGAATTGAAACACACCTTTTAATTTAAGATTCAAATCAAAGCACACTTTCTTCAATTTGCAAATGAATAAAATCCTATCTTTAATCCAACACACACTTCTTAAATTCTCATTTAATACCATTAAACCAGTATTGTAAAATTGCACAATAAACCTTTAATTCTAAATTAATTTTGATTTTGTTGTTTCTACTTCTGAGCAGAAAGTGAGACAAGAAGATTGCTAGAAACTACGACTGGAATTACAATAACATGATTTGTAACAAAAATGTGATAGTGAAATAATAAAGTGTGCTTCCGAGATGATATGCTATCAATGGTCAATTCCAATTTGCACGAACAAAATCTTTAATTCTCAAATTATTAACAAATACATGAATGAGTAAAGAAACTAATAATAACTTTGAATAATCAAATATGCACACAGAAAACTGAATTCCACATGACTGTAAATAGTTTACTTATGTTTGAAAAAGAAATAAACTTGAAATCAAATCACACATTAAATTACCACACTAAAAACTGAAAACAGATCATCAATTGATGCGAGGAGTGGGCCCTACCTCCTTGGCTGATCAATGATAGAAATTTTAACGCACTCTTCTAATTCAGCTCAATCATACATGCATAAAATGGATTTAGAATGATTTTTGAATAGCAAGACAATCTTATATTAACATCTATATTTGAAGTCTTTAGGCTTATACATATTTATACTAGAGCAAGCACCGATAATATTACATGGTTTGTTTATGGCCTACAGCCAAAAAACCATTAAGTTTTATAAATAACAAAATATACGAGTCTGATAAAACTAACATTTGGCCGGTGGCCAAAAATATAAAATAGTCTTTAACAAGAATTATCCTCAAAATAAGTATGAACAAAAATAGCTTGATCACTCCTTGTCCATGTCCTCAACCATCTCTGCAATTTTTTGATTACTTCCTACCAAGTCAGCCATAGATTAGTTAGTGTTTCAACCGACATTGGCACTTTCTTAATCATTTTATTTTCCTTTTACATTTCATCAAATACCTCTACTTCCCATGACAAATAATGACAGGATGGCAAGAAATACAAAGGAAAAAGGAAAAATAATGGTAAAATAATAAAATTATTGGAAGATTTTGACCCCCATCATTTCCCCCATCTTAAGATCTTGCATGTCCCATTGCAAGGAGAGGAAAATTACAAACCAAGTTAACCTTGCTAGCTTCTAAATGGTACTTGTAATCTCACAAAACCACTATTGCAGTAGCTCTTCCATCCGTACGTCATGGTCACTGATAAGCATATACTCAGCCTTGGAGGCTGTTACCTATTCCAGTTCTATTTTTAACTTATGATTTTCACTTTCTTGGAGCTAAGAGTTGGCACTGGCTTGGTGAAGTTGATCTTGTAACTATTTATTTTCCTCTTGTAATTTCTCAACTAAATTTTGTAATTATTTGAATTATTTGAGGAGAATTTCATTTTCCTCAAACTCCTCTTTAGCTTCAACCCCTATTTCCATCTTGGTGTCATACTTTTTCTCTTCTTGGTCGATGATTTTTTCTTCATTTCCATGTACAACATACTCCACTATCATCATATTTTATGCACCAAACTTCTCAACAAGGGAAAAGGGACTACCTTGTTTATCTGCATTAGTAACAATAGGGCTTATGGATACCCCTTTTTCTTGCTCATTATCCAATTTTGTTTCCCTTGGGACACTCAATTTCTTAGACCCTATTTGTATTGTGGATGCATTAATTCCTACTTCCTCATCAACTTCATTAAATTATCCTTCACTAAATTGATGCATTAGGGGAAGAGGGTTCTCATACCTATCTTGTTCTCATGTATCTAGTTCCCTTGCTTCCACATTAATTATAGTAAACTGTTCTTTCCCAATCTGGTTTAGAATTTCATCAATTTCCACATTAATTTCTTTGTTCTGATGTAGGGACTCTTTTTCAGTTATGTATTCTATTTCTATATTGGTCTCATCATTACAATGCAGTCCGGATAGACTTTTTAAAGGAATATGGAATATGGTCTTGCTCAGCTAAGGGCTCTTTTGTAGGAGACTCACTAACAGTTCTAATCTTCAAAGTTGTGAGGAGGAGACCTAGTTTGTTTTTTCTTCTTTGTACCTTTTTCTTTCTTCCTAGTTCAAAGGTATTTTTCCTTTTCGCCCTCCTATGCTCCCTACTTTCCTTTCCTTTTCTCTTCAAATCTTTAGACAAAATCTCAACATCTGAATCTAGGTCAACATTCTTAGGACTACCCATATGACTGGCCATATTGGCCAAGTCTTCTAGTTGACTAATAGGATTAGTGGCAACCTTTTTACTTTTCTTATCATAGGGAGACTCGAGACCGAATTATTTTGAACATCCTTCAAACAAAATTTGTTTCCTCCTAGTTGTTTTAGCAGATCGCCCTAAGGCTTTAGAAGACTTACCACTGGAAGTGTCAATTTATTTAATGTTCAAGGGCTTCCTAGGTGACTTCTTTGTGGTTCATTTCTCTTAAGGGTTTTTACTAGGTTCATAACTTTCTTTAGGGCTTCCTTTAGGTGTGCCAATATTTCTCTCATCCTCATCAAAATCTTTACAGGAATATTTATTCGAGGGGGTTTTAGAGGCATCAGAGCTAGTACCATCATTTAAGTTAACAAATGTGTCCTAATCACCTTGGGGAGAAAGCTTCTTGAGAGCATCAATGATTAACAACCAAATTAGGCCATGATGAGTTAGTGAATTAATTTTTCCTTTTTAAACAAATTTAGTCATTCTATGCAAAGAGAAATGCAAGAAATAAGGTACATTTACAGGATGATTCCACCTTAAATGGTTTAACAATCTGAAATATTGAGCATATACATAAACATACCTTCCCTCATAGGTGACATACTAAATCACAAACTTGGTAACCTTGTTCCAAATGTCTGGTAATGAACCCAATTTAGTTCCTTGTCCCTACACAATTTCCATGAACTTTCCCCTCTTTAGAAATATCGTGCGTAGAGGTTTTAAGTCAGTTACTTTCTTCGAGCCACTAGGAAAATAATTCTCGCCTGTTAAGGGCAAGCCTATGACATCAGACATGACTACAACAATAACAAGAAATTCTAGTCCTCACATAGAAACCTTTTTCCCATCAAAACTCAAAGCAATTTCCTGAGCAACCCTCTTATCGAAATCCCTTAATTTCTTGAAATACACATCCCACTTAGCCTTTTTGAATATACTACATAAACTTCTCTATTTCCATGAGCCTACAGCTCCTCCAATGAGGTATTTTCATAACAAGGCCTCCTATCCTTTTCCATTGGCAATCCTTTCCAGGAAGTGTGATAGTAGCTTAACAAGGTTTAGTAGCAAACAGTTGTAACAGTAACAATAAAAACAAGCTTTCCTAAAAAATAAGAGTGGTTTTATCAAATCAGGGAAAAATCATTTTAAATTTAGTAATCATGACAGGTGGGGATGGATTCATGATGAAATACATGGGAAAGTATAGTGAAGCCAAGAAAAATTAAGTTATGGGATTGACATGAGATAATATTGCTAATAAACAATTCTAACACACTTTATCAATATAGTAAACCTAATCTTATTCAAAATTTCCCTTTAGCTAAGTAGATCCCAACTATCAAATTAGTTAACTAAATTTTGCATATAGCTTTTCTTCAAAATTGTTCTAATGAAGCAAAAAAAGCATAGAGACAAAAAACCACAAAGGGCATTAACACAAATCAGACTCCCCAAAGAAAAGCTCTAATGGTAGAAGGAATTTTTTTATAATTTACTATTTTAAAGTATAGGATACATTAAGAAATCTTGTTGCCATGATGCAAGGAAAACAAACATCATGCTACTCGTACACAATAGTTTTTCCAAAAATTGAGGCTTGACAACATTATAAAATAATAAAAATACTTTATGAATGAGCTTCTTATCAAGATTTAACATTCAATAGTTTGCTTCTATCTCTATTTAGCAGTTCTTTGCTATGATGACAAGTAAAATCCATGTACTCCTTTATCCAAGAGGTAAAGAAAATATTGAGATGCTCACTCAATAATTTCTCTATTTTCAAAGAAAATGTTAAAAAGGGTTTGCTTCCCCTGTATGCCATCTATCAACATTTGCATTTTTGTCATTAGGTTCCTAAAGACAAAACCAGTGAAGAGAATCCTGCAAATTTAATGCTTTGTCCAAGATAAACATAACATTTCTCTCATTTTTCTTTCTTTGTCATTATTCCACAAATATTGAAAATGGAAGATTTGTAAGACATGCACCCACAATACCTGCTAAGCTCCCTTGACTTTTGTAGTGCCAAATTTATTATATTCAAGTATGTTTTTTCTCATTCGATAAAGGAAGATATGACTTGCAATTTTTTTATTTCTTCTAGACATTCAATTATTTGAAGAGATGTTGCAAACTGGGGTCATCTATAGCTGTAATGCCAAACTTAGGTGTACATTTATATTATAAATTTCTTTGTGTCAATCAACTAAGTTTAGGTTTTACAATGACTCACTTATAAAGTCTCTATATCACATCCTTGGTTTAGAAACAATTATTTAAGTTTGTAATTTATTTTAAAATGTTTTAAAAAAATAATATTTAAAATATTTAAAAAATTATTTGAAGAAACAAATATATACTTTTATTATACAAAAACTTTTAGTAATGAAATTTTTTTAAGTCAATATTAGTCTAAATAGTTCTAATTTTGTATACAATCATGTATTCATTTTTTACAATTTTTTTTTTTAAATGTTAAATGACACTTGATCTATCCATAAGGTTTAATAGCTCATTAAAAAACTTAAGAAGAATCAAATCTCAATCCTTAGTAGAAGGAGATAATAATACTCAATGTCAAATTGTGTTCATAATTATGATCTAAGAATTGAGTGGTTTAAATAAAACTTTCTACCCATTATTTAATAAAATTTGTAGTTTAAATAAAAATTTCTTAAATATTAATATTATTTTATCTTGATATTAAATTTACGACTTTTATACATAATACTAATTCTACCATAAAATATTAAATTATTTAACTTAATTTCAAATAAATAGATTAACCTATTAGTTTAACTTAACTCTTCTAAGAAATTTTATATCACCTAATCTTTTTTATCTTGAATGATTTTAAGTTGATCAAAGTCAAACATTTTTTAGTGCAAGATTTTTAACATTATAAAAAATGAGACTAAAATTATGCCTTAAAAAATTTGATAGATGAATACTCCTCATTTATGAACTCTTTAACTAAAAATTATCAATTAAAATCCAATACTCCCTATCAAATTAAAAGCAATTTAAATTTACATAAATCACTTTTAAAAACATAAACAAAATTTAACCTCTTTAACTTTAAAATGACTAATTATATGAAATTATTTTATTCCATTTACAAGAATTCAGATTAATATACAAGAGAAAACAAGCAAAGAATGCATTAAATGGCATGCCCCAGTTTAAGATTGTGAGGAGAATGACCATCCATCATTGAGACGCTCAACAATGGCTCCTTCACCTGCTGCACCCAAACCCACAAGTAATGGATATAACCGTTGTTCTCACTAGTGGACATTATTTGCATTAAGATACTTATTTTAAAATTGGATGATCTCATCATTCCAGAATGATCAGCAAAACAAATACTCTGCAACTTGAGGAGAAAATCTGATAATTCTATTCTGTTCCATTATAGTTTTCTTAAGCAGAATATAGCTGAGCCACTTGTCAAATTTTCATGCTTATACCATCCAAATTTATCTCCTCCTCGAGCCTGGCAACTTGCAGTTCTTCTACCACTGTGGGTGGTTTATTCACCCCACCGTCCACCACATACATCCATCCATCTTCCACACCACAACTTGGGTTTCTATGCTTATCACCCACTGTATAAGAATTGTCTTTCGAAGATTTCGCTTCATTCATCCAACTGGCCACCGTACAGATCCATCCACCTTCCACCTCATACATCCATCCATCTTCCACCTCACAGCTTGGGCACCTAGTCTTATCAGCCATTGCAGATCAATTTTATTTTTGAATCTCTCTCTGGAACTATAAGAGATAGATTCTAGAGAATGCTAATCAAGTAGTTATAAGAAACTCTTGTAGTCCTTATAATAGCTACAACCACATATATATGGAGTAAATGAGTGGTGGGCAACAAGAGGGGGATATACATCTCAGTTCAAGGAACCTTCGTTGAATGAGATCTCACAGATGGAAACATGGAGAAGAATATTATCAGATGCAGCAGCGTGGAAGGGTCGGGATGGATACGTAAAAGAGCCCAATTCGGTGCAAGCACTGTTCAAATATTTGATAAAATTTGATTTACATGGGATAACTCTAGACCTGCAATTTTTATTGTACGCGGTTAACCCAGAAACGTTTTCTAGTTTAACTTGTCTCTGCAAGTCGAGGTAGAATGAATAGCGCGGATAAGGATGCAGATGAAATACGTGTTTTGTTTGTATTACTATATTAACAATGCTTATTCTGTGATAAGTTTCATCAAAGTTGTAGTGAAATGAAAAGCATAGGAGGGAAGGGCACTGAGGGCTTCCAAAACCATTGAAGATTAGGTTGACTGACTTTTCGTTGGATTGGGGTAGAAGTTGAAGAATAAATTTTCCTGCACACAGAATCATTGAAAAATACAATTGCGTCCAATGTTGTTTAACCTTTCCTATCATTACTGCGAACTTTCTAGACCACCAGCATAATAATTTATTAGCTTCTGTTGATTCTTAGTGGTGCTTATGATTTTGAGCATTTTAAAAGAAAAATATATCAAATGTAACTCTTAACACTTTCAGAAAGATTTCCTAGTACAGCCAAGCATTTAAGAAAAACAGTTTCTTCATTTTTTAAACTATGGAGATCTACTTTTGATAAAACTAAAATTAAACTTTAAAATCTTTGAAACTAAAAGAATATAAAAAAGATTTAATTATTTTTTCTTAATTTTTTAGGAGATTATTATTTTATATATTAGTCTATGTTTTTTACTTCTGAATTATTGTTTACATTTTAATTTTTTGTCTAAATTTTTCTTTTAGTTATTCACAAGTCAATAGTGACTGCTTTTGAAGAAAATATTCTTCTATTTTAGTGATAATGGGAGGTTAGTCAAGTCTCTTGGAATCTTGGGTTGAGTTATATCATCCATGAAATCCTCCTTGCACAAAGAATATGGTTGATCATCTACCTCTTCATTCTAAGAAATTACATTGAAAGGGAAATCCTCCAATAAAAAAATATCTCCAATTTCTTTCAGTAAATAGGATTCATAAAAAATATTCTTTTTCTTATTTGGATAAACTATGTGATGATGCAACTTTGCTTCATGCCACTAATTAGTGTTTGAAGAAGGCTTCCTTCTAAATTGATCTTTCACTTAGTCATAAATTTGTCACAAAAATCTACTATCCTTTTTCAAAGTGATGGATTTTGGCAACCTCTTATCCAAATCCATTTAAACACAAATTTGAGCATAAGTAGTTTGGAAATACTCAAAGATTTCAAGAGATACATCCGAAAATTTATCTAAGGCTCATTTCCAATAACTCTTAGTTTAGAATCACGCCACAATTATATAGATATATACAAAAGGCGCACCCAAATAGGTATGATAGAAACAAATCATTAAGGGGATAGAAAGATTGATACCAAGGTTTCAAAACTCAAAAAGTAATCTTCCAAAACCACATCCTTGAATTGAGAAGCAATTTTTTTGTCTTCTTATGATTCAAACATAATAAGAAAGAAACCATATGTTCACAATAAATATCAACTCTTTCTACGTCACTGATGATTTCCTTAATTCTAAAAGCCACTCGTGCAAACTATTTAAATTTAGCAAAACATAATGAACTTACCAGTTTTTTATATTAGAGATGATTGTGATTCAAAAGAGAGTTAATGAATGACATGATAGAAATTTAAGCCCATTCAAGACATATTAATTTTCAAGAGCACTACAACTCATGGAGATGAAAATATATTTAGAATTGACCATATTTAAGATCTAGCTCAACCAAGTATTATAGATGTATTATTTAATAAAAATTAATTATTTTATTTTATTATGTAATATAACTTAGTAAATAATTTATTTATGTTTCTTATACTTTTACATTTCTATAAATCTACTTTATTTATCCTAAATATTAATTACATATTATTAAAAACTAATAAATTTTTAGTATAATCTTCTATAAATAAAACAAAATAACTCTTATATATAATTCTCTTAAGTAATATTACTTTCAATAAAATGCATACATTTATACATTATTTATATAATATATAGATATGTAAGTAATTTATTCTTTTATTTATATGAGACTAATGCTAGTATATTTTTTTATTACCAAATTAAGTATAATACATTAATGGATCTCATTCTCAAAGTATCTATTTTTAATTGGATTCTAAATTTATTTTTATGTATTTTAGAAATGAAATTAAGGGATTTTTCTATATTTAGAAATGTACTTCAAAATAACTCTTAGATAATTAAAATAATTTATAGAAATATTTTTCAAAATATTCCTTAGTACAAAGTTTATCATTTTGTCAATTTGTTTAATTATCTTTAGATAAATTATTCTTTCATTAAAATAATGTTGTTTATATGATGCACTTCTAGATGCTACTAGTATAGCTATCTTTGTCAAAAATTAAGTAAAAGACAAGGAAAAATATCATTATAGATAATGCGCATTTTTCACTATATTTTTACATTCCTATAAAACAACATTAACTTTTCTTAAATATTAATATTATGATTTTATCTTAATATAAAGATTGCAACTTTTTTACGTAGTCCAAAAAATATTAGTTCATATGACTTAATTCCAAATATATAATTTAACCTACTAATTAAGCTTAACTCTTTCAAGAAGTTTTATATCATCTAATATTTTCTTATCTTGAATGATTTTAAGCTCACTAGATGTTGATTATTTATGAGTGCAAGATCCTTGACATCAAATGTGACGCTACCAACATTATACCTTGGACAATTTTGATGAAATAGATACCCTTATTTCTTAACTTGTAACTAAAGAAATATCAACTAAAACCATACTCCTTTAACATATTAAGAAAATAATCTAAGTTTAAAATAAAATACATTTAAAAAAACAATTGAAATTATTCATATCATTCCAAAATGCAATCTCCCTTATCCCTTTTTAGATAATTTATAAAATTAAATAAACTTATTTAAAAAAATAAATAATAATAATAATATTATTATTATTATTTGATTCCATCTCAATTCTTTACAAGAATTCAGATTCATATACAAGAGAAAACAAGCAATTAAATGGCATGCCCCGGTTTAAGAATGTGTGGAGAATGACCATGCTTGAGCCAAAGCCAAAAGCAATGGATACAACCATTCTACTTATTAGTGGACAATACTTGCATGAGGATAACTATTTCAAACTGGATGATCTCTTCAAACCTGCATCAGCATTCCAGAATGATCAACAAACCTAATACTCTGCAACTTCAGCAGAAAATATAATATCCTTATATTATTTCATTATGCTTTTCATTATTTGAAATCACATGCCTTTTGCTTAGTAGATTATAGCTGACCCACTTATCATATTTTCATACTTATATCATCCAAATTTTTCTCCTCCTTAATCCTAGGGATTGCGGGTTCTTCTACCACTGTGGGCGGTTTATCCACCCCATCGTCCACCACATACATCCATTCTTCTTCCACATCACAGCTTGGGTTTTTATGCTTATCAATCACTATAGAATGATCATTCAAAAATTTCGCTTCATTCACCCCATAGACCATAATATACATCCATTCATTTTTCACCTCATACATCTTTACATCTTCCACCTCACAGTTCGGGCATCAAGGTTGAACCACCATATACATCCATTCATTTTCCACCTCATACATCTTTACACCTTCCACCTCACAGTTCGGGCATCCAGACTGAACCACCATATACATCCATTCATTTTCCACCTCATACATCTTTACACCTTCCACCTCACAGCTCGGACATCCATTCTTATCAGCCATTGCAGATCAATTGTCTTTTGAAACTCTCTCTGGAGTGATATAGTTATAATTTCTAGGGAATGCTTATCAAGTAGTTATGAGAAGATCTTGTGGCCCCTATAACAGTTACAACAATGACATATATATAGTGTAAATGCTTGGTGGGCAAGCCAAGGGAGAATATACACCTCAGTTGAAGAAACCTTCCTTGAATGAGTTTTGACAGATGGAAACGCGTATAATTAGACACAGTAGCGTGGAAGGGTAAAGAGCCCGATTTGGTCCAACTACTATTCAAATATTTGATTAAATTTGATTTATACGGGATAACCATTTCCTTGCTGCAAAAGCACATATTCCACATGCCACAGGTATAATTATTTTGGTCTGAAAACACAGGTATCATTGTGGCCTCACAACATTCTCAGGTTGAAATTATAATTAGTTATTTCTATATAGCCATTCGTACACTACAGATGTGAAATGCTGGCTTGAATATAATACATTATAGATTATTTTGAATAGTATTGTCAGCCAGACTTCCAGACCTGCAATTTATATTGGACGCGGTTAACCCAGAAATGTTTTCTTGTTTAACTTGTCTCTGCAAGTCGAGTTAGATTGAAGTGCATGGATATGGATGTAGATAGAAATTTTGTGACAACTCTCATCAAATTAGTGAAATGAGAAGCATAGGAGGGAAGGGCAGTGAGGGCTTCCAAAACTATTGAAGATGAGGTTGATTGACTTTTCATTGGCTTGGGGTTGAAGCTCAAGAATCCCAAATTGGGAGGAACTTTGCATTGAAGTAATTGAAACAGTCATGGACGAGGAACTTCCATGTTTAACAATTCCAAATCATTATTGCGAACTTTCTTGAGCACCGGCATTAATAATATATTAGCTTCTGTTGATTCTTATTGGTGCTGCTTTAAGCATTTTTAAAGAAATTTAAAATCAATATAACTAAAAACTTTTAGAAAGATTTTCTAGAACGGCCGAACATTTAAGGAAAACCTCTTTCTTGAGGTAAGCAGATTTATTTTTGATAAAGCTTCACTAAAATTTTAAAATGTTGGAAAATAAAAGGATATTAGAAAGATTTAATTATTTTTTTAATTTGTATTAAATTTAGTATTATTTTACATTAGTAATATTTTTTTAAAAATTATTGTTTACATTTCTAAATTCTTGTCTAGAGTTTTTCTTTTAGTTATTCACAAGTCAATAGTGAATCTTTCCAAAGGAAAGATTCTTCTACCTTAGTGATAAATGGAGGTTGGTTAACTATCTTTAAATCTTGGGTTGGATTATGTCATCCACCAAATCCTCCTTGGGCAAAAAAGATGGTTGATTGTCTATCTCTTTATTCAAAAAAATTAAGTTGGAAGGGAAATCCTTCAATAAAAAAACAACCTGCAATTCCTTTTGTTAAATAGGATTAACCAAAAATCTTTTTTTTTCTTCTTATTTGGAGAAATTGTGTAATTATGACTTTGCCTCATGCCACCTATCAGATTTTGAAGAATCTTCCTTCTAAATTGATATTTCACATAGTCCACTTTTTTTACAAAATCAATCATCCCTTTCAAAGTGATGGCTTTTGGAAACCCCTTATGCAAATCCATTCTTAAACACAAATTTGAGTGTAAGTAGCATGGAAATACTCAAAGATTTCAAGAAATGCATCCAAAAACTTCTCTAAGGCTTGTTTCTAAATTTTAGTCTAGAATCACACCAAAATTATATAAATCAATCCAAAAGATGCACCCAAACAAGAACCATACAAAAAGAATCACAAGGAGCCTAGAAATATTCATACGAACATTTCAAACTCAAAAAGGAATCATCCCAAAACAAAAACCTTTAATTGAGAAGATTTTTTTGTCTTCTTATGATTCAAAAATAATAAGAAAGAAACCGTATGTTCACAATAAATATTGATTCTTACCTTCACTAATTATTTCCATAACTTTGAAGACCACTCGTGCAAACTCTTCAAGTTCAACCAAAAACCATTGAAATTACCAATTAGAACATGACATTTCAAATTCCTATTGCTGGGTTTTTTGGTGGTAAGCGGAAGTCTTTCTCTAATGCAGTTTCAAAGAACTGTCTGTCTATGCCTGTTTCGGATCCTACTAGGGTTTGTCCTTTGCCTTGTGCTCGGGACTCCCCTGTAGTGGTTTTTGGGCCTGAGGTAGCTGAGAATGAAGCCTTCTACGTGCGTTAGGGGGTGGTTTGCAGGTTTAACGGTTTGTGGCCCTCGCTGCCTGATCTCCATGAGTGGGTAACTGGTTCTTGGAAACCCTTGGTTTCTGGTCAAATTGACCTCTATCCTAGTGCTAGAGGTTTTTTCTTTGCAACCTTCTCTACCCCTATGGATCGTGATAGAGTGTTGGACTGTGTGTGCATGTGGGGTGTTCATTCGTTGTTCATCTGGCCGTGGTCTTGCTCTTTCAATCCTCTTACGAAGCCTTTGAATATCAGACCTATTTGGGTTCGTCTGTCAAACCTCCCTCTCCAATTTTGGGAGAATTCTTTCTTTGAAGCTATTGGCAACTCCATTGGCAACTTTTTGAAGGTGGATTCTACATCTCGGGATATTGGGCATACTACGGTTGCCTGAATTTTGGTTGATTTGGATATCTCCAAACCTCTCCATGGTGATGTGGTTTTGATGGTGGCGGACCTTCCTTGGAAGCAGCTCTTGGACTATGAGGGGCTCCCTTTTCATTGCAGGAGGTGTTTCTCTGTTGGTCACTTGGCTTCTGGTTGCCCTCTTACTCATTGCAAGTGTGTTGCTACTTGGTGGAAGAATGTTCTCACAGATCATCTTACTATTGGTTCACCCCCTTCAGATGTCTTCTCTGAGGCGGGTGATCCTTCTGAGCCTTCAACTTTTGCTGCGGATCCTTAGCCCTATACTATCTTTGTGCTTCAGAACCTTCTGTTGTCGTTGTTCTGTCTGAACCTATTCGCCCTTTGTTGAACGTCTCTATTGTTCCTTTGGTTGATTCGATCTCTACTGCTTCACTACTGACTCCCTCGCTGCCTGGTGGCTCCTCTCCCATGGTGGCTAGGGTGGATCCGCTCCTCTCACCTTTCTCATTGATTCCTGATTTCGAGCCTCCCTAGTCGATTGTTCTATGGAAGAAGAAGGGACTCCCCAAATCTGTTGCTACTTCTCAGCCTCGGGTTTGTGGAGTCAGCCTTGACCCCTCTATTTCTTGGGTTGTTTAATTTCTTTGTGTTTCTTGAGCTGTTGGTCAGTTGTTTATGTTTGTTCATATAGTTCAAGTTTTGTTTGAACTATGTTTTCTTTTGGCCCTTTGGGCTCTATGTGAAAGGTACAACACCCTGTAAATGCTGCTTATCTTTTCAAAAACATGACATTTCAAAATAATTACCTATTTAATTAATAAATTATCTTAACCAAATCTAACTTAGGTAAGTAATCCACCCTTTTTGCAAATGAACCTACTTTCTAAATTTTATATCCATAACATTCTTCAAAAACTCCCTGAGTATCCCTAGTTTACTTATAATTTATGTTAGGAGTTCCAAAATCAACCACAACTCTCCACTCTCCTTCAAAACCCTCACCACTCTTTACCTGGCATTTAAAATAGGTCTCTTAATCTTGAGATCCTCTAGATAAGATATGGAGGAAATTGATTTCCTATTCACTCTTCCACCCTTCATGCCCTTAAATATATTAACTAGGAAAGCCACTTTGGATAGAGGAGGTTGGAGAAGAAAAATCTTATAATAGAGAAATAGCCAATAACCCATAAAAACCCCAAGAACTCTTGATCTATAGAGGAACACTATCTAATTACTACCTTATTTGTGCAAATGTCCATTGAATGGGATATTTTTTCATCAAAGGATGCACAAATGCACGAAAGAGTAGTGACAAAATTCACTTTATGATAACTAATTTTAGCCATTTTATTACTCAAGTGTCTAGAACATTTAATATTTTATCTAAATTTTTATTAATGGTATGTATATATGTGTAAATCTTCTATAAATTCTTGTATTAATTAAGTTGGATTAAAAATTCTATCAAGAATAAAAAAATTCTCATAGCTTGATGTGATTGATTTCTCTAGTTAATTGGAAAATTTAAAATAGTAATCAAGTAAACTAGAGTACAAAGGTGAGAAGTGCACACCCTAACACTTTTCCCTCTTTATTTACACAACTTTGAATATATTATTTTGATCTCAAGGGGTCCTCACACATTTATCTCATGCATGTTTATGCTCTCAAGGGAATCCTTCAAGACCTAATTAATTTTGACACATGTTCATATTTTTAAGGGGACTTTTTTATTCTAATTCACAATAGGATGAATTATAAAGAATATGCTAACTAATACCTAATACATATTTGGGAATAAATTTCCTAAAATTATTCTTTGGGTATGTGCATGAAAATGGGGGACCAAAAGAGGGTAAAAAATTGGCCACTTTCTTTTTAATTAGTAGAAACTAATCTTGTATGAGAAATTAAAGACAAAAAAGCTCAAATTTTGAAAATGTGACAAGAACAATATTTTTAGTGATGAAAATATGGTTTCTAAACTATTATTATTTTTAAATAGTGAAGGCTAAGGGGTTGAAATAGGGGATCACATGATGTATTCCTGTTTTGTTAAAAAAATGTAAAACATCACATAGTTTATGCTTAATTTTTTATTAGTTTTTAAATGAATACATGATTTGTGACTAATTTCAAAGTGGACACATCTTAAAATATAATAATTTTTGCATGGCCCCCCTAATTTATTTGAAAACTAATCAAAATTAAATTATTTTTTAATGTGTATAAAATAGAGTCTAGAATGTAAAACTATAATTTGTTTCAAATTTAAGAGTGGATACAAATTGACACAAAATTTACTATACAAGTTTATGGAAAAAAGAAAAAAAAACAAAGACACTAACAAAATAAGTTGAAGATCAAAACCTTAACGAATTTGAATTGTGAAAAAAATTACTTGATTAGAAAGGAAAGAGAGAGATTGTTGTTACTATGATATTTTTTTAGATTAACATAAAAAAATGTGCAAACTTGATGGAGAGAATACTCAATGTTTGATTATTTTTCTATATTATTTTAGAAAACACATCTTTGGTAATTAACATGTAATTTGAACCCTAAGGGAACTTGGTAGTTTCCAAGGCAAGTTATAGTGTGAGTATTTTTCTATGTAAAAAATAAAAAATTGTCTAAAAGCATGTGCATCCCATGGTTTCGGACCAACATGCTCTATTTTCCCTGTAAACTATATATTCTCTAACTTAAAAAATAATACCTTTTATATTTTTGAGGAATTACATCATTGTTCTACTAATCTATCAACTTTTTCTTCTTCTATTGATGTAAAATATTTAAATTATATGTTTATAAATAAAAATTTCAATCATTATTTTTATTTTTTTAAGTATTTAAATGATTTATTTCATGTTTTAAATATTTTGAGTTATTGATTTCATTACTTTAACCAATTTTATTATATTGGTATAGAATTCAACATCAATATCAATGAAATTGAGCAAAAAATAAAATATTGGAGGTATGTGAAGCTAAGAAAAAATGAGACAACCTCATGAAATTAAGAAATTGAATCCTAAAGTTGATAATCCTCTTTTCAATCTCAATTTAATACTGAACAAAATTTTCAAATATTGATTGAATTTATTTAACCGCAAAGGTGGGGCTAGCATAGTTGATTATATTTTGATATCTCATGATGCCAATATTCAAACTTTCTAAATTTCTCACATTGCATGCCCTTATCTAACCATAAATTCTAATTTAATGGTTATACTTGTCATAGAAATTGTCTTATGAATAAATGGTTTGATAAATAATATAAAAACCTTCACCTCACACTCAAGGACCTCCTTAGACACACAATCCTATTGCTACTAATATTTTTCATAAAATTTATCATGCTACACTAGGTAGAAACAATGATAATTTCTTTTCACCCATCACTATAACATGTTATCCATGTTACAAAATGTCCAATATGTATTTGACTTATATGGAATTCCTAGATAACCTCCAATCACATACCTTTCATCTCATCATCTTATTGTAATGTTTTTCTTGCCATGTAAATGAAATAATATTCAAGATAATGTGGACTTGTATAGTTTTTCTTACTTTATGGATTTCCATCAACATATTAAGAATATGAAATTTAAGTTTCCTTTAAGTAATTGATTTAAATATGGATCATAAAGTAAACACAATTTACATCCTTATAAGTATCAAAAGTTAAAAATAATTATTCAAAGAGTAGTGGTGAGAAGGAAAATATAAATTAAGTGGATAATACTTATTTTAAACAAAATTCTCCTAGGAAGTTCACCAAGCTAAAATAAACCATGAAGGATGTACTTGAAATTTTATTCAGTCATAATATAAATAGTTTCCCTCCTATTCAAATATTAGATACTTCTAAATCGCTTCCTCAGTCATAAAATGATCAATGATTTTTAATTATCATATAGTTGAAGGGACTTACACACAATATTGCTTCAATTTTAAATATATGGTACAAGATCTTATGAATAATAGTATTATTAGAATTTATGGGTTTAATGATAACATAAATATATCAATTGCACTAATAGTATGGAAAAGGAATATATGGACATAGAAGATAACAATTATAGTATGGAAAAGGGATATATGATCTTGTGTGTGAAATATTGAGTATAAAAATATTTGTTCTATTCATATATTATATACCATTGGTCATAATTCTCTAAAGAGGAAATCCTAAAAAATGATTAGTATGGTCCATTATATATATATATATATTGTAAGGAATATTAGAATTTCATCATCTACTTATTTTATCATTAATTTTGCATGTAAATACAATATTTTTATGAAAGATGATTATTTAATACTTATATTAGTGATAAATAATATGCACATTCTAGGATTTCATTAATGACTCATGTAATGTTACTTAATACATAGAATAGATTATTGTACATTTGATTGTTAGACCTAAGGAATATATCCAGTTTATTACTTTGGAGGCCATGGATTGAGCAATGTATAGTTGTTCCTTCTATTTTGCATCAATGTGTTAATTTTTTTCATTAAAAAAATTATCATGATTTAAATGGCTCATTATAAGTCAATATTTGATGCTAGTTACTTCAAAAAACAGATACATTTGAGAAAATAAAATGATGTACCTTATGAGATAAATAATGACATACATGAATTGTATAGAATACATCTCAAGGAGACACAAAGGATTGAAAATAAATTAGATAAATATTCCCCAAATCTAAAAGATCCTAAACTTATTAAACCGAAGTTTATTATTTATAGAGGTCTTAGTATGCATACACCTTCTAATAATCTACACATGTGAGAAAAAATTACACAAATACTAAACATAAATATAAATCAAAATAATGGTAAAAATATAGCAAAAATTCTAAGCACCCCATTTTTATATTATATTTGAGAGCATCATGTTTCCACATTATGCCTACTATTAATTACTATACCTTATGGACTTGCCCAATCACACTAGTATAAAACATGCTTGTGGGTTTTTGCTACTTATTATGGCTTTAGGCCTTCTATACCTTGGATTTATGTCTTATACATTTTCTTTATTCCTTACTTAGTTCCCTTGGCCATAGTTTCAATTCTATAGATCTGTATTCCTATTCCTATAACACTAGGGCCTAGATACTTTATCAACCTTTGTGTTCTCATGATTTTGGATGTCACATTGGGTCGTATGCCTATCCTACTACTTAATATATTTATATTGGTGTTACTAGGCCACTAAGCACCACACCACCATTCTAAACCATCCCATGTTTTGGTATACATTCTTAGTCATTGATTTTACCTCTAGCCCATATTGTTCTTACATAGTGCATTTTTTACACTTCTTGATATATGCTTATATTATTATATGATTCAGTTCTTATGATTAGATATTCATGTTCTTATATGATTATATGTTTACATTAGATTAGATTGTATTTACTATTCATTCACTTTATTCTCATTTTGATAATTCTTATTGTCTTGTGCACCCAAATTCCATGCTTAAACTTGGTGCACCTATTGATGTGATTTTATGTTTGTCCAAATATATTTTTCAAGTCACCTATTTTTGTGTTATCCCCATCACAACTTAGATAAACACATTGTATTTAAATTGGGGTATTTTTTGGTAGTCTTTTCTATTATATGTAGTGTCTGAAAATGTACTCCTTTACATTTTCACACTATGTTTGGGTCCCTTAATTAATTGGACTTAATTAAGCCTCTAATTGCCCAAATTTTGTATCTACAAGCCTAATTAACTTTAATTTCTGAAAGGGGAATTATAATTTAATTAATGAAATTATTATTTTTAACACCCTGAAATGAACAGGTCCTGGTAATTTAGGTCAAGCTGAATGGGTCCCATTTAAGATCACAAATTCAAATTTTAAACATATTTTTGGTGGCATCTTAAGGTCCTAAATTCAATTTTTAAGTTTTGGCTTGTAATGTTTAATTTTTGAGAAATTAGAAAATTACCTATAAAAGCAAGGTCCTTTTGTTAATTCAAATCCTAGAAGCAAGCTAGAAATTCATGAGAGAAAAAATTATAACAAATATTATTGTCAAAGGTGTTCAAAAGAAGATTTCTCAAGCATCATGTCAAAGTTATCAAGCATCATGCATGTTTTTGGAGCTAACATTGTGATGTAGGTTTCAAACGTTCAAGTCAAATTTCAAGCATCAAGATCACATCATCAATCAAACCATTTCACGCAAGATCAAGAACTTGGAGAAATCTACTAAGTTTCAATCCTTTAAGGGCTTCAAATTAAGGATTTGGTGAGTTGAAACATTGAAATTTTCCATTCATCATTCCTTTCACATGTTTCATTGTTTCAATTCAAGATTTAATGACCAAAATAGAGTTTGACCAAGGAAAACCCCCATTCATAAAAAAACAAACAATTTTTCCCTCTTATGTGTTTTGTAGATCTTAGGTTGAAGAAGGATTGAACATCTATCAAAAGAGAAAATTTGAAAAATTTGTCAAATTTTTCGTCAAGCCACGAAAACTCACTTTCAAAATTTATTTTTGAATTTATGATTGTGAAACTTGAGGGAATCGAGAGTGCAAACATAGGACTAGAGGGATATGAAAGAATATTTTCAACCCTATATCTAGACATATTCACCCTTGGGCGAATGAATCCCAGAGGACACTCAGCAACAACAATTTGGTGACAAATGCAAAAATACTTAACCTTCAAGTAAACCCACAAAAGTGGTTTACAATTCGAGTGAGGAAGGAAAAGTAGCAAAAAATGACCCCATGCAAAAAAAATTGGTTTTTGGGGTTCGAACAAACTTATTGGTTCAAGCAAACCAAAATAGGGTTCTAGCAACCCTGGTTCAAGCTAACCCATTTAATGATGGGCCCCACCATTCTTGAAAAAAATCCAAAAGAAAAGGATTGTGGAAAGGGGGTTCGCTTGAACCCTGGTTCGAGCAAACCCCCTTGGTTTGCTTGAACCCCCCTTTTCCCCCTCAGGCACCAAAAAAGTCCAAAATTTTGTGCTTCGAAGCTCAGGTTGAGGATGAAAATGGAGGAGACTTCACAGACCCAATTGGATGATGGTAGTCCTCATAACGAGCTATCCAACTAATGTAATTTTAATGTGTCTGGTTTTATTATCTATTTGTTTTTTTAGTTTTATTAAACATAGGTTTTTCACCAAAAATCAAGAGCTTTGTCCTGTACATGTGAAAAAATAGCAGATTATAAAAAAAAATAAAAAAAATATGAGTGCACCAGATATTGAAGTCCATGATCCAACAAAAAAAATTGAATTTCAATACATACAAAAAAAATTGCATTGTATACGGTCCACCTATGTCTAAATTGTAATTGGTTTGAATTTGAAACTTGATTACAATGAAACAATATGAGACCAATTGGAAGCACTAGATATCATAGTTACAAATCTAAATTTGAAAAAAATTGAATTTTACCCTTCATGGAAAAAAAGGTTATGATGTATATGGTGAGCGTCACTCCTTAAAAATGTTGTTTACTGAAAAAAAAAAAAAAAATTTCAAAAGAGATGGAAAAAGAAGTGCAATATGATTCCAATTTTTTTGAAAAAAATATATTTAGAATCTACAGAAAAAATGTCACAAATCACTAGTTTGCATCATCTTCAAATTCCTTGTGGTTTAGCCACTATAGGTGCCTGAAAGTGAAGATTTAGTTAGAAAAATGTATTTCAGTGTCCAGTTTGGCCAAAAATTGTAAACCAATATTGTGGGATCATCGCTTCTCGGATCTTCAATTTACTTTTTTATTCTATTATCTAATTAAGGTTTAATTTAGTGATTTCATGTGTTACATTAAATAATTGCATCCAATTAGTATTTTTCATTCATCTCCCAAAAGTGTTGCTTCAGCTGATTTACCCCATCTTATATCATAAGGAAAACAACAAGATTTCCACCAAGGTTGACTCACCTAAGAGTTGAAACTCAATCTTGACTTAAGGGTATTTATTTTTCCTAATGAACTAAGGAAGATAGGTGCATCATACCCCTATTCCATTTTTTATTCACCCCATTTTAGCCCATTTCAATTTGGTGAACCTATTTCCCTATGGTTCATTTTGGTGAACATTCTTGCACTATAAACTTTCTGATTTGGAGTCCATTCAAACCCTAGATCTATGATTTTCTTTAGTTTTAATTGCATTGCATTACTTTGTATCTCATTTAAGATTGTTAATTTGCATTAGGTGATCCCACAAAGCTGGTTCACAATTTATGAGAGATTCTGATTTTTGCTGAAATCACATATTTTTAGAAAATATAATGATTTAAGCCTTAAAATGTTCCATTTTAAGTATTTCAATTGAAGAGGGTTTGATCAAACCACCTTAGACCAAACCCCCTTGGATAGAACCCTGCTAGTTTTTAACCATGCCTACAACGAAGTCTCCTTTACACATATCAAAATGCTGATTAAAAATCACTTTTAATTTACCTTTTGGGGGATGAAATGAATTAATTTAAAATGTATTTGAAACGATAATGGTAGTCCTCAAAATGAACTATCCAATGAATATAATTTTAATATGTTTTAGTTTTATTATGTATGTGTTTTTTTAGTTTTATTAAACATAGGTTTTTCACTGAAAATCAAGCTCTTTGTTTTGCACATGTGGAAAAATAGAATACTATCACAATAAAATTGTAAAAAATATGTTTAGGCTGGCTATTGATGTCCTTGATCCATTATAAAAATAAAAATTAATTTTGAGACATACAAAAAAAGTTATGTTGTATATAGTCTGCCCATGTTTCAATTGTAATTGGTTTGAC
The DNA here is from genome assembly GCA_007115665.2 of Sequoiadendron giganteum. Taxonomy (NCBI): domain Eukaryota; kingdom Viridiplantae; phylum Streptophyta; class Pinopsida; order Cupressales; family Cupressaceae; genus Sequoiadendron; species Sequoiadendron giganteum. Next base: position 339,506,422 of record CM021108.1, read on the forward strand.
TTTGAAACTTGATTAAGGAAAAAATATTTAATAGAACACCATGAAACCAAATGAAAGTGCTATATATCGTAGTTAAAAATCTAAATTCGGAAAAATTATAATTTTATCCTTCATACAAAAAAAGATGTTGTATACGATGAGTACCACTCCTTAAAAATGCATCTAGTTAAAAAAAATCAGTTTAGTGTCTAGTTTGCCCAAAAATTGTAAACCAGTATTGTGAGATCACCAATTAGTTTTAATCTCATTTAGAGTTTTACGTTTGCATCTTGCATCCTTTAAAATCTAAAAATTTCAAAAAAATTGCATGCATATTACAATAATTTTGCTCTAGGAGAGATTCTAATTCTACTGATGTTGTTGAAATATATAATATCAAGGGTTTATCTACAATTGGTGGAATTAAGACTGGGGGTGATGCAAGGTAGTCCTTCAAATTCTATAAGGCATGTTGGCATAATCATCCCATTTGAAAGCAACACCTTTGTGAAGAAGGTGTGTGAAGGGATGAAATCTTAAAACCAACTATGAAATGAATCTCTTCATAGCATGAAGCTTCCCCTATAGACTATGGAGTTGTTTGAGTGTTTTAGGTGGTTGAATCTCAATTATGGCTTTTAATTTTGTAGGGTCCACTTCAATTCCCCTCTGTAATACAATGTATCCCAAAATTTTCCTTGAAGTGACTCCAAAGACACATTTCTTTGAATTTAATCTTACTTGATATTTCTTGAGCCTGTTGAAGATTTGAGCTAAGATCTCAAGATGTCCTTTTATTGTGATGGATTTTGCAAGTATGTTGAATCTGCATAATCTTCCAAAATCTTGTGAAACATATCATGGTAGATAACGCTCATCACTCTCATGTAGAACCAACATTTTTGAGACCAAAAGATCTATGGCGTTCTAGCAATAAGTTCCCCATGGATATATGAATGTAGTTTTATGTTGGTCTTCCTTGGTTATCATTCTCTGGTTATATCCCAAAAATCCATTAATGAGAGATAGCATCTCATGTCTATCTATAAGATCCATGATAATGTTGAGGTGATCCCACAATAGTGGTTTACAATTTTTGGCCAAACTGGACACTGAAATTAATTTTTTCAACTAAATCTTCACATTCGGGCACCTATAGCGGCTAAACCATGAGGAATTTGAAGATGATGCAAACTAGAGTCTCATCACATTTTTTCTAAAGATTCTAAAAATATTTTTTTCAAAATTTTTGGAATCAGATTGCACTTCTTTTTTCCATCTCCCATGAAAACTAGTTTTTTTCACAAAACATCATTTTAAAAAAGTGACGCACACCGTATAACACATAATTTTTTTTCCATGAAGGATAAAATTCTAATTCTTTCGAATTTATATTTTTAAATCTGATATCTAGTGATTCCACTTGGTTAGATAGTTTTTATTGAATATTTTTTCTTTAATCAAGTTTTGTAGTCAAACCGATTACAATTTAAACATAGTGTGACTGTATAACGTGTAACTTTTTTTGTATATATCGATTTTTATTTTTTTTGTTGGATCAAGGACTTCAATATCTAGTGCACTCATATTTTTCAATTTTTTTTTGATAATCTGCTATTTTTCCACATGTGCAGAACAAAGACCTTCATTTTCGATGAGAAACCTATGTTTAATAAAACTAAAAAACAAATACATAATAAAAGAAAAACATATTAAAATTATATTCATTGGATAGCTCATTCTGAAGACTACCTGATTCCTATTTGGTTTGTGAATATTCCTCCATTTTCATCCTCAACCCGAGCTTCAAAATGCCAAAAATATTTTTTTGTGTCTCAGGGGGGGGATGAGGAATAAGGGGGGTTCATATGAACCCCTAGGGGTTCGAGCGAACTATCCTTCCATAAGGGATGTTGTTGGGTATTTGGGTGGGAAAGAATTAAAAGGGTTCGCTAGAACCCTAGTTCGAACGAACCCCATAATGGGTTCAATTGAACTAGTAGGTTCGTACAAACCCCTAAAATGAAGGTTTTTTCCATTTATTCTTTTTTTTTTGAGTTTTCCTTCCTCACTTGAATTATAAACCACTATTGTGGCTTCACCCATTGATGTTTGGTAATGAAAAGACATCTTTAGAACATGCTTTATTCAAATTTCTAAAATTTGTGCATATCTAAATGCCCCCAGTGGGTTTTGATACTGGTACTAGGTTTGAAACCCACTCTAGATAGTCAATAGGTCTTATGAAACCTACATCGAGCAACTTCTACAATTCAACTTTGACCAATAGTGTTATTTGTGGATACATTTTCCTTAGATATTGTTTCACATGTTTTACATTTGGGTGAATTGTCAAGTGATGCACTGCTAATGAAGTATCCAATCCTGGAATGTCTAAATATGACCAAGAAAATTTGATTTTTCTTTCTTTTAAGAAAGCTGCTAGATTATGTTGTTCTTCATCATCAAGGAAGGTAGCATATAAGGTCACTTGTGGTTGCTCGGCAATCCCAAAATTCACTAGTTGCACATCTTCCACAATAACTATTGATTTTCATTGATCCATCATGACATTAGGGAGATTTAATCCTTCATCCTTAGGTACCTCAAGGAGCTTTTCATATTTAGATGCATCCATTATTTTTACTTTTTCTTGATCCGAAAGCACCACATTGTGGTTTTCGCTAGGGGATCCTGTTTTGATTTTTAGATTCATCATTTTGTGACTAAAGGATTCAATCATGTCCTCTAAGTACACTTGGATATCAATTTCTATTTCAAAAAATGATTTGTGATCTCCAAAAGTTATGTCATCTCTGAGCCCCGTGAATTCTATGATAGCCTCATCATTTTCAAATTAATCAAGAATTGACATTTTTTGTTGGTCTCAGTCTATGAGTTGAGGATAGATAAGTTCAAGTTAATTGTCTTGGATGGGATATGTGAAGGGTGTAGTGGTAATAGTGTATTTTGAGGTATTTTCAAATAAATCCATTATACACATGGGAAAGTATTCAATATTTTTTTCATTAGATGGGTTAAACCAAGAAGCTTCAACTTCCTCATTTGAGATATCCTCAATGAGAGGGATCACATTTTCGTTTGATTCATACCCAAGACCTTTATTCTTTGGTCACTTTTATAAGATGATAAATTCACACATACCTTGTTGCTTTAAGCCAAGTCCACTAATACCTATATATCCCATATTTTTTTATCAATAAATTACCTTTTTTGTTTGTGTCAACAAGAAGAGGAGGTTCCTCTTGCTCCTCTTGGTATACCCAATTGGAAAGATCTCCTTTGTATATGAACTCTATATTTAGATCTCCCCATCTTGTAAAGATAGTTGGTGAAACATAGAGAAATTTGGAATCTGAGGGTTTAATGTCCAAAACCCAAAATCACTTCCACCCTTTCTTCGGGTTTCAAATTAGGATGCAAATAAACATGGAAAATAGATTGAATTTCTACCATAAAGGTGAGTCAATTAGGCCTATATTTGATCCTTTTGAGTCTTGGAAATGGACTAGAAATGATTTATTAAGATTAACCTAATTAGAATATATGATGTAATATGAAAAATGCAAGATCTCGATAAATAACAGACTAAAACAATAAATTCTAGGCAGATCTAGAAAGTGAAGGAGATTGTGTACATGTCCTAAAAAATTGGTTTCAGTGTGCATAGGAGGAATGTACTTACAAACTATGTACAAAATTTGTGTCATTTGACCAATTCATTCCAATGAACCATGTGGATCTACTATACTCTTTATTGTGTCAAGTATTCCTTCATGGTCGGACTCATGAACTTTCCACAAGTTTCTAAATATTTGATCAACTAAATATTTGATGCCTCAATAAGGATAGAATAATGAATATTTTTTCTATGTGTCAAAGTCCTTGAACATCCACACATTGAACTTATTCATTTGGTACTTTCTAAGCCATGTTCGAATAATAACCATCTATCCTTTAGGATATGAAATATCTTCTTCATCTATGATAATGACTTCCAATGTATTTTTATCTTAATATAGTGACACAAATAATATTTTTTCCTTTTTTGTTGTCTTCATCTACAAAAACTACATAAGCATGTCATATATATAATTATGTACTTACTACTTGATATAATACATAATAGGATAAAATATTATTTTTATTAAATAATACATCTATAATGTTTGGTTGAACTCGATCTTGAATATGGTCAAAGTGAAATGATGATTCCATCTCCATGAGTTGTGACTTGCTCCTCGAGTTTAATGTCTTGAATGAACCTAAATTTATAGCACATAATTCATTAAACCTCTTTTGAATCACACTCATTCCAAGTAAAATGTACACATGTGAAGAACAAAAACACATTATCTACCTCATATGAATAATCTATAAACCTACATTTGAGCTTCTAATTGAGTGGAAATCACTTAATCTTTTCAATGTACAAAAATCATTATATTTGGTAATTTTGACTTCTTCTACCAACCAAAATAATCAATGAACTAAACTTATCTTCATTATTTAGAATCATTGTAGAGTTACACTATTCAAAGATGAGTGTTACATTTGTTAACTTTACACTATTTTTTTACTTCAACTCTTCTTATGCTAAGGCTCTTTTAATATATTTTTGCACCATCATGCTCCCTTTTTCCATACCTAGCTTCAAATAAATTTTACATATCTTGAATATCAGTCATCTTCTGCATTCTACTCAACCAATAAAATAGTCACAAGTTTTTGAATTGTAATGTACAATTATCTCACCATATGATATGCTAACCAAATATTATGTTCTTACTACTCAAATTAATATATCTATCATCTGATATAAATCTTGCACAAACTCTATAGAATGTGCACAATCATCTCTAATATAAAAATTGGTAAGTTCATTATTATTTTGCTAAATTTAAACAATTTGCATGACTGGTTTTAAAAATAATAGAAATCATTAGTGATGTAGTAAGAGTTGATATTTATTGTGACCATATGGTTTCTTTATTACTATGTTTGAATCATAAGAAGATGAAAAAATTTCTTCTCAATTCAAGGATGTGGTTTTGGAAGATTGATTTTTTAGTTTTGAAACATGCATTGGTATCAATCTTTATAGCCCCTTCATGATTTTTTTCGATCATACCTATTTGGGTGTGCCTTTTGTATATATCTATATAATTTTGGTGTGATTCTAAACTAAGAGTTATTGGAAATATGATTTAGATAAAAAATTGGATGTGTCTCTTGAAATGTTTGAGTATTTGCAAACTACTTATGCCCAAATTTGTGTTTAAATGGATTTGGGTGTTGTCGAAATCCATCACTTTGAAAAAGGATGGTAGATTTTTATGAAAAATTTATGACTATGTGAGCTTGATCAATTTAGAAGGAATCCTTCTTCAAACACTAATTAGTGACATGAAGCAAAGTTCCATCATCACACTGTTATCCAAATAAGAAAATAAATAAATAAATTTAGCAAATGTTTCATGGGAATCAATCCATGAAAAGAAGTATCGCATATGTTTGATATAGGCTATTGTAATGTTCCATAATTCCCATATTTTTTTCCCATATGGATCCAAGGAATTAATTCCCTTAATCCCATATTAAAATAACTCCATACATTAACCAAATTAGATTGCCATAGTGAGTTACTATATATATATATATATATATATATAGAATAAGAGGTACAATGCACCTATAAATATTTATTAATAATATAAACGAGTACATAGAGAGAGTTGGATTGCCATAGTAGATATATAAATCAAGAAAACTGTGTCCAAAATAAATAAATAAAATTGATTACATAGGTCTTAGAATAGAGAAAAATACAAAATTTGTGCCAAAGAAAAATGCATGCCATGAAACTCAAAAAATTATGATAGAAAAGATGACTATGTGAACTTGTTTATAACTCTGTCAATGTAAGAGTGTTATCATAGAAAAAAAAAGGTAGATGGGATTAAGGGATACTTCTATATTTACAAAAGTACTTTAAAATAACTTTTACATAATTAAAATAACTTATAGAAATATTCTTTAGTATAAATTTTTCTTTTGTCAAATTGTTCAATCATCTTTAGCAAAATTATTGTTTCATTAAATTAATGTTTTTGGTAAAAGGGTAAAGCGGGTTTTATAGGACCCGAAACCACAAAGTTTACAAAAAAGAGAAGAGAAAATGCTACTAGTATATCTATATTTTTAAATAATTATGTAAAAAATAAGAAAAAATATCATTATGGACAATGCCTATTTTTCACTATATTTTTACACTCTTATAAACCAACTTTGACTTTTCTTAAATATTAATATTATGATTTTATCTTAATATAAAGATTGCAACTTTTTTACATACTTTTAATCCTCCAATAAAATATTAGTTCATATGACTTAATTCCAAATATATAGTTTAACCTACTAATTAAGCTCAACTCTTTCAAGAAGTTTTATATCATCTAATGTTTTCTTATCTTGAATGATTTTAAGCTCACAAGAGGTTGATTATTTATGAGTGCAAGATCCTTGACATCATAAGTGATGAAATGGATACCCTTATATTTTGACTCTTAATTAAAGAAATATCAACTAAAACTATACTCCCTTAACATATTAAGAAAATAATCTAAGTTTAAAATAAAATACATCTAAAAAAAAAACAATTGAAATTATTCATATCATTCCAAAATATAATCTCCTTATCTTTTTAGTTAATTTAGAAAATTAATTAAACTTATTTAATAAATAAATAATAATAATAATAATAAAATTATTTTATTCCATCTCAATTCTTTACAAGAATTCAGATTCATATACAAGAGAAAACAAGGAATTAAATGGCATTAAATGTGTGGAGAACGACCATGCTTGACCCAAAGCCAAAAGTAATGGATATAACCGTTCTGCTTATTAGTGGACATTACTTGCATGAGGATAATTATTTCAAATTGGATGATCTCTTCAAATCTGCATCAGCATTCCAGAATGATCAGGAAACCTAATACTCTGCAACTTCTGCAGAAAATCTAATATCCTTATATTATTTCATTATGCTTTTCATTATTTGAAACCACATGCCTTTTGCTTAGTAGATTATAGCTGACCCACTTATCATATTTTCATACTTATATCATCCAAAATTTTCTCCTCCTTAATCCTAGGTATTGCTAGTTCTTCTACCACTGTGGGCGGTTTACCCACCCCACCGATCCATTCATCTCCCAAATCATTTCTATGCTTATCGGCCACTGTAGAATTGTCTTTCAAAAATTTCGCTTCATTCATCCCATGGGCCACAATATATATCCATCCATTTTTCACCTCATACATCTTTACATCTTCCACCTCATTGCTTGGACATCCATTCTTATTAGCCATTGCAGATCAATTGTCTTTTGAAACTCTCTCTGGAATTATAACAGTTATAGTTCGTAGGGAATGTTAATCAAGTAGTTATGAGAAGATCTTATGGTCCCTATAACAGTTACAACAATCACATATATATAGTGTAAATGTGTGGTGGGCAAGCCAAGGGAGAATATACACCTGAGTATAAGAAACCTTCCTTGAATGAGTTTTGACAGATGGAAACGCGTATAATCAAACACAGCAGCGTGTATACGTAAAGAGCCCGATTTGGTGCAACCACTATTCAAATAGTTGATTAAATTTGATTTACACGGGATAACCATTTCCTTGCTGCAAAAGCACGTATTCCTCATGACACAGGTATTATTTTGGTCTGAAAACACAGGTATCATTGTGGCCTCACAACATTCTCAAGTTAAAATTAGTATTAGTTATTTCATAGAGCCATTCGTACACATATGAAATATGGGCTTGACTTTAATACATTATTAGATTATTTTGAATAGTATTGTGAGCCAGACTTGTAAACCTCCAATTTATATTGGACGCGGTTAACCCAGAAATGTTTTCTAGTTTAACTTGTCTCTGCAAGTCGAGTTAGATTGAACTACATGCATATGGATGTGGATAAAAAAATACATATTTTATTTGTATTACTATATTGACAACTGGTTATTCTTTGACAAGTCTCATCAAATTAGTGAAATGAGAAGCATAGGAGGGAAGGACACTGAGAGCTTCCAAAAACAGTTGAAGATGAGGTTGATTGACTTTTCATTGGCTTGGGGTTGAAGTTCAAGAATCCCAATTGAGAGGAACTTTGCATTAAAGTAATTGAAACAGTCATGGGTGAGGAACTTCCGTGTTTAACAATTCCAAATCATTATTGCGAACTTTCTTGAGCACCGGCAACAATGATAATGTATTCCCTTCTTTTGATTCTTATGGTTTTAAGCATTTTTTAAGAAAGTTAAATCAAATATAACTAAACACTTTTAGGAAGATTTTATAGTATGCCGAACACTTAAGAAAAACAACTTTTTTTGGGCAGGGAGATTTATTTTTATTAAACTTAATTAAAATTTTAAAATCTTGGTAATTAAAAGAATATTAGAAAGATTTAAATTTTTTTTTTTCAATTTGTAGTAGAGTATTAGTTTATATTAATAGGAAATATTCTCTTTTTACATTATTGTAAATACATTTCTAAATTCTTGTCTAGAGTTTTTTCTTAATTATTCACAAGTCAATAGTGAATCTTTCCAAAGGAAAGATTCTTATACCTTAATGATAAAGGAATGATGGTTAACTCTCTTGGAACCTTGGGTTGGGTTATTTCATCCACCAAATCCTCCTTGCACAAAGAAGATGGCTGATTTTCTACCTCTTTATTCTAAGAAATTAAGTTGGAAGAGAAATCCTTCAATTAAAAAATTGCCTTCGATTCCTTTTTTAAATAGGACTTAACCAATTTTTATTTTTTTTCTTATTTGGAGAAATTGTGTGATGACATGACTTTGCCTCATGTTACCTATCAGATTTTGGAGAAGCTTCCTTCTAAATTGATATTTCACATAGTCTACAATTTGTTACAAAATCTACCATCCTTTTCAAAGTGATGGATTTTGGCAACCCCTTATTCAAATACATTTAAACACAAATTTGAGTGTAGTAACATGGAAATGCACAAAGGTTTCAAGAAATACATCCAAAAATTTCTCTAAGGCTTGTTTCTAGTAACTTTTAGTCTAGAATTACACCAAAATTATATAAATAAATCCAAAAGGTGCACCCAAACAAGAACCATACAAAAAGAATCACAAGGGACATAGAAATATTGATACCAATGTTTCAAACTCAAAAAGTAATCATCCCAAAACCACAACCTTGAATTGAGAAGCATTTTTTTGTCTTCTAATGATTCAAAAATAATAATAAAGAATCATTGTTTAAAATAAATAACTCTTACTTCACTAATTATTTCGATAACTTTGAAGACCACTCATGCAAACTCTTCAACTTCAGCCAAAAAACATAAAAATTACCAATTAGAGCATGACATTTCAAAATAATTACCTATTTAATGAATCAATTATCTTAACCAAATCTAACTTTAGATAAGTGAGCCACCCTTTTTGCAAATGGACCTACTTTATAAATTCTATATCCATAGCCTTTTTCAAAAACTCCTCAAGTATCCCTAGTTTACTTATTTATATTAGGGGTTTCAAAATCAACCACAACCCCCCCTCTCCTTCAAAACCCTCATCAAAATTTACCTATCATTTAAAATAGGTCTCTTAATCTTGAGATCCTCTAGATAGGATGTGGGGGGAAATTGATTTCTCTTATCTACTCTTTCACCCTTCATGCCCTTAAATATATTAACTAGGAGCTCCACTTTGGATAGAGGAGGTTGGAGAAGAAAAATCACATGTTAGAGAAATAACCAATAACCCATCAAAATCCCAAGAACTCTTTATCTATAGATAAAAACCATCTAAAATTACTACCTTATTTATGCAATTGTGCATTGAATGGGACTTGTTTTCATCAAAGGATGCACAAATAGATGAAAGAGTAGTAACAAAATTCACTTTATGAGGACTAATTTTAGTCATTTTATTAATTTTGTAGAACATTTAATATTTTCTCTAAATTTATATTAATGGTATGTATATATGTGTAATTTTTTTATGATTGTTTTAATTTTTTACATTAATTAAATTGGATTAAAACTTATATTAAGAAAAAATATCTTTTTCATAGTTTGATGTGATTGATTTGTCTAGTGAATTGGAAATTTTTAAATAGTTATCAAGTAAACTAGAGTAAAGGTGAGAAGTGCACACCCTAACACTTTTGCCTCTTTATTTAGACAACTTTCAATATACTATTAGGATCTGAAGGGGTCCTCACATATTTATCTCATACATGTTTATGCTCTTGAGGGAATCATTCAAGAACTAACTAATTTTTACACATGTTCAATTTTTTAAGGGGACTTAAAAGGCCTTGAGTTATGTGTCTAGGTTATTTGAATGTGTGAGTAACCTACAAATAAAATAAAGATAATATACCTCTAAGGTATACATAGAAAATAAGAACAACATTATGTTTGTAGTGTCACTTTGAAGGGGAAATCCTCCCAATAGATCATAAACTCTAATTATAATATTCAAAATGCTTTAACTTATTAATCTTTAACAATGTATATATTATTGAAAACAACTAATACTAGATCACATGTATGTGGATTAAATTTTTTTATTCTAATTTACAATAGGGTGACTTATAAAGCATATGAATCCAATCTAATGATAACTAATACCTAATACATATTTGAGAATGAGTTTCCTAAAATTGTCCTTTGGGTATGTGCATGGAAATGGGGGACCAGTAGGGAGTCAAAATTAGCCACTTTCTTTCTAATTAGTAAAAACTAATCTTGGATGAGAAATTCAAGATGAACATGCTCAAACTTTGAAGATGTGACAAGAACAAGATTTTTAGTGACAAAATATAGTTTCTAAACTATTATTGTTTTTAAATGGTGAAGGTCAAGGGGTTGAAATAGGGGGAGCATAATGTATTCCTATTTTGTTAAAATAATGTAACATAGTGTTTGGTGTGTTTCTCCTAAAACATTGAATTTTTAAAAGTATTTCACAAATCTCTTTGATAAAAATAAATAAAAATAAAATAGTTTATGCCCATTTTTTTTTAATGAATATATGATTTGTGACTAATTTCAAATTAGACACATCTTAAAAAATAAATGAAAATGAGCATGACCCCCTCCCCAATTTCTTTGAAAACTAATTGAAATTAAATTAATTTTTAATGTGTATAAAATAGAGTCTAGAATGTACAAATATAATTTATTTCAAATTTACAAGAGTGGATATAGAGTGACAAAATTTACTATATATATTTTTGGTGAAACTCAAAGACACTAGCAAAAAAAGTTGAAGATCAAAACCTTAACAAATTTGAAATGTTAAAAAAAATACATGGTTAGAAAGACAAGAGAGAGATTGATGTTACTATTATATTTTCTTAGATCAACATAAAAAAATGTGCAAACTTGATGGAGAGAATACTCAACATTCAATTTTTTCTATATTTTGTAGAAAAAATGTCTTTGAAAATTAACATGTAATTCCAACCCTAACGGTTGGTAGTTTCCAATGCAAGTTATAATGTGAGTATTTTTCTATGTTAAAAATAAAAAATAGTCTAAAAGCATGTGCATCCCATGGTTTTGGACCAACATTCTCTATTTTCCCTATAAACTATATCTTCTCTAACATAAAAAATAATATCTTTTATATTTTTGAGGAATTAAATCATTGATTGACTAATCTATCAACTTTTCTTCTTCTACTAGTGTAGAATATTCAAATTGCATGTTTATAAATTAAATTTTGAATAGTAACAATCACTATTTTCATTTTTTGTAGAATTTAAATGATTATTTTCATGTTTTAAATATTTAAATTATTTCTTCCATTATTTTAACCAATTGTATTAGATTGGTATAGAACTCAACATCAATACCAATGAAAATGACCAAAAACTAAAATATTGGAGGGGTGTGAAGCTAAGAACAAATGAGACAACCTCATACAACTAAGAAATTGAATCCCATTTAAGTTGATACATCCTCTTCACAATCTCAATTTAATATTGAACAATTTTTTTTAAAACTGATTGAATTTATTTAACCACAAAGTTGGGGCTAGCATAGTTGATTAATTTTGATATCTCATAATGCCAATTTATTTAACCTTCTAAATCTCACATTCCATACCCTTATCTAACCATACATTCTACTTTAAGAGTTATACGTCATAGAAATTTGGTGATTGTCCTATGAATAAATGGTTTGATAAATAATGTAAGAAACTTCACCTCATGCTCAAGGATGTCCTTAGGCACATGATCCTATTGATACTAAGATTATTCATAAAATTTATCATGCTACACTAGGTAGAAATAGTGATAATTTATTTTCACCTATCACCATAACATGCTATCCATGTTAAAAAATGTCCAATATGCATTTGACTTATATTTCATTCCTAGATAACCTCCAATCACAATACCTTTACTCTCATCTCATCATCTTATTGATTTTTTTTCTTGCCATAAATGAAAGAATATTCAAGATAATATGGGCTTGCATTGTTTTTATTTTTTTTTGTGCCATCAACATATTAAGAATATAAAATTTAAGTTTCTTATAAGTAATGGCTTTAAATATGGTTCATCAAGTAAACATAATTTATATCCTTATAATTATCAAAAGTTAAAAATAATTATTCAAAGAGTAGCGGTGAAAAGGATAATATAAATCAAGTGAATAATTGATGCAATTGGGACTCCAAAATGCATGTCGAAACCCAAAAATCATAAACAATTGCTCAAATATACATAGACTCTCTACTCACAACAAACTAACAATCCACCACATAAATAACAAACGAACTCATTCTCTTTTATTGAATTTCAAAGCCAACAAACAACAACACCAATTTTAATTTGTATTGCAACAAGAAAAATAAACCTGTCACATTCTTCATACCACTGCTATTTCATTACAAAAAACTTTCTCGAACGGTATTTCGGTTTTGTGTTTGTCCTTCCCAGATTTTTGGAGAATTTTAAATTTCTCAATTTCGTTCAAAAATGAGAAAGTTATGCATACAGTCACAGCTTCTAACAATCTCCCTCTCCTAGTCAAACCTTTGAATTCCCATGACTATTTTTTTGACTTGGGTTTTCTCTTCTTGGCATATGCATTCAATGACAATTGAAAAAAATTCTTCCCACCTTACAATCCACTCACACCACTTCCCCAACACCTTGCATTCCCATTTCATTTTTATAAAAATGCAAATTCATATTTTTTAAACAAAGTTAAAATTCCCATTAAATGCCCACTCACAAGCTTGGGCATGGGATTTTCCTTTTTGAAAGATTAAAGCTTTGCAACAATTTAAAAATAATAAAACAATGTATCAAATTAACAATTGATTTTTTTCCACAACCATCACCAAATTCTATTATGTTGAAGGAGTTGAGAATTTCATTAATTTGTGTGTGCAACAAAAAAAAATTCAAAACAAAATTAAAGTAATAAAAGTTAAAATATTTTTGGTCATGCAGGACTGTCCATGCACTTGGATGCTCCTACATCAAATACCCAGGGTAAGAATAAATATTCCATGAGTTGGAGCTCATGAAAATTTAAAGATTTAATGCTTATTCTTCAACCTTCTTTCCTCCTTATCTACCTATTTCTTTTTCTTCACCTTTCTCTGAAACTTCCTATCTCCTTCCTTCATACTTTCTCTCTTTATTCCCCTCATGAAATTAATTTGGCTGCACCATGTTTCATATTTTCATTCCACTTTATCATTCTCAACACTTGCATACAAATAGGTATTAACAAATTCATAGAAACCAATGAATTCTATTTGCATTTCTTTCTTATATTTTCTTCTTTCATCCTCCTCTTCTTCTATGTTAGTAAAATTCATCATACCTTGAATTTTTTCAAATTGAAACCTTTTATTGCTTCTCCTAATCATCTCTCCCATTTCTCTTTCTTTTACCATTTCATTAGAATACAAATCAACCTTAACTTCAACTTTAATGAATTTTGCAAAATCATCATATACTCTTATTTTCCCCTCCTTTTCTACTAGTGTATCATCATTTTCCACATCCCCAAATTCACTAAATTCCTTTGCAAATAATGTCACATCAAAATCTTTTTCACAAATAGCACAAAAGTGACCTTTTACCTGTATATTCTCTTTCTTCTCTATTTCTGCCCCAAATTTTTCTTCTTCATTGTTTGCTACATTCTTTTTCTTTTATTCTTCCATCTCCTCCCTTGCACTCAAATGCTTCATTTTCTTCAATATATTTAAATTTTATGTTCTTCCAAGAACCAATCATTGCCCCAACTTGGAATCATCTTCTCCAACACTTTGCTTTATCTCTTCTGCATACAAATAAACATCAATAATTTCTTGGCAAAACTCAAAAGAAGGAGATAATACCTTTTTTTTTGCTGCTACAACTTCTTTTCTTGTGCATGCAACTTCATTTTTATTCTCTTTTATGTCTTCAACTAGATGTGTATCAATTGCTACCTCTTTGTTTCTCCATTCTTTCTTTTCTCTTTTCTTCTTTTCTTCCTTTCTCACAACTACAAATGTGTGGGTTGCTCCCACATGTCTTTCTCCCCATGCTCTTTCCACCATAGGGCTGCAACACTGCACTTCAACGTTCTTCTTTTCACTATCCTCTTTACCAAACCTCTTCTTTTCCTCTTTCTTCTCTTTGTTGTCCTCTATTAAAATTATTTTCCTTCTTCATTTACTACACACAAATCATCACTTGTAAACTCGTTATGAAGCAAACAATGTAATTTAACTTCATCTATTTTTCAATCTTCCTCAACTATAGCTTTCTTCTTCATTCCCAAGCCTTATCAAGGGCATCCAATCTTACTTCTATCTTCTTCAAATTTGCAATGAGATTATTTTCTCTCATGTTTTCCCAATACTCTCCCCAAAATAACATTCTCATAGGTCTTCCAATGACCCATCTTGCCTTTTTTCATAGTCATTTTTAAAGACTCACAAGTCCCTTTGTAGTTACAAGTACTCCTTGCAACAATCTTTCACTCATGCAACTATCATCTACCCAGCAAAGAATCTGAAAGATGCTTCCTCTACCCACCCTATCTTAGTGGAGGAACTCTACACCTACCTAGATTTATCTCTGTTGGAGGGTAGAATTCATAGGCCCTCTTTCATACCTACAACAAACAAGTTTTCTTACAACTTATTTCATGCCTTCACTACTTCACTCTTCACCACTCTTCACCTACAGGTCTTGGTGCATACTCTACACTCTCAAGATCTTCTAGCTCTGATACCATTTGATGGAAGTGAGACTCCCAAATGCATGTCGAAACCCATAAATCATAAACAATTTCTCAAGACATCATATGCAGAGACTCACTACTCAAAACAAACTTACAATACACCACTTAAATATCAAACAAACTCATGCTCTTTTATTTAATTTCAAAACCAACAAACAAAAACATCAATTTTAATTTGTATTAAAACAAGAAAAATAAGCTCGACACATTCTTCATACCGATGTTATTTCATTATAATGAATTTTCTTGAACAATTTCTAGGTTTTGTGATCCTCCTTCCTAGTTTTCCAACACATTTTGAATTTCTCAATTTTGTTTAGAAATGAGAATTTTATGCATGTTATATTGAGATTGGTTCTCATAGTCACAATTTCTAAAAATCTCCCTCTCCAGGTCAAACCTTTTGAATGCCCATCAATCCTTCCTTGGTGTGGGTTTTCTATTCTTTGTGGTTTCTAGAACTCTCACCTTTTAATTCTAGACATAAAACATAAATAGTTCCCATTTGTCATTTTATCTTGTCACTCAAGCTTTCATCCCTAAGGTAGTTGAGGGATATTTTCCCCTTTAGATCTCGCCATCTTAAGGGTGTCAAATTTCCTCTACATTTTTGTGAAATCGATGTGAACACTACTTCTACATTGTTGTGGTTTACCACTTTGTGCTAAACCCAACATTGGAAATATTTCTATTTCTTCTTTATCATTTAAAGAATTCTTTATTATTTCTACAAGTAGTCTTGATATGTATTTGAAAAATGACAAATTAAATATTTTACCTTTTAAAAAAATTGAGGCATTATGTTGAACCCATTCTATGTCATCAAAAGGGATATACGCCAACCTTCAACCAACTTCTCTATATCTCTATTTCAGAATAAACTTTCTATTTCCCTTCCTTCTATTCCTTTCTAGTTTTGTTAAGAAACTTTGAAATAAGTTCTCTTACAAGCATGTGAAAGGGAGTTATTTCTGCCTTTCTTATTATTCTTTGTTGATCCCTCTCTTGAAATTATTTCTACTTACTAAGGATATTTTGATGCAAGAGGATGAAATTATTGATACTTTCCTCAACAAAAATTTACCCCCTCTTTATTCCAATGCACTCTCTTGTAGAGATGATGCATTAGTGAATGAAGAATCTCATCCCACATCTAATCCCTTGTAAATAAATCTTGAGCACATTTCTTCAAATAATTCCTCTATAAGTCATAATGAATCCATAAATGTAATCATAGTTTCTGCTACTCCTTAAAATCCTAAGAGACAAATCATTTATGTGACTTTGGCTAGTCCTTCTCCTAAGAGGATTCATTCTATTCATGGGGTTCCTATTGAAAGTGATACACCAGATCTTTAATTGAAATTCATGCAATCTAAGGCTCCCTCTTATAGAGTGGTAGCCCACACTTATAATACTAGAAGGAATCAAAAGAATCTCAATCAACCTACTTCTTTACCATCTTCTCAACCAAGCCTTCCTCAAGCACCTAGACCTTTAACTAAGCAATCTAGTGAATATAATCTTATTGGGAAAATTTGTGTTACTCCTGCCATGATCTCACTTTAGGATTTGTTTCACACTACTCCAGTCTACTAGGTCATGTTTCATCTTTACAAAATATTATTTTGAATTCTTATACTAGGATAATAGATGCTAATGTGTTGATAGATTATGTATTCATATGGATTCACCAAATATTACATTGAAGCATCCACATGAACTCCCATATCTAGAAGTGAAAAATCAAGATGATCCATTAATGATAGTTATGTTCATAAATAATATTGGTACTAGGCACACTCTCGTTGATACCGATTCAATGCTCAAAGTTTGTAGTGTTGATATTTTACCTAAAATCAAAATTGATCCAAGATCTCTTAAGAATTCTCTATCTATTTGTAGATTCAATAATGTTGTCTGAAAAGCTCTAGGTACAATAATACTATATTTAGAACTTGGACATGTTACTTTACCTACCTTGGTATATGTAATTCTAGGTACTTTACCATATAATCCTCTTCTCGGTAGACTATGGATTCACACTACGGTGCAGTCTCATCTACCTTGCATAAATCTATCAACTAAAAATTCATTCATAACAATCAAGTAGTTACAATAAAGACTTATCCTAAGTCCCTTCACTATAATCAAGAGGCTAAAGTAGATCAAACTTCAAGTTGTACTAATTTTAAAAATTTAATTCCTTCTTTATCTTCAACTCTTGTTACACCACCATTAGTTCCTAATCTTGATGTTGGTACTAACTCACTTTCTTCTCAAGTAAATGCATGTCTCAGTGATGATTGGGGTTCCTTAGACTTTAAAAAATCATTCATTGGAGAATATAGTTTAATCTCACTCACTTAGACATCCCAAAATTATCATTCACACCTTCTATTAAAGATGATTATTCTTTTGTATCACAGGATAATGTGAAAAACAATTGTAATTCCCTTAATGTTGATCATCCCCCTTTTGAGGAGTTGCAATCATGTTATTTTAGGATTGAATATTATTTCTAAGCATGGGTATAAATGAAATGGTCCTAGGCACATGGAACAAGTAGTTAAGGTCCCTTTTGAACTGATAATGTACTCTTTTACAATGGGTTTAGGTTACAAGCCTTCTCCTTTGTCTCTGTCCCCTCCACCATATTTTGTCTTTATGTGTTCTTTTTGTGAGGAGTCAAACTTTTATTCACAAGAGAAAGGTTTGTTTCTTTCTCCTCATCCTTTATCTAAATAAGAGAATATTTTTTTGAGGCTTCTCAAAGCCCACTTAATTACTCTTCCTCCTCCAACACATAAGAAGTTTCATACCCAAGATAAAGAAAAACATTATTTCTATACATACCATTGAGTGCCTGGTCATTCCAATAGTGAATGTAAGTCCTTGAAGGATAAAATACAACTTCTTGCCTTTAGTGTCATCAATTCTTCATTTATTGATACACATGTCTCTTCTTTTCATAACAAGTGATATCAATGTTTACCTCTATCCTCTTCATTCTATCTGATAAGAATATTCTCATGAGGTTCTTACAACTCCCTTCTATTGTGTCGCTACCCGCTATGTGGCATTAATAGCTTTGTTTGTTGATTGCCATTCATGGTAGTACAATATTGTGTGCAACCATACTTTCTCCACGGTAGAAACAAAATAGTATCTAGCATGGTCATCCTCACTTATGCACTAGGGAAAGGAAAACTTGTTTTGGGAGCTATGCATCCCTCTTGAGGATTTCCTCTCTACTTCTCACTCTTAGAAAAATTCTATCAAAAATCTCTTACATCTTGGATACTTGTAGTAGCAAAGAATCCTCTTGTTCATAAGCTTATATCATCTATATTATAATTGTGATAGGCGTTCTCCTCCTTTCGAGGTTTGTTTCTATCACATGTCTATTATAATCATGATAGGGGTTTTCCTCCATAGCGAGGCTAGTTTCTATTACACATTGGTAGTGACTTTCCTTCATAGCGGGGTTGTTTCTACCACTTGATTGGATAGTGTATTTACTCCACAGTGGGGTTGATCCTACTAATCTATGATCACCTAGCATAACACAACTTTCTAGCCTATGATCTATCTTTTTAATCATTATCATTTGCATGAACCCTAGTGACACAATAAGCTAGTTCTTGAGTCATGTAGCCTCATTGAAATTGGTTGCTTCCCTATCTTTTGGATGCATTGCTTCCTTGAAGAAATAAATCCTTACATTATTCTCTCCATTTAAGAATTATTCTATGTTATTTATTATTATTTTTGGGATGACACGCAGTACCAAGACAACGTCTTGCATCAAGTTCTCTTTTACTTTCCTGACTCAAAATTTTTAGTTTGTTTGTTATCTACCTTTATGTATGTGTTATCCATTATTTTATTTCTAAATACTTATATGTTCATCCTGTTCTAACCCCATGATTTGGTATCTTTTTATTTTCTAACCCTTTTGTCCTTTGCAGATCTTTCCTATCTAATATGTTTGCATTGTAGGTATTCATCCTGGGGGTACATGCTTCCTTGGTTTGAAGAGATATATTCTTCCTCTACACTATTATTTTGACATCATAATTCTACTTATTTGTAGTAGCTTTACTTTAGTTTGCATATTCATTTAGATTCATAAGCCCACTAAAGTGGGGGAAAAATGTAGAGTTGAAAATTGTATACCCTTACAATTTTACCTACACTTTTGTATCCAATTTAGTTTCCACTCCCTTAGTATTTGTGTGGTTTCATCTTAGCCATTTCATCAACCTTTTTCCACTCAAGATCAAGAACCCTTTCCAACAACTACCTTCTTACGTCAATTTTGTGTTAACCTTGTGTTTTCCTCATTTTCCATCATTTTAGCATGATTTTTTTGGACACTAGCATGCCAAAAGGACATCCACATGCCACACTAGAGTCCTAAAACATTTTAACATTTAAAGAATTTTTCTAATAATTTTTCCACTTGTCACCTATCTAGGTCAGTTGAAATGGCTTGGGATGATTTGTAATGGCTTGGCAACCTCCCTTTTCCCCCCTCTTCTCTCTTCTAAATCTATCTTTTCACTACACTCTTTGGCTCTCTTGGGAATTCTCTCTTTTCCTTCTCTCTAAATCTATCTCTCTCAAGCTTTCAAAACTCTCTACTAATTGCTACAATAGTCTCAATCTCTCACAACCATCTTTATTTCTCTCTTGGCTCTCACGACTCTCTCTCTCTCTCTTTGGCTTCCTCAAGCCTTTTTGGTAATATCTATTGTCTTATGTATTTTGGCATCTTGGGATTTATCACATCCCTTGTCTATGCATTTATCAACTTACTTTTTTATCTTTTGTTCTATCTATCGATTTGGCTACTATGGAGGTGGAAACACTAAAGTAGGGACTTGATTGAGGCAAGTCCCCAAACAAACCCAACATTTCTCTTTGGTCTCATGTGTGTAGGTTTTGAGGAAATTTTTTTTGTGCTAGAGGCTTCATCTCTTGGTTATCTGATTATTTCCTTCCTTTCCTCTTTCTTTATCATTCATCTATCACTTAGTTTAGTTTATTTTATATTATATCCTTCTCTGTTATTATTTCCCTAGTTTTAAGAGTTCGATTATCAAAATTGATTATAGGTACTTAGTCATTTTTTTGTGACACCCTCATTTTTTGGTATATACAAGACACCAATGCACTACAAGGAAATTATCACCACACTATCATCCATGGTTGAGAGCTTGTTAGTTTGTCCAGAAGACCTCTATGACCTACTCTTTCAATTTCTAAAACTCTTCCATTTCAATTCTATGTAAAACTTTAATAAATCCTCTTCATAATTTTATCTTGTCACCAGAGTGATGATTTTTGAGGTAGTTGAGGGATATTTTCCCCTTGATATCTCATCATCTTAAGGGTTTCAAATTTAATCCTCTATAGTTGCCTAATACATAAAATACATTATTGTACATTTGATAGTTAGACCTAAAGAATTACTTATTTAAGTCATCTGATATGATATTATAATAAATTTGGTGTATTAATCTAGAGGCCATGGATTGAGAAATGTAAATATGTTCCTTCTATTTTGCATCAGCGTGTTCATTTTTTTCATGAAATAAAATTCATCATGATTTGATGGCTCATTATAAGTCAATATTTGATTCTAGTTACTTCAAAAACTAGATACATTTGACAAAAAATTGATGTACCTTATGAGATAAATAATGACATACATGAATTGTATAGAATACATCTCAAGGAGTGACAAAGGATGGAAAATAAATTAGATAAATATTCTCCAAATCCAAAAGGTCCTAAAATTATGAAACCAAAATTTACTATTTATAGAGATCTTAGTATGAATACATATTCTAATAATTTGCATGAGAAAAAAATTAAACACATACTAAAATAAATATAAATCAAAAGAATGGTAAATTTCATTCCCCAAAATTTACACAAATTAAACAAAACACAACCACCAATGTTTTTGAACAAAAGCGTAAAAGCACTAATAATTACTAACCACATACGAACATGGTAAAATACTAATGATAATATTAGTAATAAATATCCTTCATGGTGTTGGTCCTAACATCATCCATACTAGTATTATATTTACATCATCATTCCTTAGCAATATTTAGATTCACTAACACCATTAATATTGCCACTATTATTTTATTGATAAGTAAGGATCATAATAATATCATATTAAAAACTTAATATTATGCTTCATAATACCCCATTATCAGTTACCCAATTTGACATGTTAACACCTCTCTTATATTCATATTTAATACTACCCTTACTTATACTATCAAAGATAATTTACTCCTAATATTCCCGAAGTTAAATACATTTCCGATTCTAATTTTACTTCCACTAAAGTTAAAATTGTCGTCCATGCAATCATAGGTACATTTACTATCACAGTTAATAATCTTACCAATCATAAGCTTTATCATTTACCATTTACTATTCCATTTGATATATATGATTCTTGAAAATAAAATCACTTAACCATTAACTTATTTGACACAGATCACCTTAGCCTCGACATTCTTCTAAACTTTCCATTGCCTATATTCTTCACCAACAATGACATTATTGTGATTAGAAATCACACCAATAATATCGTCAGTAGACAAGACATTCATTACCCCTTATTTAACACTTCATAATGAATTCCAATAATATAAAATATATGCAACACATGATCTTTATGTAAGGACTACCACAAAATGAACCCCAGCTAAACATTGCTAACTTGTACACAATAAGGATCATGCCCATTACTAAGTTTCCAAATGTTTAAACAATATACACAATTTAAAAATATCTAGCACGCATAGACCACTTGGGTAACTACCAAGATCAATATAGATAAACACTAACCGACAACCCAACTATTAAGACTTAATACTTCACCAACCATATACAAATTATGAAGCAAGCTCGAATAATACAATGACTTTTTTAATGGAAGACACAAGAGAATAATTACAACCATTAATCACCAATTAACGACACTAACCAAGACAATATAAATGACTCCGGATGGAAAGACTAACAACAAGACTAGAGTCATAAAAAAACAATCATAATCAAATTATTAATCAAGGATCTACTTATTTCTCTATCATTTACACAATATTATATTCTTTACCAATTTAATCTTTCTCTAAGATTAGTATAACACATTAAAAGTTAAACAACAATAACTTAGCTAGTTCTACATATCCATTGATTGTTGAGTTCCTATAAAATAGGTATGAAACACCAAATAATAATTTGAGCTTAATTAATTGATTAAAGTTGTGGAAATTCTTCAAGAAAGCTAAGTGAAAATCAAAAGCCCTATTGTCTAGATTTGAGCTTAAGGAAACAAAGAGTATTGGTTAATCCTTACAATTTCTTCATCTCAAACATTCTAACAACTAGATATAACCACATATTTAATACCCACAATTAACTCTACCCACTTTGATTTATTTTCAAATTAAGAATGTTACTAACCTTAAATTCATCTACCAAGATTATATTGAAAACCTCCAAGTACATCCCTTAATTTCTCGATTGTAATAATAATTTCAACAAAAAATTAGAATTAAAAGAAATAGTGGAAATAAAATAACTAATAACTATTTTTTTTCAAACTAAAAACTAATTTTAACCGATACTAATTCATCCTAGTATTTGATCCTCTCCCCTCTGTTTTCCTTTGGAAAGTTCAAATCTGGAAGTGATTGATGATCTTTGCAGGGTTGATAGAATATATTCAGAATGGAGAAAAATATTGTCTCCATCAGGTTGTTGGCTTAATTAGAATTCAAGTGGTCGATATCTAATTTTGTTTTGTAGGAAAAGTTCCCTAAAAATAAAAATAGGAACAAATCTAACATTTACATACCTTATCAAAAGCATTTCACATTATTTCTCAGAAATTTTTGAATGGAAAAAATGTTATTATATTACCATGCATTAAATTTTATTTATGGCCACCATTGAGTTCATATAGGAGGTTTTGTTGATTAAATTAACTAGCTTAGTTAGCTTATTTAGTAATATATCTAAATAACGCCAAGAGATATTTACAGATAGGAGTTTAGGAAACCCAATATATAGGAGACTCACAAACATATTCGAGTTAGAATGTAGTATTGAAGCAAATTCACTAAATTTTAAAGTGTTGTAAATTTCAGCTTTCATCTATAATTTCATAATTAATTACAAGTAATGAAGAATGTAACTTATTTTTATTGAAAACATATGTCGAGAATTGACATTAGTTAATTTCTAAGGCTATAAGCCTATGTTCTTCTACTTTTCTATTTGTAATTTTTTTTCTTGTCTTGATTTTTTCATATCTATTTAATGTGAATGGAGGCATAATGTGGAGTCCTTGTATAGACTTTACATGAGAAATTCCCACAAATATCAATCCTATTTTTTTAGTTGAACCTATATCGATAGTTTCTTTTTGAAGAGTTAAACCTTATGCTTTGTGTGTTGTTAGTGCCCAAGCTAATCTTAACGGTATTTTCATTGAGCTTCCCTGTTGGATTGGTGTGATTGGAATGATACATGGGTGTTGATTGTTGAAAGATATTCTAGATTAACTATCAAATTTGATCAATACATATGTTGGTGGTTGTGGTGGTGTCATTCTTGGTTTATAAACAATCTGCTGAATGAATCCAAGAGCTCCATTTACTAGCCCTTCTTGTATGCACAAGTTTGTTGTTAACATAACTCTTTCATTTATACTTAATAATAACTCAATATCTAGTTCGTCATCTGCACTTTCTTCTGCTAGACTGCTTGTGCCATTTTTTTTTTGGAACACTACGTGCAACTAGTTTTTCCAATGAGTGTAATTTTTTCCTATTGTGGATGTGAACATTTTCATTTGTTGAAAACAAATGAACATTGTTTTCAAAATCTACATTCATTTTTGCATCGAGCCTTGTATTAGACCTTGTCATTAGAAGTTTCCAATCATCTATTGTAGGGTTTGCATCTTTAATGTTTTCTAGCAATTTGCTAAATCTTTTTTTATCATTGTTTAGTCCATGTTGTCTAAAAACGTGATCTAAAGTAATGACATTTGTAAATTCTTCCCATAGTATTCTAGCTCATATTTCGCTTCTATATGATGGTCTGTCATTAAGTGGTGGTAACTGTTCGAGGTCTCCAAACAAAATCAATGATATTCCTGGAAGCAATTCATAGTAAATATTCAATTTTAGTACATATAAAACCAATTTTCTAAATAGAAATAATGTATGGTGTTTAAATTTTTAGCGAGAGAGATACCTACAATTTTTTAATTTGAATTTTGTGGAAAGGCTTGGTGGAGTCGAAAGCCTATCTTTTCGAGTAATTTCTCACCTAAAAAGCTCATTTCATCAATCAATATATATTTGATATGTGCTCATTCCTATTGAAAATGTGTTAATCTTGTGCCTTCAAATTCTTTGAAGTCTCTTATTGGAATTATTAATTTCGAATGAATAGTTGATGCTCCAATATTATATTTTGCTACTCCAATTGGAGTGAGTAGAAGAAGAGGAGATTGAATTGGTGTTCAAACTTTATAAAGTGTTTCTTTTATTGCACCTATAACATATGACTTTCATGTTCCTATTGTTCCTTGAATAATCATAAACAATGGAGATTTATTTTGATTTGCATTGTAGTGTGAGAGGATAATGTTAACTGCCTTATGTTGTTGATTGTTGATATTTTCATAGTTGGTAGATTGTGCCACATTATGATGAGTTAGAGAGTCAGTACTCTTCATAGTGGTAATGAAATTGATAGCTACATTTGTATACTATTCACTTATGTAGTTAGTAGACCATTTTGTTTGCTTGTTTAAATCTCTTCTTCCCAACATATCTATCTTTGAAATGTGCATGGTTTGACCATGTTTTAGTCTTGATTTGATTTCCCATTCATGATGTGTAGTGGTATGTTGGACAGTGTCATTGTCTTTTGATTGATAATTACTATTATTTTCAACAATTTTTGTGGTTGTTCTCCACCGACATGCCATTGATTTTAGTCATGGTTTTCCCAGTTTGATAATATTGAATCATTGTTATGACCAATATCTCTGCTAATGTCATGAAATGGTTTTTAAGGAAATAATTTTGAGAAGAAAAAATCAAATCATATATTTGATTCCCTTGGAGGAATAGATGGAAAATATTAGAAAGACTCATACAATAGCTAGTGTTTTTCATGGTTTCCATTTGTTTTCACTTTTACGCTTAACATTATATATCCATGATTTTTCTAAATTCATTAGTGATATTACTTCCATGTGGGGAGGTTTGTTTTTGTGTGCATTAGTGTAAGATAGTTGTTGTTCTTCATCGTTATTGTCTTGATGTAGTACCACACGTTTGAAAACCTCGGTTAATACACTTAGATTGATAAATCTTTTGCTGCTTTCCACCAATGGGATTTCTAATAATATATGGCTTGTTTTTTATGCTTCAATATCCCTTTCTATTATCATTTCTATTATGAGATTCTTATAAGATTTTATAGCAAGATCATCTAGATTTTCAACATTTGCAAGACGTACTAAAATTTGTTGGTAGGTTTCTAAGCTTCTCTCTTCTTTTGTTGCATACTTGGCAATGTATTTAACCACAAGTTTTAAAAGAACTAGTTGCTAATCTATATTTTATCTCCACAGTTGTAACATGTAGTGGTTGTGTGAGTTAAGTCTGTCATCATTTCTCATAGGTTCACTATTTTTTTCATCGGTTTCTAAATTTTGATATAATTTTGGTCCTTGTAAATTTAGTGGCCATGGAGTATTGTACCTGTAAGGTATATTATTAGCATTTAATTATATTTATTTAATGAATTGGAAAAATATATTTTTTTTAAATAATGTATATAAATTTTGCTACAAGGCTTACTTGCAAACCATTTTTCCATTTGTCTTCCATAGGCATGTACCTTTTCTACAAATTGTATGTCTTTGTACAATGTTTTCTATCTCCTCATAGTCCTTTTTTACATTGGTTTCTGCATGTTGCCTTGTATTTTTGAGACATCGATGTATAGAAATATGTTGGAATGCCTATAGTAGGATGTTCAATTGTTAAATTTGTTGTATTAGCCAGATATAAGAAATGTATTGGAATGTTGAGTTTTTGTACATATATTGTAGATCATATCTTTAAATTTTGGTTGGCCATAGTATGTCATGGATTCCATGCATGAACAATATTGTTGAAGTATCTTTCAGCTACATTTCGTTGTTCATTGTTAAAATAATCAATAGTATCCATATTTGGAATTTCATGTAGCCACAAAAATCCATGTATATGCACTAATCCTCTATGTTTCCACTCATATCTAGACCAATAATCTTTAACATTTATTCCTTTTTGAAGGATTTATTTTCTAAATTGAGAGTGGCGTAAGTGCATGTACTATGCTACAATATGAGGATAGTAGATATTTTGTTTATCACCAAAGTTGTGCATGTCATGGATTTGTTGTAGGTGTTCCTAGCATTAGAGCATGTAAATCTGGCCAATAGAGGTCAATTGCACTCAATGTGAAGAATATTGTAGGAATACCAATTTGATGTAGCATGTCTATCAATTCTACATGACATCTTGTCCAATATGATGTTGTGCCTCTTAAGGAAGTTCCATATCACATCAGTCTATCTACAAGATGTGATTCTAGCATATTGGTCATGTATAGTGATTGGCATGTCATGGATGTTTCTTTTCACAAAAATTGTAGTAGATGTTGGTGCTCTTTGTCTCATTATCATATTTTCCATATAGTATCAAAAATGTGGATGTTTTGCAAAGCGATTATCTTTGTATCAAAATAGGTGCTTTACATATTCATGGAGATTTTTTTTTTGGATTCTTGGCTCTAACCAATCACATCTACCATCAAGAAATAAGGTTGTAAATGCCATATCGATTAATCCTGATGTTACATATTCATTTATTGGAGATCCACTTATTGTTGGCCAATCAATAAATGCTATTTGATTTGTATTTGGGCTGTTAACCCATGCATTAATCAACTCCATTTTTGTTTGTCCATTGAGGGTTTGAGTAACCATTGATGTAGTGTAGTCAATGATATCACTTCCATCAATATCCATCACTTGCCCAAGGATCAAATTTTTGCTTGTATTTGCATCTAATTGAATATGCACTGTTCGAAGTTGATCAAAGATATTTTCATTAGAGTTTGAAGATAAATTTTCAAGAGCATTTGGATTTGTTAAAGTAATTGGTTATTTACTTTATTAATTAAATAATATTTGTTTAATTATGTAAAGTTTCCTTTTATCTCTTTTACACTTAAGCTAACTTTAGGTGCATAATTATGGATAAGAGATATTTTGCAATCCTTATCCTCTGTGGATAAGAGATATTTGTATATCTTAATGTGCAAGCCTAGGGTTTCTTTGATAAATATGTGGTTGAAAAACTTTCTTTCGTAATAATTCATTTTACACATTGGTGAATATAGAGCTCCACATCTTTGAGCATTTTTATGGTTCTCTTTGTTGCTTCTCTTTGCTTCTCCTTGTAACAGGTATTCTTGCTTGCAAAGATCACTAGGCTCTTATGGTGTTGTATTTGCTCAACTCCAACATGGTATCAGAGCTTCAGATCTGTAGCTACCTATTCTTATTTTGAGATTTTTGCATTGGGAGCAGATCTGGTGTTTCATAAGTTTTTTGTGTGGATCTGGGGGGGAGCTTTTTTTTGGTGCACTTTGGGCAAAAACCAACCTCACGGTTGAGTCCAGATGGCCCAAAAACCCCTATTTTCATATAAATTTTTTCAAATTTGGCCACTGTCAACTGGGGCAGCAAAAAAAATTTACCCAAGAGCCATACGGCCCCAAGGCACGTTTTTCGAGGTGAAAATGCCCCCCCCCAAAAAAAAAGGCATTTTTGCGAAGGTATTTGGCGCGGCCAGTTAAAAAAAATTTGCGCCGCCCAGCCGCCGCCAAGTGGCCACCAGCCACCGGTGGCCCATCCCTGCACTGCCTGCTTCCACCACCGGTGTCGCCTGTCACCACCGTCTGCCGCCCGCCACCGGTGGCCCACCCGCGACCACCACCTATGACCGCCGCTTGTGACCGCCGCTCGCCGACCACCGACCGCCACCGCCTCCCAGCGTCACCAGCTCTCCCAACCCCCACGGGTGGTCACATGGGTGATCACGGGTTAATCGCCCCAGCCCCCTAGTCCGCCCAGGCGACCAGGGGCTATTTTTTTTAAGCTCCAGGGTGCTAAAGGGGGTCTAATCGGGCATTTTATGCTCTTTCACCAGATCAGACATAACTCAGGCGTTTTAGCTCCATTTTTCGAACAAAAATAGGCATTGGAAAGCTGCTTCCCACACCAATCTGATGATGCATGATTTTTTCCAAAATTTCCAGTCTGGTTATAGTTTTTTTCAGTCAAAGTGGGGTCTCTTTTCTGCACTTCCGGGACCATAGAAGGTGCAAATGGACTCTATTTTTTGAAAACGAATAGGTGTTGGAAAGTTCTCAGCATGCTCTCTTCAAATATATGATTATTTTTATCAGATTTTTTAGGTACACGAGAATTTGTTTTGAAGTATTTTTTTGCTTAAGCATTGCTTCCTCTTTCTCCGTTTGTACTAGGGTTTGGGTTTATCTCTTGTGGGGGGTGTTTTTTCTCGCTTTCTATCATTTATTTCAGAAAACCAGAACACCAAAACTCTCAAAAAATCAAACCCTTCTACAACTTCTGTCTATTCTGAAAGATCTTATAATAATAAAAACACAAGTAGGTACAGGTGCAGGGTTTCATAGCAGACTCTTCAGTTGATTTACTCACATCACACAACTATCACACCTGGAAGTCTCGCATGATGAGGCTACTCTGGTCATGAGGGTTGTGGTCTTGTTTAGATGAGGTTCTGCCTCAGTTGTAGCGTCCTTTTGAGATTATTCAGCATAGGAACAAGATGGATGAAGCTATGGATTTTCTATCCATGCACATTTCAGATAGTCTTTTGTTTCACCTTGATGCTTTGCTCACTCCTCGAGCCATTTGGTTGAATTTTGAGACACTTTTTGGGGCCATTAATGAGTTTCAAGCATTATAGATTGAGGCAGAGCTGACTTCACTATTACCTGAATCATTTCCCACTATTGAGGATTTTTTGAACAAGTTCAAAACTATCCGCACTATTTTATAGGGTTGTGGCAAGAATATGTCACACACAAAGTGCATTTACTTGATCCTTTCGAAGCTTTGTGGTCCATTTCAGATATTTGCATCTTCCTTCTATTCCACCATGGATGGTTTGGGTGCCAGTTTTACCATGCCTACCTTTGATTTGTTTTGTGAGCGTTTGTCTCGGGAGCAGTCTCACCTTTCTCAAATGGATATGCTCTTAGGATCAAAGAACAAAGCATTGGTTGCTCAGTCACCTAAGGAGAAACAGAAGCAAAAACCAAATCCCAAAAAAAATTTTGTAGGCAGTGAGCATTCCTCCAAACCACCTCCTAAGTCTGATTCTAAACCATCTCCTCGTCCCAAACAAGGGAAATCTTCGAAGTCTGGTGAGTCTTCCTCCAAGACTAAGCAGAAATCAGGAGACACTTGTAGCTTCTATGGCAAGGAAGGACATCCAGTTTCCAGGTGTTGGAAACGATTAGAGGCTTTAGAGGAAGCCATGCAACAGCATCACATATCCTCACCTTAGTCATCCTCTCCTTCCACAGGGAAAGGCCATGCTCTCACTGCTCAGGCATCGACCTATGGGTCCACTTGGATTTTAGATTTTGGTGCTTCTCACCATATGATTCCCACTCAGCAGTTGGGCACTTCTCTTGCCTCTTTTGGTACTTCACAGATTGCAGTGGGTGACTCTACACAACTTTCAGTCTTGGGTTTAGGTTCTATCTCTTTGGATGGGGGCACTCTACACGATGTTCTGGTTGTTCCTGACATCTCGACGAACCTCCTATCCATTTATCAGATTTTCCATACTAGATCTGGTAAGACAGTTGAGTTCTCACCACATGATGTGGTTATTTGGGACCTCCATGACTCTGATCTGGTTGTGGCTACTGGGAGTGTTGATACTGCATCTCATCTTTACAGATTTGATGGATTTGAGCCTTCTGAGGGTATAGGTTCATCTCTTATAACACATGCAAGTTCAGTGAGTAAGCTTTGGCATGAGCATTTGGGCCATGTCAATTACAGATATCTTCAGCAGATGAGTACATAGGCACTTTTTCTTAGTCTTCCATAGATTTCCTGTACTGACGGTGTTTGTCATGGTTGTGTGCTTGGAAAACATCACAGGGATCCCTTTCCGAAGGCAAGTGCCACTCGTGCTTTGGCACCCTTGGAGTTGATTCATAATGACCTCATGTCATTTCCCACTCCTTTTTCTGGGGCCAAGTATGTACTCACATTCATTGATGACTTCTCCAAACACACATGGGTGTACTTTCTTAAGTACAAGTCCGATGTCTTTGATTCCTTTCGAATATTCAAGACCTTTGTAGAGAAGCAGTCTGGCCTTTGTATTCAACGAATATGTACAAATAATGGGGGGGAGTATGTGAATCAGGCTTTCAGAGATTTTTGCACTGAGCATGGTTTGCAGCATCAGTTTACTGTTCCCTACACCCCTCAGCAGAATGGTGTCACTGAGAGAATGAACAGGACTTTACGGGAGATGGTGAATTGTATGATTCAGTCCAGGTCTATGGATTCATCTTTTTGGGCTGAGCCAGTCAATTGTGCCAACTATATTCAAAATTGAAAGTCTCACAACGCGATTTGGCATATGACTCCTGAGGAGGCTTGGTCTCATGACAAGCCTAATGTTTCATCATTCTGAGTATTTGGTAGTGAGGCATGGGCATTTATTCTTGATGCTCAAAGGAGAGCTCTGGAGCGGAAGATTTGACCCCTCATTTTTGTTGGCTACTGTGAGGATGTTAAGGCGTACAAGTTGTTTGATCCTGATTCTACAGAGGTCTTGTTTCGACGGGATGTCCAGTTTGATGAGCGCCTTCCCACAGTGGATACCCTGTCTCCAGAGTCTACTTCACTACCTACTCCTCCCACTGCAGCTCTTCAAGATTATGTTGATGATGATTTTGATGAGGATGCTGATGATCCCCCATCTCCACCTCCACTTGCTCCACCTCAGATGCCCAAATGGGCTCGCTTTACTATTGAGGCAGCAGGATCTATGGCAGGTGATCCTTCAGACACTCATCACACTCATTCTCATACTACGGGTTCTAGTCTTTTGAGTCATGCTCTTTCAGAGGATCCTCAGAGGTTTTTAGAGGCAGCAGGTCACCCTAAGTGGGATAGTGCTATGGTGAAGGAGTATTCTTCTTTGATGAGGAATAATACTTGGGATCTTTGTCCTCTTCCTGAGGGAAGAAAGATGGTTCGGTGTAGATGGTTGTATCGCACCAAGTATGCTGCTGATGGTTCTATTGATAAGTACAAAGCACGCCTTGTTGTGAAGGGTTTTTCGTAGGTTGAGGGTATTAATTACTCTGAGACATTTGCCCCTATTGCCAAGATGAATTCTATTCGCTTTGTACTATCACTTGTAGCTTTTAGGGGATGGCCCATTTTTCAGATGGATGTGAAGTGTGCATTCTTGCATGGTGACCTATAGGAGGAGATCTATATGGAGCAGCCTCAGGGATTTATGCAGGATGCTTCTTTGGTTTGCAGACTTCAACGTTCATTATATGGTCTCAAATAGGCCCCTCAGGCTTGGTATGAGAAGATGGACTTTTTTTTGCTCTCCATTGATTTCACACGCTGTCATTCTGATCCCACAGTCTATATTCAGAATATTGAGGGTGAGATCCTGATTCTTGTGCTATATGTTGATGATCTCCTCATCACAAGTAGCTCATCCTCTATGATTTAGCATGCTCAGCAAGCTTTGATGGAGCAGTTTGAGATGACAGATCTCGGTCTTCTACACTATTTTCTTGGTCTTTAGGTGATTCAGTCTTCTGATGGGATCTCCATTTACCAGCAGAAGTATGCTCTTGATATGCTTCAGTGCTTTGGCATGCTTGATTGCAAGCCTACCCCCACACCTTTTCAGTCAGGGGTTGTTTTGACTACTACTTGCCCTACTCCTTCTATAGATTCTACACTTTATAGGCAGTTGGTTGGCAGTTTGTTGTACCTGACTCACACTCGTCCTGATCTTTCCTTTGCGGTTGGCCTTGTCTGTCGATTCTCCCATGATCCTTATGAGAGTCATTGGCAAGCTGCCAAACGTATTTTGAGGTACATTCAGGGCACCATTTCTTATGGCATTCACTACACATCAGGGGATCCTCACATTGTTGGCTACATTGACTCAGATTGGGCTAGTGATGTCAATCATTGGAAGTCTACTTTTGGATTTTTTTTCTATCTTGGCTCTGGTCCTATCACATGGTCTTGCAAGAAGCAGACTGCTCATGCATTATCATCTATAGAGGCTGAGTACCGAGTTGTTGTGCTCGCTAGTCAGGAGATTTTATGGCTTCGACAGTTGATGACTGAGTTTGGTTTTCCTCCTGATAGTTCCACTATTCTTTGGTGTGACAATCAAAGTGCTATACACATTTCTCACAACCCGGTGGAGCATCAGTGAACGAAGCACATTAAGCTTCATATGCATTTCATCTGCCAGTTGATTCAAGATGGTTCTCTCATCTTGGAGTATATTCCCACTGTCGAGCAGGTTGCAGACATCTTCACGAAGCCTTTTGCATCGCCGTGCTATCTTTAGTTGCGCTCTATGCTTGGGGTGAAGGAAGTTGTCCTTGGGGGGTCTTTATGAGGCCTTCCTTCCTTCATGTTTCTTTCAGCATGTTCTTCTATCTTTTTTTGGAGAGGAGTTTTTTCCCACTGGGTTTTCTGTTTTTCTCCGTTTCATAGAGATTTCCTTGTATTTGGGTACCTAATCAAGCCTAGTTGTCGGGACCCATTGCTTTTGCTTTCAATAGTTTCTTCTAGGTTTTAGCTTCTCCCTAAGTCTAGCTTAAGGGGGGGTGTTAGAGTAATTGGTTATTTACTTTATTAATTAAACAATATTTGTTTAATTATGTAAAGTTCCCTTTTATCTCTTTTACACTTAAGCTAACTTTAGGTGCATAATTGTGGATAAGAGATATTTTGCAATCCTTATCCTCTGTGGATAAGAGATATTTTTCAATCCTTATCCTCTGTGGATAAGAGATATTTGTATATCTTAATGTGCAAGCCTAGGGTTTCTTTGATAAATATGTGGTTGAAAAACTTTCTTTTGTAATAATTCATTTTACACATTGGTGAATATAGAGCTCCACATCTTTGAGCATTTTTATGGTTCTCTTTGTTGCTTCTTTTTGCTTCTCCTTGTAACAAGTATTCTTGCTTGCAGAGATCACTGGGCTCCTATGGTGTTGTATTTTCTCAACTCCAACAGGATTAACTGTGACATTGAAGTAAAAATTTTCATGGTTGATTTTGTACTGTAGTTCTTTATAAATACAATTTTTGTTCACTATGAAGTGATAATTTGTGCCATGTTTATCTTTCCTTTGAACTATTATGATTGGTAAATCTGTAATGCAATGGGGTAATTTTTTGCTATGTATTCAATAAGTCATGGAAAGATTACAGAGTGTACTTTATATTTATACTGACCACCTCTTGCATGTGTAACTTGTAGCATAGTTCATACACGAGTGATTAACATTTCTTCTACTTGTGTGCGTTTTGATATTTTAGGTGGTTGGTGTCCTGGGTTCATATTATTTACATCTGAAAACCTGTTCACGCCTCTTTCTTGTTTGCATCTACTATAGATAGGACCCTGTGCAGTTTGGGATATTTTAATTCTGATGTAATATTCTTCACGAGTATGAAAAACTGATGGGGACTTGTACGCATCTAAATGATTGCGGAATATCATTGTGATATGTTTGAATTTAGTTGTAAGCAATCCATTTGGATTTTTTTTTATTGGAACATTGGAAGTTAAAGTCGAGTGGAAATAATTTTCTTGTTCAAATGTATCCATGTTAATATCTCCTTCCATTGTGTTTTCTATTTGTGAATGTTGTAATTTTTTCTAACATTTCTTATTCTATCTGCTTCATTCCTTTTTTTCCTTTGTTCATCCCTTTCTGCATTAGTCATTTGTTTCCTTTGTTGTTTTCTATATTCTCTCTGGGTATTCCTTTTGATACTGTTTCCTCTATTCCTCAAATTCAAATTGTTTCTTTGGGCATCCCACATCTAGAAACATAATTTGATCCTATAAATTTCATGTGTATGGAAATAGTGTGAGATAAATTTCACTATTGACTAATAAATCCCTCTTTTTATTTTTTTATTTTTTACTAGAATTATTGTGGTATGTTATCATATTGATTATAGTATTATATTATATTGTAGTACCATATTAATATATTGTTGACATATTAACACTTTAAAAATTAGATGATGGAGCGAAAACATGAGCGAAAATTTGTGTGATGGAAGTAGAGCAATAGCGGACGGAGAAGGAGTGCCACAAACTAGCAGATAGGTGGCCATTGAGGATACAGAGGATCCACGGAAGTAGGTGTTCACCCAAATGGAAATCGAAGCCAGACATGAAATCGTATGCAACATCCGGTGTGAAGGTATGGGTGGCCAGGGAACCAAAAGTCGGGAAGGCCTTGGTGTCAACCGAGGGTTAGGAACAATTATGCTTGGGCTCCCGAGAAATACTAGATTTGAACCAATTTCAAGAGGAGAAATGGAAGAGAGGGCAACAAATAGGCAATTACGACATGGATTCCAAAGACGAACCTCCAAGATGGAAAACCCTATTCCCCCTAGATTGAAGAAGAAAAATAATGAAGATCTCGACTAGTTACATGCAATAGTGATGGGATTATGTCAAGGAATGTATATTGTTCATCAAATGAATGGGAAGCGATGTACCAAAATAGGAAATCATAGATTGGTTTTCTGATCACTTTGAAGGTCGGGTAAGAGAAAAAACCCTAACTAAAAATTCCATTTTGTTAGAATGTACAAATCAAGGGATCAAAGAGAAAATCCTATTTGGAGAACCTCTATTTTTCAAGGGCTTTTATTTTTACAAAATAGATTAGGAACCAAAATTTAATCCCAAGCTCCAAAAACTGAAATATTTCCTTCATTGGATTACTCTAGAGGATTTACCCACCGAATAATGGAGTGAAGAAACATTAGGAAAAATTGGTGAAGCCCTAGGGACTTTCATTGGCTTTGAAGAAGATTTTTTCCTTGGAAAATCAGGAGTAGCCAAAATTTTGGTAGATTTGAACACTAAGCTCAGATTTTTGGATAATTTAGAGATTCTTATTGAGAAATGATATTGGTTTTAAAAGGTCACAATCGACACAAAAGGAGGTAGGTGTATTTTGAGCAAAGGATACATAGCACTTGATGCTCACAAGGAATAGGAAAATCAATCGATGTGGGTTTAAATGGAGGTTAGTGTGGAAGGAGACACACACAAACACCAAACTAGGTGAGCACAGAGGTGTATGACAACACAAAGGGATAGTCAAAGGAGGAGATAGTGGGGGCTATAAATTACTAGAAGATTCAAAGCTCGGATGATGGAAGGGAAATAAATCCTAGTGGAAACTTTGGAAAATCAGCTTTCCTTGAAGAGCTAAGGAACCTAATGAGAGAGACAAAAATACTAGAGAAAGAGATCAATGATAAAATATTGGCCATTTCTGAACAAGGGATGAATGAGGATAGAAATAAGGAAGTGGTAGACATCGATCAGTGTGACCCCTTAGCCTCGCTTAAAAATTAGACGACTTAGTCAGAGGCAGTACCATGGTGGGGAACTGATGCCACTAGCACCGGGGAAGATATCAATGATAGCCTTTTGAAGATAGCCATGGGAAAGGGAGATGAAGAGTAGAACAAGGCAAATCAAGACATACCTTTCCTCTATAACAATGTAGAGGATGACCCAAAAGAGGTCCACAATGGATTCGTTCTTCCAATGGACCAACAATTGTTGTTGGAAGCTACAATAGAGTCTGAGGAAGAACAAGAGGTATTAGTCTCCTTGAGTACATTAGGGATTAATCAAAAGTCAGCCAAATATTCCAAATCAGATTGTGAAAAAGGGAAGACTAGAGGGAGAAATTCATTGCAGGAATTGAGATCTATGGATGGGAATGTTGAAGGACAGCAGAATCTTACTATGTTTCTAAAGACAAGGAAGGGAGCCCCCCTTCCTGGATCACCATGAGGCTACTATCATGGAATGTTAAGGGCCTAAATGCCCCTAACAAATAGTGCTTGGTCAAAAGAAGACTCACTTTGACCAAGGTAGATATAATTTTAACACAAGGGACAAAAGTAAGCAATGAAGATCTATAGTCACTCAAGAAGAATATTGTGGAATGGAATGGTGTTGGGGTTCAGGAAAGTGGGACATTAGATGGCATGGCAATTTTCTGGAAACCAAATATTGTGCAAATTGAAATGTTGGTAGAAAATCCATGTTGGTAGTGTTGTTTGGTGTGAAGTATCCACTCCAAGCTCAAATTAGGACTCATAAATTTGTATGGCCCTGATTCATGCATTAGAAAATGCAGCCCGTGGCAAGAAATCAAAGAATTTCTTAAGGAAATGCAAGGGCGGAACTTCATCTTAGCAGGGGACTTCAATGTAGTTTTGGAAGATAGGGATAAATAGGAAGGAGCTCAAAGGGAAAATCAATCCCAAAAGGACTTTAGAGATTGGATTATAAGAAATCAATTTCTCAATATAGATTTCAGAAATGGTATTTATACATGGACGAACAAGAGAGTGGGACCTTGTATGATAGCTGAGAAACTGGATAGGTTTGTTTTGGGGAGGCTTAGACAACTTTTCGTTCATATTTGAAGCTAGTATCTCTCCTAGTGCAAGATCAAATCACCTTCCTATACAATTGGTCATTCAAGAGGACCAAATTCCTACACGCTCTCCCTTCAAATTCAAAAAAATGTCACTCAAGGACCCAAGTTTCTTGGGTCTAGTAGAATAATGGTGGGTTAGGTTCCAAGTAACAAGGTCAAAGATGTATTGTTTGGTAACAAAGTTGAAATGGTTGAAGCAGAAGATCAAGGACTAGAATTGGAACTGCTTCAAAAACATCTTTGAAATAAAGGAAAGCATAGAGGAAGACCTCCATAGTGTGGAAGAGGAAATAATACATAATGGAATTAACCAGCAAAGTTATCTCAAAGAAAAAGAGCTCTTGGGGAAGTATTAAGATATCTTGGCCAAAGAGGATTTTTTTTGGAAACAAAAGTCTAGAGAGGTGTGGCTCAAAGAAGGAGACAAGAACACAAATTTCTTCCACAACAGTACAAAAAAATGAAGGGGTGTGAACTGGATCACAAGTTTAAAATGAATGGATGGATCCACAGTAGAGGAACCAAAGAGAGTGGCTGAAGAAGTGGTGGGATTCTTCAGTAATCTGCTAAATAATAACAAAGGTTTTAATCTCCAACATCAACAAGATCTATTAAGGAGTATTCAAAAGTTAGTAAGAAATTCACAGAATAAGTTTTTGAATGAAAAATTCACTAAGAAATAAAGATGGCCATCTTCTAGCTACACCCAGATAAGGCTCTCGGTCCAGATGCTATGCCAACTGGTTTCTTTCATTTAAAGTTTTGGGTTTTGATTGGTGATGAGTTGGTGGATGTGATAGAGGCCTCATCGAATTCAGGCTGCCTACTCAAGGAAGTCAACAACACCTTCAAATCCCTAGTCCCCAAGAAAGAGGTTAAAAATCACTAAATGATTATAGGCCAATTTCCCTGTAACTCCCCGCCATGCAATCCCAAAGGACAACTAATGACAATGATTAACTGCACAATTTTTTTTAAAGATAACCACTATGCAATAACCAACAATTAATTAAATATCATATAACAATATTATTAATATATAAAGATTCCTAATTAGTCTCATGGAGTTACATGGTTGCATTACTCGAAAATGATCCCAACCAAAAACATCGCTATAAATAAATGCCAAGTAATAGAACGATAGAAACATACACTACTCCAAATCACATAATGGTAAACATATAACCATCCATAAACCATAGAGATGACAAGATTACATACATCATTTTATTACATAACAATTTATAGTTCAATATTACAATTCTGGAGCATATTTCCACAGATACAACACATAAATGATACAGTAGTACATTACATAATGATTCCCTAGTATCAACGGGAAGAGTAGAACAATGCAAATATGGTACAACTACAATGAATAGTATGCATAGTGAGATTCATTAGAAGGAAACATAGACTATAACACCAAAACTGTCACCAGCACTAGAAAGCTTAGGAACCACTACCTCTAGTACATATCTATAGCATCACGATCATCGGTGGGAAACCCAATGGGTGCATAGCATGTTCCACCTAACCATGTGGACCCTAAGGACCACCCCCCATGCTAGGAGATGACAAGAAACACCCACAACCAAAAACAACAATCAAAATAAACAAAGCTAACAAGACTCCATCACAAACACACAATAACACACATAAACAAACATAAGTAACCTTCACTTCTAGAGACACAAGAGTGACAAAGGGAAAAAACAACAACCATGGTTACTAAAGGAAGGAGTGTCATAACATAAGCTCAACATGGGTTACCCAATGCGGATCTTCATAGATTATCGACCCCCCTACCTGGTTAAACCTTGGCAACCTCAACCGATCCCCAACCCCCATTCTCACTCATGCAGGATCAAAATACCTTTCAAAGGGAAAAGGTAGTTGATATCCACCATTCCATGCCTTCCCACTCATCCCAAACCCAAATGAGCACTTGAGCCATGAATGAGGCTAACTTATCTGAATTAATATGAGATGCTACCCAAAACCCCTAATTAATTGTTAGGTTATCACTTATTACGAAAACTCTCAATGAGTTACCCATACGCCACTTTGTGCATCAACCCCAACTGAGAGCCACTCCCCATACTAAAAATAGCACAATACAAGGAACATGGTGTACCTTAATGCTCATAAAACCAAGACATAAAAATTCACAACCACCTACGAGGCATAAACCTTCTCGCACACCCATATCCCAACACAACATTGCAAAAGAACACGGTGACACCCTCATAAACTCAACCAGAAAGAACATTGTGGCTCAAGCCAACATAAAAATCGTCAAGTAACAAGTAGTCCCTACTACCTCTAGAAGACAATTAAAATAATCCACTTCTGAACTCAAAGCATAAAGCTAGGAAAACAAACCAAAAAAAATGAGCTCCCATGACTCAACTAATCAAGAAGAAGAACATTTACCCTATTTAACAAAACATCGACAAATTCATTTACTATAAAACAAAATGATCGAAAAAGATACGCATATTCACCAATCAAGTCCACTGTAATCAATATAATGCATTAAATTGTAAAACTGACATTTCAATAAGTTGATAATTCACACCACCTATAATCTTTCCTAAAATAGGGAATAAATCAAATTATTAAATTATAATCTAGTAACTTAATTATATTCACACAACTAATCAAATGATATCACAAAGCAATATCCATTCAACTAGAAAATTCCAATTTAAATCCTAATAAGTAAATCACTATTCACTACTTAATTATTTTCCAATTTACCCCTCTACCTAACTGTCTTTCTAAGCATTTCAAATATAAATATTTCAATCCTTTCATATTTAATTTTCCTTCCCTTCTAATATAGTTTTCTAATCTTCTAATCCATATCACCAATTAATCATTAAGCATCCTTATCATTTTGTTAAAA
The DNA here is from genome assembly GCA_007115665.2 of Sequoiadendron giganteum. NCBI lineage: Eukaryota > Viridiplantae > Streptophyta > Pinopsida > Cupressales > Cupressaceae > Sequoiadendron > Sequoiadendron giganteum. The sequence continues at coordinate 339,546,633 of CM021108.1, forward strand.
CCATATTAGATATACATATTTAAATACCTATAAACTAAACAGAGTGCAACTTTCAAAAAAGTAGATCTATGAAAATACAACATTATATATATATATATATATATATATATATATATCAATGTACAAGACCCAAAAGTCGATCTTAGCATATATAAAAAAATACAAGGAAGTGAAGTGAAAAGCAAACATATATATATATATAATGTGATTTATACATATAGTATTATTAGAAAAAAATAAAATGTATTATATTATACCTCAACCGATAAAATTACATATTGCCAATTAGAGAATTCATATTACTTTGCTATTTCCCATTGATTTGAAGAGAGCTTGATCATAATATAAATACATACATATATAATCATCGATTTACACACACCGATGCCAATAAAACAAGTTTATCGAATTCCTAATCAAACAACATATAATTCAAATGTTAACAAAATGAAATCATAAATAAAAGAATTGGAATCCATCATCGATTACAGCCATAGGTATAAAGGATGTAAATAAAAGAGAAACATCAATGTAAATGAATACTAGATAAGGCTTGCAAAAATAAATCGAAGCCTTCACTAAAGAATAGCATATGCAGGGAAAGTTCGTCACATTCAGTCTACATTAGACTTGACAAGCTTGTTGCATTATAACTGTTCCAGTAAAGAAATAAAAGTCTTTCAATGACAATGTTGATGCAGGGATTTAAATTGCAAACACCAGTCAAATGAAACATAAGGAATTTTGAGCCATCAAACTCTAAAAATAGTGACGTCCATTCATAAATCGAGTAATTTATATGCATAGAAATTAGGTGCTAATCATAGGACATAATTTCATCGAAATAAAAGCATTGATTTTCTAATGAAATACTAGAGAAGGGCCCTCACTCTAAACCCAAATGAAAGACTCTACGATTAAATGACAGCACCATACAAAGCACTAAAGGCATCAAATTTCAAATACATAACATGATCACCACAAGGCGGGCATCGACTCCCATATAAAAAGAATTCCCCATCAAAATCCAGGTCTAAAATTTATGCGTTGCAATATAATGTAAGCGATATATTCTTGGATAGAAATTAAAACAACCAATATTAAAAAAAACAACGATAAAACTATATATAAGATTCAATTCAAATCAAGATCCAATATACTTAAGTCCTAGTACAACAAGGGGAGATGCATTATCAGCAACTGATTGAATCCTTACCACTTTTCAAAATTCATTACATATGTAACATAAGGGAAACGATTTTTTATTTATTTTTTCACATGGAACCAACCCAGTACCAATAGCACGCAAAACAAAAGAGGATGCCACTTGGGATAGGGCTGGCTGGTGCGGCTCTAATAGGGATTTCTGAGTAAACTTCAAGCAAGAATCAATGTTAGGCATAAGGGCGCACCAAGGACCATCCTCCCTATGAACGACTAGCAACCAAAACAAGGATCACAAACACTTCTCAAGAAGTGATCAAGAGAGGCAAAAGAAATGTGCGGCTAGGATAGGTAAGAAGCTACACCAAAATTTAGCTTGCCAAAAAGGCTTAAGAAATCTTCAAGCAAATGAAATTTGGTAGATGATAATGATTTCTATTCGTTGAATACAATGATTGAATAATATGCACAAATGGACTTAAATCTTCCAACATTACAATGATTTCAGGACATTTATATATCCAAATGCATATTCTATGATTTTTAAAACAAAATAAAACATTTGAATAACATAATCTCATGCATATTGAATAGCCAACAATCATTTTCCGTGGATAGGAGAAAGAGAGATCATTCGCGAATAATGTATGAATGAAGCAAGAGTTAAGATGATGCCAACCTAAGATCCAACGCTTCAGAGACAGAAGAGAAATGTCGAACGCTTCCAGTGAGCTACATTCTCCCTCAAATTTTTGAGACCCAAAGTTACCAAATCCAATTTTGAAGAACCCCAATTTCCAGAGCAAAGATAATATTCTTATTATTATTATTTTTGAAAACCAGAGGTATAATTTTTCCAAAAATCTCAAAAAAAATGAATTGCAGAGAAAAATTGTTTTCCTCTCTCTCTCCCTCCTTGCTTTTCCCAAAAAAAAAACAACCAAAAATGGATAGAAAATCCAGAAAAAAGTAAAAGTCTGAAAGTTTTCATCAATTTCCAGAATTTACTCCACATGAAAATAGCCACTTGCAAGAAATTTCTTGTTTCTTCCAATTTCAAATAAGCATTTTCACCCAATTTTCATTTCTAACTAACTCTTCAACAATTTAAACAATATAATTAACATTATGACAATAAATATTATTCAAAATAAACCAATTAAACAAATTAAACTATGCAACATTTAAATTTACAATTTAATATTAAATTAAATACTCAATGTTATAATTAATCACAATAATAATAATTCCCAATATTTTAATTAGATATCTTATAAAAACAACCTATTAATTTACATATATTTAAATTAGATGGTATTCCCATAAATAATTTAAAATATGTGATATTAATAAGGCAATTAATGTCCACTTAAAATAAATAAAATTAATTATATTAACTAGCAAATTTCATTTTCTAAAAGAATTAATGACATTCACGATAAGAACAATTTAATTATTTAACTATCCTCTTCAAGGAATACCATTTAAAAAAGAAGAATTTATTTAACGATATCAAAATAGCCATATTCAAAACCTTTAACAATCATTGCTAAAACCATGGAAATAAATAACTCGAAATAAAACAATACCCACTAGAACGAGGTACGGATAGGTGACCTTGACAAATAGTGATGAAACAAGGGACACAGATGGGGATACTTTCCATAGTTCACTTTGATAATTAAATATAATACTTTAATCACTTTATCCTCAACAATAATAAACGTGGTTAAATCAAACTACTAATTAACGACATTTAAATTAACAAAGTTCTATAATAACTGATTAGCCAACATTAGTAATACCATTAAAATAATCAACAAACCAACACAAATAAACTCTTATCCAATCAACCCAAAGACCCAAGTGAAGAGGCACTTCATCCTCCCCCCCTAGTCTCAACCTACTCCTAGAAGTCGCAAGGTCAGGTAAACATGTACAGTTACAAACAACATCATCACAAGTCCCACACAAAAAAATTTGCCAAACATGGGTTGGGGTCCTTTTGTCATCACCAATTTCCACATCATATCCATTGGGTTTTTGGGGTACTCTTAGACCTAACTGTGCAGGTGGAGTTGGTACCCGATACCTATAACCTGCATAAAACAAGGTGTCAAACAAAATATGCATATATATATCAATTAACAAACACACCATGAGAGGAAGTCATAGTGTAGCAAGGCACTCACAAACAAGTGATGCTACCATGTTCCCCTCACCAAGACATCATACAATAACAAAAACATCGACTACAACAATTTTATTATAAGTAACATCATAAGGAAATAACTAATCATCAGCATAACAAGCATGAATATAAGCCACATGATACACATAATCAAAATTATCCAAACATACCACTAACTCCATAAATCCAATGGGACATAACCATCAATTCATAGTGTCATGATCATGAAATTCAAATGAAAAGTCATCCTGAAACCATCCAGAATGGTGAAACAAACAACTATAAAGTCTCAAAGTGCACAACATAATATAATAAGTGTCAATGTAGAGAAAGAAACACAAAATAAACTGCAACAATGCGAAAACTCTATTGAACCCTCACAAGTTAACCCACAAGCTCTCGGGCCAGCTGCCTGACCACTATCAGTAATCTCCACATAAGTGTCCTGATGCATTGCTCTACAGTGATCAAACACTACACTCGCCCTATGGGACCTTCCTGTGTCATTCCTCACTGGCTCCGTGTCCATCAACCTTTGACTAGATTTAGTTGTGTTCCTCTAAGGACATTGTCTAGCTATGTGCCCTTGTCGATCGCAAGAGAAACAACCTGTACCTCTACCCATTGCAACCTATGTGCTCTGAGTTGACTGGCCAAGACGATGGAGTTGGGCTCACAACCAACTCCAGATCCTTCTAGCCTCTTGTTTACAACCTAGCCGGGTAAAAATCTCCTCAAGCAAGGAACGTAACTAAGGACCCAAGTGATCCTCATGATCATTCTCGTGGGGACTGAGAAAATAAGTGTTCTAATGATTAACTCCACGACCACCTCCTAAACCTCTACCATGACCTCTAGCTCAACCACGACCCCAAGGCATCCTACACACACCACCCAAGAAAAGAGTCACAAATAATAAGGCGAGGGTAACAAAAAGGAAAATACAAAAACTCAAAAGTCAAGCACTATATTCATGATTTTATACACATTCTTAATATACACAAAATTCACATTACCAGAAAATACACAAGGTAGCCCAAGAGTCCATGATGTGTTTCTCGACAAAAAGGATATCGGTGCATTGCACACTACACCAAGGGTCTTATCTCTTCCACCAGTTTTCTGAACCATTGGACCACACGCCACCTACGAACCCGTTTAAGATCGTCAAATACGAATGGACAACATAGGAATACATAGCTACACGAGTACACGCACTAGGTCAACATAATGGGATCATTGTATCCAAAGTACACAATGTATGAACCCAGTGCTCTGATACCATGTTGTAATGCCCCGCCACGCAACCCCAAAGGACAACTAATGACAATGATTAACTGTACATTTTTTTTTAAAGATAACCACTATGCAATAACCAATAACTAAATAATTGAATACAACAATATTATTAATATATAAAGATGACTAATTAGTCCCATGGGGTTACATGGCTGCATTACTCAGAAACGATCCCAACCAAAAACATCACTATAAATAAATGCCAAGTAACAGAATGATAGAAACATACACTACTCAAGAAATAATAATGGTAAACATATAACCATCCATAAACCATAGAGATAACAAGAGTACATACATCATTTTATTACATAACAATTTATAGCTCAATATTACAATTGTGGAGCATATTTCCATAGATACAACACATAAATGATACAATAGTATATTACATAATGCTTCCTTGGTATCAATGAGAAGAGTACAACAATGCAGATATGGTACAAGTGCAATGAATAGTATACATAGTGAGATCCATCAGAAGGAAACATAGGCTATAACACAAAACTTTCACCAACACTGGAAAGCTTAAGAACCACTACATCTGGTACATCTCTGCAGCATCATGATCCTCAGTGGAAAACCCAATGGGTGCATAGCATGTTCCACCCAACCATGTGGACCTTAAGGTCCACCCCCCTTCCTAGGAGATGACAAGAAAGACCCACAACGAAAAACAACAATCAAAATAAACAAAGCTAACAAGACTCCATCACAAAAACACAAAAAAACACACAAACAACACATAAAAAAAAAAGTCACTTTCACTTCCAGAGACACAAGAGTGACAAAGAGAAACAACAACAAAAATGGTTGCTAAATGAAGGAGTGTCGTCACATAAGCAAGACATGGGTTACCCAATGCAGATCTTCATAAGTTACCAGCCCCCCTACTTGGTTAAACCCTGGAAACCTCAACCGATCCCCGACCCCCATTCTCACTCATGTGGGATCAACATACCTTTCAAAGGGACAAGGTAATTGATCTTCACCATTCTAGGCCTTCCCACTCATCCCAAGCCCAAACGAGCACTTGAGCCATAAGTGAGGCTAACTTATCTGAATTAATATGAGATGCTACCCAAAAACCCTAATTAATTGTTAGGTTATCACTGATTATGAAAACTCTCAATGAGTTACTAGTACGCCACTTTGTGTGTCATCCCCCATTGAGAGCCACTCCCCCTACTAACAACAACACAATACAAGGAACATGGTGTACCTTAATGCTCATAAAACCAAGACATGAAAATTCACAACCACCTATGAGGCATAAACCTTCTCGGACACACATATCCCAACACAACATTGCAAAAGAACATGATGACACCATCATAAACTCAACCAGTAAGAAAACTATGGCTCAAACCAATATAAAAATCATCAAGTAACAAGTACTCCCTCTTGCCTTTGGAAGACAATTAAAATAATCAACTTTTGAACTCAAAGCATAAAGCTAGGAAAACAAACAACAAATGGGTTCCCGTGACTCAACCAATCAAGAAGAAGAACATTTCCCCTATTTAACCCAACATCGACAAATTCATCTGTAATAAATCAAAACAATAAAAAAAGATAAGCATATTCACCAATCAAGTCCACCATAATCAATATAACGCATTATTGTAAAACTAACATTTCAATAAGTTGATAGCTCACACCACATATAATCTTTCCTAAAATAGGGAATAAATCATATTATTAAATTGTAATCTAGTAACTTAATTATATTCACACAACTAATCAAATGATATCACAAAGCAATATCCATTCAACTAGAAAATTCCAATTTAAATCCTAATAAGTAAATCAATATTCACTACTTAATTATTTTCCAATTTACTCCTCTACCTAACTGTCTTTCTAATCATTTCAATATAAATATTTCAATCCTTTCATATTTAATTTTCCTTCCCTTTCAATATAGTTTTCTAATCTTCTAATCCATATCACCAATTAATCATAAAGCATCCTTATCCTTTTTTTATAACCATATTAAATATACATATTTAAATACGTATAAACTAAACAAAATGCAACTTTCAAAGTAGTAGATGAAAATACAGCAACATATACCTACTTATATATATATATATCAACGTACAAGACCCAAAAACCAATCTTAGAATATATAGAAATACAACGAAGTGAAGCGAAAAGGAAGCATATATATAAATATATAAATGTGATTTATAGATATTGTATTATTAGCAAAAAAGAGAATGTATTATATTATACCTCCACCGATAAAATTACATATTGCCAATTAGAAAATTCATATTACTTTATTATTTCCCATCAATTTAAAGAGAAATTGATCATAATATAAATATATATATAATCATCGATTTACACACACTGATGCCAATAAAACAATTTTATTGAATTCCTAGTCAAACAACTTATAATTCAAATGTTAACAAAATGAAATCATAAATAAAAGAATTGGAATCCATCATTGATTAAAGCCATAGGTATAAAGGATGTAAATAAAAGAGAAACACCGATGCAAATGAATACAAAATAAGGCTTTCAAAAAGAAATCAAAGCCTTCACTAAAGAATAACATATGCAGGGAAAGTACGTCACATTCAGTCTACATTAGACTTGACAAGCTTGTTGCATTATAACCGTTCTAGTAAAGAAATCAAAGTCTTTCAATGACAATGTTGATGCGGGGATTTCAATTGCAAACACTAGTCAAATGAAACATAAGGAATTTTGGGGCATCAAACTCTAAAAATGGTGATGGTCATTCATAAATCGAGTAATTCGGATGCATAGAAATCAAGTACTAATCAGAGGACAAAATTTCATCGAAATGAAATCATTGATTTTCTAATAAAATTCTAGAGAAATTCCCTCACTCTAAACCCAAATGAAAGACTCTACGATTAAATGGTAGCACCATACTAAGCACTAAAGGCATCGAATTCTAGATACATAACATCCTCACCACAAGGCAGGCATCAACTCCCATACAAAAAGAATTTTTCATCGAAATCTCAGTCTAAAGTTTATGCGTTGCAATACAATGTAAGTGATATAGTCGTTGATAGAAATCAAAACAAACAATATTAAAAAAATAGCAATCAAAATATATACAAGATTCAATTAACATCAAGATCCAATATACTTAAGTCCCAGTACAACAAGGGGAGATGCATTATCAGCAACTGATTGAATCCTTACCACTTTTGAAAAGTCATTACATATGTAACACAAGGGAAATGATTTTTTTATTTTTTTTCACATGGAACCAACCCCGTACCAACAGCATGCAAAACAAAAGAGGATGCCACTTGGGAGAGGGTTGGCTGGCACGACTCTAATAGGAATTTCTGAGTAAAATTCAAGCAAGAATCAATGTCAAGCATAAGGCCTCACCAAGGACCATCCTCCATATGAAGACTAGCAACCAAAACAAGGATCACAAAGACTTCTTATGCAGCGATCAAGAGAGGGAAAATAAATGCACGGCTAGGATAGGTAAGAAGCTGCACCAAAATTTAGCCTACCAAAAAGGCTTAAGAAGTTTTTAAGCAAATGAAATTTGGTAGATGATAATGAATTCTATTCGTTAAATACAATGATTGAAACATATGCACAAATGGACTTAAATCTTCCAACATTACGATGATTTCAGGACATTTATATATCAAAATGCATATTCTATGATTTTTAAAACAAAATAAAACATTTGATTAACACAATCTCATGCATATCGAATAGCCAACAATCGTTTTCAATAGATAGGAGAAAGAGAGATCATTCGCAAATAATGTATGAATGAAGCAAGAGTTAAGATGATGCCAACCTAAGATCTAACACTTTAGAGACGGATGAGAAGTGTTGAACGCTTCTAGTGAGCTACGTTCTCCCTCAATTTTTTGAGACCCACAGCTACCGAATCCAATTTTGAAGAACCTCAATTTCTAGAGCAAAGTTAATATTCTTATGATTATTATTTTTAAAACCCAGAGTTACAATATTTTGAAAAAACTCAAAAAAATGAATTATAGAGAAAAATTGCTTTCCTCTCTCTCTCCCTCCCTACTTTTACCAAAAAAACCACCCAAAATGGATATAAAATCTAGAAAAAGTAAAAGTCTGATAGTTGCCATCAATTTCCAGAATTTACTCCACATGAAAATAGCCACTTGCAAGATTTTTTTTTTTTTCCAATTTCAAATAAGCATTTTCACCCGATTTTCGTTTCTAACTAACTCTTCAACAATTTAAACAATATAATTAACATTATGACAATAAATATTATCCAAAATAAACCAATTAAACAAATTAAACTATGCAACATTTAAATTTACAATTTAATATTAAATTAAATACTCAATGTCATAATTAATCACAATAATAATAATTCCCAATATTTTAATTAAATATCTTATAAAACCAACCTATTAATTTACATATATTTAAATTAGATGGTATTTCCATAAATAATTTAAAATATGTGATATTAATAAGGCAATTAATGTGCACTTAAAATAAATAATATTAATTATATTAACTAGCAAATTTTATTTTCTGAAAGAATTAATGACATTCACGACAAAAACAATTTAATCATTTAACTATCCTCTTCAAAGAATATCATTTAACTATCCTCTTCAAAGAATATCATTTAACAGAAGCAATTTATTTAATGATATTAAAATAGCCATATTCAAAACCTTTAACAATCATTGCTAAAACCATGGAAATAAATAACTCAAAATAAAAAAAATACCCACAAGAACGAGGTATGGATAGTTGACCTTGAGAAAGAGTGACGAAACAACTGACATAGATGAGGATACTATCCGTAGTTCACTTTGATAATTAAATCTAATACTTTAATTGCTTATCGTCAACAATAATAAACATGGTTAAATCAAAGTACTAATTAACAACATTTAAGTTAACAACTATAATAATTGATTAGCCAACATTAATAATACCATTAAAATAATCAACAAACCAATACAAATAAACTCTTACCCAATCGACCCAAAGACCCAAGTGGAAGGCACTACATCCTCCCCCCTAGTCTCAACTTACTCCTGGAAGTCGCAAGGGTAGGTAAACATGTACAGTTACGAACAACATCATCACAAGTCCCACACAAAAAATGGCAGATACAAAACAAAGAAATTGACAAAGGAAACAAACCAATAAACGGGGTTACCAAAAACGGTTTGGGGTCCTTTTTCCATCACCTATTTCCACATCATATCCATTGAGTTTTTGGGGTACGCTCAAACCTGACTGTGCAGGTGGAGTTAGTACCCGATACTTGCAACTTGCATAAAACAAGGTGTCGAACAAAATATACATATATATATCAATTAACAAACACACCATGAGAGGAATTCATAGTGTAGAAGGGCGCTTGCGAACGAGTGATGCTACCCTATTCCCCTCACCAAGACCTCATACAATAACCAAAACATCGACTACAACAATTTCATTATAAGCAACACCATAAGGAAATAACTAATCATCAACATAACAAGCGTGAATGTAAGCCACATGATACACATAATCAAAATTATCCAAACATACCACTCACTCCATAAATCCAACAGGACATGACAATCAATTCATAGTGTCATGATCATGAAATTCAAATGCAAAGTCATCCCGAAACCATCCAGAATGGTGAAACAAAAAACTATAAAGTCTCAAAGTGCACAACATAATATAATAAGTTTCAATGTAGAGAAAGCAACACAAAAGATACTGTAACAATGCAAAAACTCTACTGAACCCTCACGAGTTCACCTATGGGCTCTCAGGTCATATGCTTTACCACTACCAATAATTTCCACATCACTGCCTTGAAGCACTCCCCAACATTGATCAACCACTACACTCGCCCTATGGGACCTTCTTGTGTCATTCCTAGCTGGCTCCATGTCCGCCGGCCTCTGACTGGATTTAGGTGTGTTCCTCTGAGGACATTGTCTAGCTATGTGGTCATGTTAGTCACAAGAGAAACAACATGTACCTCTACCCTTTGCATCTTGTGTACTCTGAGTTGGACTCGCAACCAACTTTGGATCCTTCTAGATGAAAGAGGATAACCCTTGAACCTGAAGCCTGCTAGAGATGCCCTGCCAAAAAGAACACCAATCATCAAATTCTCAAACCCCAAACCTCTACTAGAACTATTGATGAGTGAAGAACGTGCCCTCAAAAGGCCCATCATAAGTCCCGCTAAAGCTGAAACATTTCTCCTCCTACGGAACCTTTCTCTTTCCCTACACACCTGTCATCCACCCTCCTGTCTAGGACCTAGCCGGGTAAGAATCTCCTCAAGCAAGGAATGTAATTGAGGACTCGAGTGCAACTAAGAATCATTCTCGTGGGGACTCAGAAAAGAAATGTTTAGATGATTAATTCCACGACCACCTCCCAGACCTCTACCATGACTTCTAGCTCGACCACGACCCCAAGGCATCCTACACACACCACCCTAGAAAAGAGTCACAAACAATAAGGCGAGTGTAATAGAAAGGAAAATGCAGAAACTTAAAATTCTAGCACTATATTCATGATTTTATACACATTCTTAACATACACAAAATTCACATAACCAGAAAACACACAAGGCAGCCCAAGAGTCCATGATGTGTTTCCTGAGAGAAAGGATATCGGTGCATTATGCACTACACCGAGGGTCCTATCTCTTCCACCAGTTTTTTGCACCATTGGACCACACACCACCTACGAACCTATTTAAGGTTGTCAAACACAAATGGACAACAAAGGAATACATAGCTACATGAGTACATGCACTAGGTCGACATAATGGGCTCATTGTATCCAGAGTATGCAGTGTATGAATCCAATTCTCTGATACCATGTTGTAACGCCCCGCCATGCAACCCAAAAGGAGAACTAATGACAATGATTAACTGCACAATTTTTTTAAAGATAACCACTATCCAATAAGCAACAACTAAATAATCATACAACAATATTCTTAATATATAAAGATGCCTAGTTAGTCCCATGGGGTTACATGGCTGCATTACTCAAAAATGATCCTAACCAAAAACATCGCTACAAATAAATGGCAAGTAATAGAATGATAGAAACATACACTACCCAAGAAAATATAATGGTAAACATATAACCATCCATAAACCATAGAGATAACAAGAGTACATACATCATTTTATTACATAACAATTTATAATTCAATATTATAATTGTGGAGCATATTTCTACAAATACAACACATAAATGATACAATAGTACATTACCTAATGCTTCCTTGGTATCAATGAGAAGAGTACAACAACGCAGATATGGTACAACTACAATGAATAATATACATAGTGAGATCCATCAGAAGGAAACATAGGCTATAATAGCAAAATTGTCACCAACATTAGAAAGCTTAGGAACCACCACATTTGGTACATCTCTACAGCATCACAATCCTTGATGGGAAACCCAATGAGTGCATAGCACATTCCACCCGACCATGTGGACCCTAAGGTCCACCCCCCATGCTAAGAGATGACAAGAAACACCCACAACCAAAATAAACAAAGCTAACAAGACTCCATCATAAAAACACAATAACACACACAAACAACACATAAACAAATACAAGGAGCCTTCACTTCCAGAGATACAAGAGTGACAAAGGGAAACAAAAACAACCATGGTTGCTAAAGGAAGGAGTGTCATCACATAAGCTCGACATGGGCTACCCAATGCGGATCTTCATAGGTTACTGACCCCCCTAACTGGTTAAACCCTAACAACCTTAACCAATCCCCGGTCCCCATTCTCACTCATGCAGGATCAACATACCTTTCAAAGGGACAAGGTAGGTTATCTTCGCCATTCCAGGCCTTCCCACTCATGCCAAGCCCAAATGAGCACTTGAGCCATGAGTGAGGCTAACTTATCTGAATTAGTATGAGATGCTACCCAAAACCCCTAATTAACTATTAGGTTATCATTGATTATGGAAAATATCATTGAGTTACCCGTAAGACACTTTGTGTGCTAGCCCCCACTGAGAGCTACTCCCTCTACTAACAATAACACAATACAAGGAATAGGGTGTACCTTAACGCTCATAAAACTAAGACATAAAAATTCATAACCACCTACTAGGCATTAACCTTCTTGCATACACATATCCCAACACAACATTGCAAAAGAACACGGTGACACCCTCATAAACTCAACCAACATATAAATCATCAAGTAACAAGTACTCCCTCTTGCCTCTGGAAGACAATTAAAAAAATCCACTTTTCAACTCGAAGCATAAAGCTAGGAAAACAAACAACAACAAATGGGTTCCCATGACTCAACCAATCAAGAAGAAGATAATTTCCCCTATTTAACAAAACATCGACAAATTCATCTACAATAAAACAAAACGATTGAAAAAGATAAGCATATTCACCTATCAAGTCCACAGTAATCAATATAACACATTATTGTAAAACTAACATTTCAATAAGTTGATAGTTCACACCACATATAATCTTTCCTAAAATATGGAATAAATCAGATTATTAAATTTTAATCTAGTAACTTAATTATATTCACACAACTAATCGAATGATATCACAAAGAAATATCTATTCAACTACAAAATTCCAATTTAAATCCTAATAAGTAAATCAATATTCACTACTTAATTATTTTCCAATTTACTCCTCTACCTAACTATCTTTCTAATAATTTCAATATAAATATTTCAATCTGTTAATATTTAATTTTCCTTCCCTTTCAATATCGTTTTCTAATCTTCTAATCCATATCACCAATTAATCATAAAGCATCCTTATCCTTTTATTACAACCATATTAAACATACATATTTAAATACCTATAAACTAATCTTAATGCAACTTTCAAAGTAGTAGATGAAAATACAACAATATATACCTGCTTATATATATACATATATCAACGTACAAGACCCAAAAGCCGATCTTAGCATATATAGAAATACAACAAAGTGAAGCGAAAAGAAAGAATATATATATATAATGAGATTTATACATATAGTATTATTAGCAAAAAAGAAAATGTATTATATTATACCTCCACTAATAAAATTACATATTGCCAATTAGAGAATTCATATTACTTTTCTATTTACACACACTGATCCCAAAAAACCAAGTTTATCGAATTCCTAATCAAACAACATATAATTCGAATGTTCACAAAATGAAATCGTAAATAAAATAATTGGAATCCAGCATCGATTACAGCCATAGGTATAAAGGATGTAAATAAAAGAGAAACACCTATATAAATGAATACCAGATAAGGCTATCAAAACGAAATCGAAGCCTTCACTAAAGAATAACATATGCAGGGAGATTTCGCCACATTCAATCTACATTAGACTTGACAAGCTTGTTGCATTATAACCGTTCCAGTAAAGAAATCAAAGTGTTTCAATGACAATGTTGACACGGGGATTTAAATTGAAAACACCAGTCAAATGAAGCATGAGGACTTTTGGGGCATCAAACTCTAAAAACAGTGATGGCTATTCATGAATCAAGTAATTCAAATGCATAGAAATCAGGTGCTAATCATAGGACATAATTTCATCGAAATGAAAGCATTGATTTTCTAATCAAATTCTAGAGAAAGGCCCTCACTCTAAACCCAAATGAAAGACTCTACGATTAAATGGCAGCACCATACTTAGCACTAAAGGAATGAAATTTTAGATACATAACATGCTCACCACAAGGTAGGCATCGACTCCCATACAGAAAGAATTCCCCATCGAAATCCAAGTCTAAAATTTTTGCGTTGTAATACAATGTAAGCGATATATTCCTGGATAGAAATCGAAACAACCAATATTAAAAAAAATAGCAATCAAACTATATACAAGATTCAATTATCATCAAGATCCAATATACTTAAGTCCTAGTACAGCAAGGGGATTCGCATTATCAGCAATTGATTGAATCCTTACCACTTTTCAAAATTCATTACATATGTAACACAAGGGAAATGAAATTTCTTTTTTTTTTCACATGGAACCAACCCCATACCAGCAACATGCAAAACAAAAAAGGACGCCACTTGGGAGAGGGCTGGATGGCACGGCTCTAAAAGGGATTTCTGAGTAAACTTCAAGCAAGAATTAATGACATGCATAAGGGCACACCAAGGACCATCCTCCCTATGAACGACTAGCAACCAAAACAAGGATCATAAAAACTTCTCAGGAAGCAAACAAGAGAGGGAATAGAAATGCACGACTGGGATAGGTAAGAAGCTGCACCAAAATTTAGCCTGCCAAAAAGGCTTAAGAAATATTCAAGTAAATGAAATTTGGTAGATGATATCAGATTCTATTCGTTGAATACAATGATTGAAAAATATGCACAAATGGACTTAAATCTTACAAGATTACGATGATTTTAGGACATTTATATATCCAAATGCATATTCTATGATTTTCAAAATAAAACAAAACATTTGATTAACACAATCTCATGCATATCGAATAGTCAATAATCGTTTTCAGAAGACATGAGAAAGAGAGATCATTCGTGAATAATGTATGAATGAAGCAAGAGTTAAGATGATGCCAACCTAAGATCCAATGCTTCAGAGACACAAGAGAAGTGTCGAACGCTTCCAGTGAACTACATTCTCCCTCAAATTTTTGAGACCCACATCTACCGAATCCAATTTTGAAGAACCCCAATTTCATAGCAAAGATAATATTATTATTATGATATTGCTATCAGGATTCAACCGTGTAGTTTTCGAGTCAAACTCATTGACCCATGATTCATGAGTAGTGGTTCAGAAGAACCCATCTCTCATGATAATGAACTGTCCACTTAGCACTCATTACATCTAGGTGATGCTCACAAAGGTGAAGCATTGGTCCGTCTCGGGAGGTCACCCATCCCAGTACTACTCTAGCCCAAGTGTGCTTGACACACCGTGGAAGAAACCTCCTACTTATCAATATTCTTATTATTATCATTTTTGAAAACCAGAGTTACAATTTTTCCAGAAAACTCAAAAAAATGAATTGCAGAGAAAAATTACTTTCCTCTCTCTCTCTCTCTCTCCCTCCCCGCTTTTTCTAGAAAAAACTCACCCAAAATGGATATAAAATCCAGAAAAGGTAAAAATCCAAAAGTTTCCATCAATTTCTAGAATTTACTCTACATGAAAATAACCACTTTCAAGATTTTTTTTTTTTCCAATTTCAAATAAACATTTTCACCCAATTTCTGTTTCTAACTAACTCTTCAACAATTTAAACAATATAATTAACATGCTAAAATATAATTAGCATTATGACAATAAATATTATCCAAAATATACCAATTAAACAAATTAAACTACGCAACATTTAAATTTACAATTTAATATTAAATTAAATACTCAATGTCATAATTAATCACAATAATAATAATTCCCAATATTTTAATTAAATATCTTATAAAAATAACCTATTAATTTACATATTTAAATTAGATGGTATTCCCATAAATAATTTAAAATACGTGATATTAATAAGGCAATTGATGTCCTTTTAAAATAAATAACATTAATTATATTAACTAGCAAATTTCTTTTTTTGAAAGAATTAATGACATTCACGACAAGAACAATTTAATTATTTAGCTATCCTCTTCAAAGAATATCATTTAACTAAAGAAATTTATTTAACAATATCAAAATAGCCATATTGAAAACCTTTAACAATCATTGCTAAAACCATGGAAATAAATAACTCGAAACAAAATAATACCCACAAGAACGAGGTACAGATAGTTGACCTTGACAAACAGTGACGAAACAATAGACATAGACGGGGATACTTTCCATAGTTCACTTTGATAATTAAATCTAATACTTTGATCACTTTATCCTCAACAATAATAAACGTGGTTAAATCAAACTACTAATTAATGACATTTAAATTAACAACTATAATAATTGATTAGCCAACATTTATAATACCATTAAAATAATCAACAAACCAACACAAATAAACTCTTACCCAATCGACCCAAAGACCCAAGCGGAGAGGCATTACATCCCCTTTGCAACACAAAATACAAAGTTATGACAAAGGCCATGGCAAACAGATTAAAGCTTATTCTCCCACTAGTGATTGTTGAACAAAAAATTGGTTTTTTCCTAGGGAGGCTGATCTTATATGGAATTATCATTGCACAAGAGGTGATTTATTCGATACAATAGAACAAACAGGCCAACATGTTAATTAAACTAGATATTAGTAAAGCATATTACATGGTGGATTAGAGATTTCTGCTAAAATTCATGGAGGCTTTTGGGTTCAACAAGCATTGGCTAAACTAGATTTTCACCTGGATTTCCATGTGTAGATTCTCTGTTCTTGTAAATGGTTTACCTAAGGGCTTCGTTGAAGTGTCAAGGGGGTTGCAACAAGGAGATCCAATCTCTCCATTTTTTTACATTCTAATGGCAGAATCTCTAGGAAGGACAATAGACCTTGGCATTATATCTGTGCAAATTGAAGGGATAAGGGTGACAAGCGATCTTCAGGCAATATCTCATTAGCAATTTGTTGATGATACAACACTAATGGGAGCGGCGAAGAGGAAGGAGGTGATTCACTTGAACAAAATTCTCAGGAAGTATGCTAAAGCTTTGGGCCAAAATGTGAATGAAATAAAATCAAAAGTCATCTTCTTTAACACAACAACGCAAAAGGAGCAGGAGATATTAAGAATTCTAGGTTTCAAAAAATGGGAACTGCTCTGTACCTACCTAGGAATCCCATTAGCAAAAAGAACAAGGTCGACATGTCTTTGTGATCCACTCAATCTCAAAATGAGTGTGAAACTAAACTCATACAAAGCAAAATGGCTAACCTAGGCTGGGAGGATAACATATATAAAATCAGTATTACTTTCCCTTCCAATCTACTTCATGTCAATTTTATGTATTCCAAGCAGAAGTGCTTCCAACTTAACAAAAATTTACATGAAATTATTTTGGCAAGGTAAAAATGAGAAGAGGAAAATTTCCTTGATCACTTGGGAAAAAATTTTCAGAACCAAAGAAGATGGTGGGCTTGGCTTCAAACATTTGGATTTGCAAAATAGAGCTTTGGGGGAAAAACTCATCTGGCGTATGTACTATGAACCAAAAAGCAAGTGGGTGAAAAATATCCACTACAAATACTTGAAGGACAATAGAAATGGGGATATCCTAACAATTTCTAATCCTCCGACTAGCTCATGAATTTGGAATTTCATGTAGAAATGCAAGAAAGTAGTATGTGACTACCTTTCATGGGATGTTTAGGATTGAAGTAAAGCCTTGTTTTGGGAGGACTCATGAGCTGAGCTACCAAGCCTGGATAGTTTGATCGAGGTGGAAGAAGCCAAACGTACACTAAAAACCTATGGGGTGATTGATTCAAATACTACATAGTCCCAAACGAGAACAAGGCATGTGCAAGATCATCATGGAAAAAACAGGCCCTTAAGTGGCAATAAAATTCAGAAAATCAAAGTTAGGCAACTTGATGTAAAAATTTGAATAGGTTATCTATATTATTTCAAAAATATGTAATAATATAATCTATATCAAATTGAATTTAGTTTCTAAACTACTAGGTTTATTTTATTTTATTTTAAATCTATTTGGTGAAAATTTGACATTTCAATGCAGTAGTACTTAAATTTCAAGGAAAAAATAAGATGTAGGTGTCTGTTTAACCACCCTAACCACAATAAAATGATAATATTTTTTTATAATATTTTAGATATAAGTAGGGGACTCATGTCCCAATGTGATGCATATTTTTTTGTAATTTTTTTCAAAGCAAATAATTTATTATGAATTTTTTATTACAACTTTTAAAAAATATAAAAACTCATATGTCTGACCACCTAAACTTGGTCAAAAATTCATGAAATTCAATTCTTTCTTTTTTAATCCTATAGTATCTGAAGCATAAAATGTGACACATGTTTTGGATTCAAAAAATATGATACCCTTTGAAAGCTATAGATTATTTTCAATTAGCCTATCAATTAGGACTTTAGTCGTAATTCAAATAGAAAATGAATAATAATTATTTATTAAATTCAAAGTAAAGCATAATTTATATTGGTGGAAAGCTGAGAATCTCCTTTAAAAACCCTTTTTGTTTCATCAATTTGGGGTAAAAAAAATTCGTCAGCCACATGAGCCATCATATCACTTAGATATCGCCACTTTTTGGCCCATCATGATCTTGAACATACCCAACAACATGGTGCTAGACTAGAAATGGAGACTCTTCATTGGCCTCAATTTACCAAAGAGAGAAGTATTGCTCCTCACTAAAATGTTGAAAAATAGAACCTTGGCTCTGTGAAATGGCAGTGACACTCTGATCTAGGCGAGATCTAAATCTGCTAAGTACAATGAAAAATATGTATATAGGATGTTGTAA
Organism: Sequoiadendron giganteum; assembly: GCA_007115665.2. NCBI lineage: Eukaryota > Viridiplantae > Streptophyta > Pinopsida > Cupressales > Cupressaceae > Sequoiadendron > Sequoiadendron giganteum. The sequence continues at coordinate 339,565,756 of CM021108.1, forward strand.
AAAGAAAGAGGTAGGATTACAGATAGTTTACCCCTACATCTATGTTGGAGTAACATCTGCCTCCCCAAGGAAGGAAAATTTGCATGGGAAATGTCACAAAATAAAATCTTAACTGCTGAAAGGTTTCTCTGCTTAGGATTTCAAGGCCCATCGAGATCCGTCATGTGTGAAGAGGATGAAGAAAAATCCAACCACCTCCTCCTCAGCTGCACATATGCACAAGAGTTTTGTTTTTGGTTGTGTGTGAGGCTTGGCTGGGTGTGTGCCATGCTGAGAGACTTGCTCAGTTGGTTATGTTTGTGGCTACTTCTGAAAAGAAAATCAATGTATGGGGATGTTTGGACCCTTAGTCCATCAATTTTTGTATGGGAGCATTGGAAAGAAAGAAATAGGAGGCTGTTTCATGACAAGAAAATGTGCTCTACCTCTCTTACCAGTAAAATTGAGGTTGTTATAATGGAAACATTGAATGCTAAATTGGAACAAAGAGTGGCCTTCTTAGAGTGGGATGAAAAATTGTGTGTTGCTTGGCCCTCCCTTTGAATCCCAACTTGGGTTGGAAGTGGTGGTATTGGGACTCAACTTGCTTGAGCTTCAATAACCTAGTCTCCCCCACCACATGGGAGGTATAAACTAAACTTTGATGGTGCATCTAAGGGAAACTTGGGTCCATCTAGAGTAGGTTGCATCATCAAGGATTGGCATGGAAGAAAATTTTTAACCTCGGCTGAGTGGTTGCCTGAAGGAACAAACAATGAAGCTGAATTTTTAGCTATCATCCACGGGATGAAACTTTGCAAATAATTAGGGGTGGCTAGGATAGCAATTGAAGGGGACTCGACATTGGTCATCGATGCCCTCAGAAGTGAAACACCCCCAACTAGAAACTTCATGCTCTCCTAACCAAGACAATAGAGTCGATGCAGACATTTGAGAACTTCACAGTAAATCATATATATAGGGAGGGAAATAGTGAAGCAAACACATTGGCCAATGTAGGAGTTATTGGCGAATAAGGTTTTTTCCCATTTGCCAAATGGGTGGCATATTATGAGCCTCATATGGCCAGATCAGGCACATGGGAATTTCCATTTGGAGGGTGTGATGTTGACCAAGATATCATTCTTGCTACTAGGGCAATCCATCCATATGAATGCATCAAGTTTTGATGTAAAGAGAGCAGATAGATTTGACATAAGGGTTATATCACTCTGCATTGGAAAAGGAAGAAAATTTCTCACATGATGGATATATCTACAGATTCTAATTCGAACATTAATAACCACCTCATTTTGATCATTGAAGAGATCAGACAAAGGATTAGTTGACACTCGTGTGTGTAGTTTTGATATGGGAGACAAGTTGGAAAGGATTGGTTAATGATGACAATATACGATTAGAATGTTTCCTCAAGTGAACACTTGGATCACACAGTACCGTCACCCATGGTAGATTTATTACCGCCTTCAATTGGTCATATGGAGTTGATTGATAGTGGGAGTGGGTATGGAGGAATTAAATGAAGCCAAGTTGGCTATTTGTGGAGTTTAAAATGGAAATTTCCTTATATCTAGTGAGGAGGTTGCCAAAGATTCCAAAGAAAATGGACACTCTGATAAGGTTGAGGAGCTCTAAAAAATAGTCAGCCTTCCTAGGCTTCATCACTGACTAGAGGCTGAAGAATATTTGCCTCAAAAAATACATTCTATGTCTCAAAGCAGTGCAAATGGTGCTTGGGAAAAAATTGTGTTTCTCTAGCAACCGAATGAGGGAAAACTCAAACATTTCCTTGTGATTCTTGCCTCCCTCCTAGACTCGAATCTCCCCAAGCTTTATTTCTTGTTGTTACTCAGAATGGTGTTTAAAGTAGAAATCCTAGTTGATGATGTGGATGTAGTTGCAGTGGCACAACTGGGTGTTGGGATCCCCTGGCCAGATGAAATTGACAAAATGTTCTTGCAAGGAGTGGAGGTAGAATGGCACCCTTTCATCATCAATTGGGATGTCGAAGGTCTAGAATGAAATAGGCACTAGGTAACCATCGGATACAACTTTCTCTGCATAGGATAGGGTTTAACGAGGTCGTGGGTATCCAATGGTGCCATGATTTTGCTGAGTTGGTGGAGTCAACCAGGTTCTATGATGAAGGGATTGATGGACGGGGATGGATGGTTGCAATTTTGTTCGAGCCCTGAGGTTGACATTGAACTAGCATGGATATTACTCTATGTATTTTGTGGTAGATGATGTTTTGGAGGATGGATTTAAACTGTGTATTTGACTCTAGGGGAGGTACAACATGATAATCTTTCTTCACCCTATAAATTTTTGTGGGTTGAAATGATGTAAATTTAATTTTCATATCAATATAAGAAATATAGCCTTGGTTGTGTATTACAAATAAAAAAAAGTTATATTGTAGTACCATATATAATGGTATATTGCACTTGTAATATTATCTTATATATTATATAAAACTTCAGTTTAATTTTAGTACAATACTACAAAAATTATAATACATTACAACATACTATTAGATATACTATGTAAATGATGCCATAAGATATCTTTGTACCATACATATCAGAGCCTAGGTTCATACACTCGGCACTCCGGATTCATATGAGCCTATTACGTTTGACCTAGTTGCTCATACTCTTGAGGTTACATCTTTTTCTTTTGTGTCATCCTCACTTAGCAACTTAAGTTTGTCCCTAGGTGGCATTGGTCCAATGGTGCAAAAACTGATGGAAATGATAGGACCCTTGGTGTAGTGTGCAATGCATCAATATTGTTTCCATCAGGGATGCATTATGGACCTTTCTGTAGCTATTGGTGTGAATTTGTGTGTGTATGTGAAGAATGTGTATAAAATCATGAATATAGTTGTCAGACTTTTGAGTTTCTATATTCTACTTTCTATCACCTTTGCCTAATTGGTTGTGACCCTTTTCCCTTCATGGTGTGTGTAGGATGCCTAGAGGTCGTGGTCGATCTAGGGGTCATGATAGAGGTTTGAGAGGTGGTTGTGGGGTTAATCAATTAAACACTACTTTTTTGAGTCCCCACGAGAATGATCGTGAGGAGAAATTGGGTCCTCAGTTACGTTCCTTTCTTGTGGATATTCTCACCTAGCTAGGCCCTAGACAAGAGGGTGATCAACAAGTGTTTAGGGAGAGAGAAAGGGGCCCTAGGAGGAGAAACATTTATGCCTTAGTGGCACATATGATGGACCTTTTGAGGGCACGTTCTCCGCTCATCAATAGTTCTAGTAGTGGTTTGGAGGTTGAGAATTGGATGATTGGTGTTCAAATCAGTAGAGCATCTCCTATAGGCTTCAGGTTCTGGGGTGATCATTTTTTGTCTAGAAGGATTCAGAGTTGGTTGCAAGCCTAGCTCCATCATCCTAGCCAATCATCTTGGAGCACACAGCCTCAATAGGTAGAGGTACAATTTGTTTCTCTTGTGGTCAAAAAGGCCACATAGCTAGACAATGTCCTTAGAGGAACACACCTGAATCCAATCAAAGGCCAGCAACCACTGAGCCAACAGGGGATGATGTAGGCAGTTCCCATATGGTGAGTGTACCATTTGATCACCATCGAACAAAGCATTAGGGCACAAATGTGGAGATTACTGATAATGGTTGGGCAACTAACTTGAGATCCCATGGAAATACTGTGGTATGGGAGATTGAGGAAGTGCCTCTAGTGTTGATTTATCTGCATTGACACTTGTTATGTTATAATATGTATCTTGATACTTTGTTGGTGCTTGTTCACAATTTTGATTTGGTTTGGATGACAATTTTTGACTTGGATGAGTATGATTTTCTTTATTGATGTTCATGTTATGGTGATTTATGGAGTATGTTGTGTTTGGATTAATTTGGTTATGTTTAGCATGCAGAAATAGTACTATGCTTGTTATGCATTGGATTAGTGATTTCTATATGATGATGATTATGATGTAATTATTGTTGCCTGACGATGTCGTTATTTATGAGGTTTTGGTGAGGGGAATGGGATAGCATCACTCATTCATGAGTGCTCTAATACATTGTGATTTCCTCTCATGGTGTGTTTGTTATTTGATATATATATGCTCGACAATGTGCTTTTATGTAGGTTGCAGGTACCAGGCATCGAATCCACCTACACTGTTAGGTCTGAGTGTTCCTTACAAAACCCAATAGATATGATGTGGAAAATGGATATGACAAAAGTCCCTAACCTTGCCATTATGGTTGATGAGGATGAGTTTCAGTCTGGTAACCCGACTGTCTAGTTTGTTATCCTTGTCAGTTTTCGTGTTTGGTATTTTCACGTTAATTGATTTAATTGTATGGTCACATGGTTTTTGTGGTGATGTTTCTTATGACTATGTATGTTGTACTTTACCTTGTGACTTCTAGGAGCAAGTCAAAGCTTAGGGGGGAGGATGTAGTGTCCCTCAATTTTGGCCTTCTGTGACATTCGAGTAAGTCATTTAATCATGATGCAATGTGATTTTCTTGTTTAGTTTGTGTTATTGAATTGGTGGAAAACTTAATATTTTAATGGTCTTGTTAAAGTATATGGTTATCAATAAATAATTAAATTAAAATGGATTAAATGGTAATTTAAATTAATTGGGAATTAAAATGAGTTAAATGAATTATGTTTATGAAAAGATGTTATATGCTCTTTGATTATCAATTATTAGATTAAACGGTGAGATTAAATGATTAATGATAAGGAAATAAATAAAGATAAATAATATTGTAATTAGATTTTAATTTATTAAGTGGGAAAGTAATTTAATTTTAAATTAGATAAAAGAAATAAGATTTTCAAACTGAATTATAAAAGCAAGAAAAGATGGTAAAAGATGAAAGTGTTCATATGCACGGCTCGAAACTCAAATTGGAATGAGAAACTTGTTGTTTTTATTGATTTTTTTTTTGTTTTCAAAAAGTCTTCTTGAGTTTTACAATGCTTTCTTTTGGATTTTTGAGGGTTAATTTTTCATTCTGAAAAAAAGAAAACTTTTCTCTACAAAAATATTCTGAAAAATAATATAGTGTTGGGATGGAAATGGATTTCTAAATGTGATCGAGTTCTGGAGAATGAAATAGTGGTTGCAAAAGAAAATTTTTATAGCACATCTTCTCCAATTTCAGGCACAGGACTCCAGTTCGGTCATTGATCTTCTTTTGTATGAATTTAGTTTTCTAAGTTAGTGTCGAAACTTCCACTAGTAGTATTTGACAGATAAATGACTACGTGACTAACAGTGGTAGAATATTCCAAATAAATGACTAATTTTGTCATTTATAAGTGACTAATTTGGTCATTAGGTAAAATCAAAACTAAATGACTAATATCAGACAAATTAAAATGACTAAATAAATGATTATTACTCCTCTATTATTTTTTCTTTCGAATTTGATCATAATCCATAGTGTTTAAGGCCCCCTCATGGGACCCATAGCTAAGCTTGTTCCCCTCCCAAGGGCACAAGACTCTAATTTTCATTCAAAACAACAATAATTTGATTAAGTGATTCATAATACATCACTTAAACAAATTACCTTACATTTCAAAACAAAATGCAAAAAGAGGCCCCACCACTTCCCTAGATTACATCAATACTTGCATTAAATAAATAACATTAAAATAAAGTGATTTGCAAATCACTTCAATAATTTTTTACAAGATAGCTAATGCAAAATAAATGATATAATTCAAATTCTTGTAAAAGTATTCAAGCCAAAAAAAAAATCCTCCAAGGCATTGAATTTAACTCACACATTGTTTCTACATTTTCAAATCCATAAGTGGCTTATGAGTATCACCTAGTCAAAGCTCTGATTTTCAAAGCCAAATAAAAGATCAATAATTAGGCCCATGTGAGCAAAAGGAAACTCCAAAGTCTTTGGAAGGCATATTTCAAAGAGGCAAAAGATTTACAAGGCAAAAAATGCTTAAGTTTGAAAATGCCACACAAGGAAAAATTGCCTAAGGCATAAAACTCCATCTTTAAGCCCACGTAGCACATTAAATTGTGCTTGCATTTTTTAAAACATAAGGTAAAAATACCTTGTTCAGCCTCCATAGGGTTTCCAACCCTGAACTCAAAACAATGGGAAAAAGAAAAAACACCTCATTTCTGCATCGAGCATTTTGGAGGAAATATTGCCGCCATGGGGTTTCAGGTGTAGCACTGTAGATGATATTCCTTGACAGATTCTTGACAAGTTCTATGTGATTTCCACTAGAAACAAAGAGGTAATTGTGTTTTTTGAACAAAAACTCGTTTTTTCACCATTTGCAAGCCATTTCATGGATCAAGGCCGCGGCCATAAGCATATTTATGATCATTTTTTTATTGCTTTATCTTTTGTGGTTATTCATTTTGCTCACAATCGCCATGATTGTGATCCATGAAGCTTGAAAGTGGTGTTTCATGGTGAAATTCTTGCACATTTAATGGAAACAACCAATATCGAGCTTAGGTAAGCTCACTACCAGCATATACCTTGATTCTCTCCTTTTTCTCTCAGCAAATCATAAGCTCACTTTGAGCTCCTCCATTGTCAGAATGAAGCAAAACTAGTTTTTTTCCTCTGTATTTGAAGTTTGATTTTAAAAAAACTAGTGTATTTTGCAATTTATGAAGAAGAACTTCTGACCACGGCCATGAAGAATAGACTAGGGTTGTGGAATGCATTTTAATTTTTCATTCTGAATATCTCCATGAAAAATTTCTTTTACTATCTCTATATTTGAAGATTAATTGTGACCACGAAAAAAACCCCAGATTTGTTGCATTTCATTGTATTTAGCATTTTGGCTCAAAACCCCAAGTGGGTTTTTTGCACTTCTTAAAGAAGATTATTTTTTCAATCCATGGCCATGAAGAAAGGAAACTGGGTTTTGATAGCTCCACCTCTGCAACTTTATCTTCCTTTCTCAGAAAGAGACCATGGCTCGGCCTCATGAAACCTCATTGTGCATTATACGAAGGAAAAACAAAGAGAAAACTCCTCATTTTACACTTGCAACCTCTAATAAAAAACCCAACTGGGTTTGTCACCTTGTGAAAGAAAAATCCATACATAAGACCATCTATGTTGAAGATCATCATTCATGAACAATGAATAATGACCCATCTGTGTTGAAGATCATCATTCATGAACAATGAATAATGACCCAAGTTGTCTCAAAACGAAAGATTGCATCACTCTAGCTTAATAGTTCAGAGTTCGGTGTTGACAAATTTTTAGTGGGGTTTATAATGTTAGTGGCCCCAAATAACTATACTCATGAGTACCTTCCATGTCCATTATATGAACATGACTGTTGAGTGTCTTGAGCACTTTAATTCCTCCATTCTCTTAAACTTCTTCTTGCTTGCAACACATTGTGTCATGAAATGCATTCACACTATCATTGTTCACTTAAAGCTTCAACCAAAATTGTAGATCATCATATGGATTAGCCCCTTTCTTTAACGCATGACTCAGTTTTGAGATGGCTTACCTCTTCAATTGAGTAAATTGTGTTTTAGTATGATGCTTCTATATTTTTTCATTTGATGAAGGAACTAAGCTTGAAGTACTATCTCTCTTGATGCATGATGACTATTACTTTTCATTATTTATCCCTAACAATCGCTTGCCACCCCTTTGATCATGACTCCATATGATCACTTTCTTTATTGTAGGCTTATCATAGCCATTGACTTAGGATGATTTCCCTTGTCTCTTTTTTGTTATAACAGAAAAGAATGACATATTTTCTCTCCTCCAAATGACCTTGATGACAATCTCACCCTGCTACCTATTGGAGTCTCTTTTTGCATGACTGTAGTTTAATGTAAATGGCTGCTCCATTCCTTCTCAACATGCTTACTTATCTCCAAACAATTGTTCTTACTCATTGAAAAGGAAAGAGTTATTTGATCCTTCTTGGTATGGTCTTGTGATGCATATGGCAGCTACTATGACTGTATCCCTCATTACCCATGTCTTGTGACCTCTTCATAGCATTGAATTGACAATGTAGCTTGATTAGCACTCAATTGAATCTTTATGTCAATGTAGCTTGATCAAAACTCAATTACATCTTTATCAATGCATTAATTAGAGCATAATTGAACTTGATGCATCTGCATTTCTGTCTTTATATTTCTCTTGTAAAAGGCATCAAATTCAACACCATTTGATTTATGTTCCATGTCTAGTTTATTGGGTTCCCTGTGCTAATTTTGTTGTGCATTTTCACCATTATCATAAAAATCATCTGTTTCTTGGGAAGAGACAACTTGTTTCATCTTTAAATGATTGTTGTCCTTGTCTTATTCCCTTCTTTACTAGCTCCTTCAAAAATTATGACAATGAAATCCAAATCATATCATTATTAAAATGGACTTTGGATCCACTTAAGAAGATTGAAAGATATATCCAGCAAAACAATAACTCCAAGAAGCCTATTGTTTGATTAATTGTGAAAGATGAAGAGTAACATTCTTAATAATTCATATTTTTTGTTGCATCTTTTGAATCTGATAATACAATGTTAGGATATGTTGCAGATTGCTTCATTAATTAAAATATTTTGATCTAGCATCCTTGAAAAATCCATTTTGTGCATATTCTGCAATTATTGCATTCCATGAGATGACATCTCTTTGAGGCATTCTTAATACAATGTTCTAGGATATGTTTAAGAGTGGTTCATTAATTCAAATATTTTGAGAGAATCCTTGCAAAATCCATTTTGTGCATATCCTGCAATTATTGCATTCCATGAGATGACATCTCTTTGAGACATTCCATCAAAGAGTTCATGTACCTTGTGTACATTTCCACATTTTGCATACATGTCTAACAAAGCATTTCCAACCATAATATTTGACAAAAATCCCCCATCCATTATGATTTGATGGAAGTTCATACCCTGCTCCAAAGCTCCCATTTTGGCCCAGGCAGGGAGGATGCTGGCATAGGTTGTGGAATTTGGCTTCACACCTGCTAATTGCATTTTCTTGAAATTTTCTAAAGCCTTTTCAAAAAATCCATTTTGTGCATATCCCACAATCATCGTATTCCATGAGATGGCATCTCTTTCAGGCATTCTGTCAAACAGTTTACATGCCTTGTTTATGCTTCCACATTTTGCATACATGTCTACTAGGGCAGTTGCAACTAAAACATCTAACAAAATTCCTCTATTATTTATGCTTTGATGGATGTTCATACCCTCTTCCAAAGCCCCCATTTTGGCATAGGTACGAAAGATGCTGGCAAAGGTTATGGAATTTTCCTTTATACCTGCCAATTGCATTTTCGCTTGAAATTTTCTAAAGCATTTTCAACAAATCCATTTTGTGCATATCCAACAATAATTGTAGTCCAAGAGATGGCATCTCTTTGAGGCATTCTTTCAAAAACTTCACATGCTTTCTCTATGCTTCCACATTTTGCATACATGTCAACCAAAGCATTTCCAACTATAATATTAGACGAAAATATTGCTTCTATTATGCTTTGATGGATGTCCATACCCTGTTCCAAAGCTTCCATTTTGGAATAGCTAGAGAGGATGCTGGAAAAGGTTGCAGAGTCTGGCTTTAAACTTGCAAATTGCATTTTCTTGAAATTTTCTAAATCCTTTTCAACATATCTAATTTGTGTATATCTTTCAATTATTGCAGTCCATGAGACCACATTTATTTGAGGCATTTTTTCAAACACTTCAAGTGCCTTGTCTCTAATCCCACATTTAGCATACATGTCTACAAGAGCAGTTGCAACTACAATATCTAACAAAATTCCTCTATCCTTTATGCTTTTATGGATGTCCATACCCTCTTCCAAGGCTCCCAATTTGGTACAGACACGTATGATATTAGCAAAGGCTGTGGAGTCTAGCTTTACACCTGCCAATTGCATTTGATTGAAAGTTTCTAAATCCTTTTTAAAGAGTTCAATTTTTCTATATCTTGAAATCATTGCAGTCCATGGGACCACATTTCTTTGAGGCATTTTGTCAAATAGTTCACATGCCTTGTCTATGTTTCCATATTTTGCATACATGTCTACAAGGGTTGTTGCCACTAAAAAATCTGACAAAATTTCTCTATCCTTTATGCTTTGATGGATGTCCATACCTTGTTCCAAATCTCCCATTTTGGCACAGGAAGGGAGGAAGCTGGAAAATGTTGTGGAATTTGGCTTTACACCTACCAACTGCATTTGCTTGAAATATTTTAAATCCTTTTCAAAAAATCTATTTTGTGCATATCCTGTAATCATTTTATTCCATGAGCTGACATCTCTTTTAGGCATTATATCAAACACTTCACGTGCCTTGTGTATGCTTTCACATTAGTGTAGTCATGGTAAGGAGGGTCCTCAAAGAGAACAGTCTGAACCATGCAGCAAGAGTAACACAATAGAAGCAACACAATTTATGGAGGAAAATTCAGGTGTAAACATTCTCATTATCTTAAATATTGATTACATATAGTCAGCCACATTCGGGCTTATAGATTCAGCACATAGGCCTGATTACAACATGCTCAAAATACAGTGCTCATACATGTGAGCAAAAGCCTACAGATTAGACCTAATATACAACATATCCTTCTTAATCATCAATCTCTATCTCTTTTAGTGATTCGATATTAGCTTTATATCATATCCATGAGTCAGGAAACATCCACGCCGACCCAAAGATTACTACAATCTCTGAGAAGAAAAGTGTAACGTGTGCAAGAACAGGTTGACCTCAAATATGAAATTCATACATAGTAGATGCATAAGATGAAGTGTGGACTTAAGTGTAAGTTTAGGGACAGTCCATGGAATAAATCTAAACACGCCGTAAGGATCCGCAAATCACGGGAAAGGTCCACAATCGATCCAACTAGTCGTTAGGTTTTGAAGTTATTCTGAGGCCAGTCTCAAAAACTGTCACATACTCTGAAAGTGATAACTTGCTGGAAAAAGATCCAAATGAGCTGAAAACTTGGAATATGGTAATTGAACATGTCCACAATGAAATCCTACGTATGCATGATTTGGCAAGCAAACATGAAGAAATACCAAATCTACCAACTCGAACAAGAACAGGAACAAAATAAGAACAAAACTAAAAGGAAATATTTTTGGTTGATGCAAGATTGCCAAGAACCAAGGATGCTCCTGCATCAGACATCCGAGGTTGATGAAAAAGTGAGTCCCTCACTTTTCTAGGACCAAATGAAAACCAATACAGTCTACCTCCACCGGAGAAATCCAAGAAGAATCCTCCACTAGTCTACCTTTCCACTTCACAAGATATTCTTTGTACTATCTTCCATGAGTCTTTCTCCCATCTCTGACATCCAAAACTTCTTCTATCTCATATGATTGTTGTTTAGGAAGTTGTTCTTCCAACTTCATCTTACTTTCCTCGCTAAATTATGTTTCATGGTATTGATGTAGGTCTACAATGTTGAATATAGGTGATATACTCATGCCATCCAGTAACTCCACTTCATATGCATTCCCTAAATCAAACTTCTTCAAAATTCTATAGGGTCCAAACTTCCTCATCTTCAATTTACTATATATTCCAATTGGAAATATTTATTTCCTCAAGTACACCATCACTTCATCTCCAACTCTGAACTCCTTATGTCTCCTCTTTTCATTTGCTTTCTCCTTATACTTTTGTTTCATGTTTTCTAAATGGTGTTTCACTTGAGTATGCACTATCTTCATATGTTCTACAAATTCTACTTCTTTTGTACTCCTTTTATCTTCCCTACTAATGTCTCTCAACTCTGATATACCTCTAGGATGAACTCCTGTAACAATCTCAAAAGGGGTCTTTCCAGTACTCATGTTCACTGAATTATTGTAGGCAAACTCTGCTTGTGCTAGGACTAGATCCCAACTTCCGGTCTTCTTTCCAACTAGACATCTCAAAAAATTTCCCAAACTTCGGTTCACTACCTCTATCTATCCATCTGTCTATGGGTGAAAAGTAGAACTAAACTTCAAATATGTTTTCAACTTCTTCCAAAGTGTCCTCCAAAAATAGCCAACAAACTTTGTATCTCTATCTAAAACAATACTCCTAGGTAATCCATGCAATCTAACCATTTCTCTGAAAAACAAATCTGCTACATGTACCTCATCCATTGTCTTCTTACAAAGTATGAAATTTGTCATCTTAGAAAATATGTCCACTACCACAAATACTAAATCATTACCTCTCTGTTTCTTAGGGAAACCAAGTATGAAATCCATATTGATATCCTCCCAAGGTCATTCTGGTACCGTTAGAGGCTTATAAAATCCAACATTCTGACTACTTCCTTTTGCAACTTGACACACTCTGCAACTCTATACAAATTTCTTGACATCCTTACGAATCTAGGGCCAAAATTAATTCTCACTTGCCAATGCTACTGTCTTGTCAATTCCAAAATGTCCTACCAATCCTCCACTACATTTCTCTTTTACCAATGTTTCCCTCATTGAACTTTGGGGTATACAAAACTGCTTTCCTCTAAACAACATGTCCTCTTGGATGAAACAATCAAACCATTGACTTCTATCCTCCAGGATTGGTTCTCTACATGCTCTCCAAGGTTCTACAAAATCCAAGTCTTCCTTATACAAGTTCCTCAATTCATCAAAGCCTAATACCTCCACTCTCATCTGTGCCAATAAATTCCTTCTTCTAGTCAAAGCGTCAACAACTTTATTTGACTTTCCACTCATTTGTTTCAAGAAAAAAGTGTAACTCTGTAAGAACTCTACCTATCTCATGTGTTTCTAATTCAACCTACCTTGACTATTCAAATACTGTAAAGCTTGATGATCCGTATAAAACACAAACTCCTTAGATAAAAATTAATGTCTCCACTTTTTCAAAGCTTGAACTATGGCATAGAACTCCTGATCATATATCAAATACCTTCTTGCATCATTCAACTTCTCATTGAAATAGGCTATCATTCTTCCTTCTTGACTTAACACTGCTCCAATTTCATTTCCACTTGCATCATAGTCTACTTGAAATACCTTATCAAAATATGGTAAAGCCAACACAGACTACTTAGTCACCTTCTACTTTAACAATTCAAAAATTTTGTTTGCTCCGAATCTCCATCTAAAATCCTTGTTGTCTCCTCTCATCATCTATATCATGGGGTTACAAATAGAACTAAAATTCCTAATGAAATTCTGGTAGAAACTAGCCAATCCATGAAATGATATTACCTCACTAATGCTTTCAGGTGTAGGACATTCAACAATAGCTCTCACTTTCTCAGGATCCATCTTCAATCCATCCACTGATATCACAAATCCTATATATACCAATTCCTCCTTCATGAAAATACACTTGTTTAGGTTTACTAGTAATTGTTCTTCTTTCAACCTTTGCAAAAAATTTCTTATGTGCAACAAATGTTCTTCTCTAGTCTTACTAAAGATCAAAATGTCATCCAAATATACAATCACAAATTTACCCAAGAATTTATTCAATACCTCATTCATCAACCTCATGAAAGTACTCAGTGCATTTATCAACCCAAAATGCATCACCAACCACTCATACAATCCTTCATTTGTCTTGAATTCTTTTTTCCACTAATCTCCTTCTTTGATTCTGATTTGATGATATCCACTCTTCAAGTCTGTCTTTGTAAAGTATTTAGCTCCACTCAGACAATCCATAATGTCATCCATTTACGATAAAGGAAATCTATACTTCACCATGATCTTGTTTATGGCTCTAGAGTCGGTACACGTTCTCCATTCTCCATCATTCTTAGGTGCAAGCATAGCAGGTACTGCACAAGGACTTAAGCTTTCTCTGATCAAACCTTTCCTCAACAACTCTTGCACTTGTCTGTTCAATTCTTCATTCTATATTAGTGTCATCTGGTGTGTTGCTTTATTAGGCAAACTAGCTCTAGGAATCAGATCCATGCAATGACTAATACTCCTTACAGGTGGTAATCCATTAGATACATTATCTAAAATGATAGCCTCATATTATGTTAGCAACTCTCTTATCTCTTTCAGTTTTTCTTCTACATGCTTCAAGTCTTCAACTTTCTTAGGCACCAATGCATAGCACAAGTTTTCATGTCTTAGTCCATCTAGAAATATTCTTCCATCAACCAAATAGATTCTCGTAGTCATGCAAATCTTAGCCTTAGGAACATCTTCCAAGGGTAACAAAGTCTGCTTCATCCCATTAGCAAGAATGGTGTATATGTTCTTCTTTCCATCATGAATAGCTTTTCGATCATACTACCAACGTCTTCCCGACAAGATATGGCATATATCCATAGGCATAATATCACATAAAACTTCATCATGGTGGTTTCCTATCTTCAATTTCACCAAACATTGTTCACTTACCAGTATTTTATGCTCATCTTGAATCCATGCTATATGATAGGGTTTAGGGTGTTTAAACCTTTCAAACTTCAATTTGGTTACCATTTCTTTAGAATCGAGGTTCTCAAAACTTCCACTATCAATGATCACTTTGCAACATTTACCAGCTACCTTACATATGGTCCTAAACAAATTCTTTTTCTGTAATGGTTCTTTCTCCATTTCACTTTGACACAAAACTCTCGTATTCACCAATACCTCTCCATCTTCCAGTTGATTAGATGATCCAACATGATCCTCCTCAGCAAGGGTTGTTCTCCTAATGTTCTCAATCTTTCTAATTGACTCTCCTTGTTTCCATTCAAACGATCTATGTCCTTCTCCACCACATTTAAAACAAGTTCCCATGAATACTCTTTTCTCTTGTCCTATGTCATCTTTTCTATACCCTCCATTTTTCTAACCACCGTTTCCTCCTCTTCTATAAGAGTTTCCATCATCTCTTCAGTATTAATTTTCACTCATATTGACCTCCTTATTTTCATATGCAAAGGTTCCTCTTCCTCTTGTAGTAAATATTCTTCCTCTCTGAAATCTTCCACCTCTTCCTCTCTGTCTTTATTCATGTATTTTATTCAACTTCTCCTCTACTTTTAGGGCACACTAATATGCCTCTTCCACACTCAACACCTTAATAAAACTAATCTCATATTGAATAGATGACCTCAAACAATTCACATATCTAGCTACTTGTTCAATATCATCTTCTGAATGTCCAAATCTGATATTAAACTTATAGAATTCCTCAGTATACTCTATCACACTTGATTCTTTCTGCTTTAGGTTCTACAATTTCTTGAACAAATTAATTTGATAATCTACATGCATAAACTTTGTCTTCAATTTATTCACCATTTGATCCCACGATCTTATCTCCTCCTTTCCTTTTCTTTGTCTATCTATCTGCAAATGTTCCCACCAAAGGGATGCATGTCCTCTCAATTTTGTACAGGAAAATTGCACGTTCTTATCATCTGGAGTACCTTCAAAATCAAATTATTTCTCCATTTATATTATCCAATCCAAAAATTCATCTAAATCTAATTTACCATTATAGTCCGGTGGATTGAAATGTGGCTTAGTGTTTACTCTGGTTAGGGTTCTTATTAACCTCTCTTCTCCTTGATCAAGGCTAGGTTGCTCTTCTCTTGCAACTTCTTCTTGTTCTTCTACTTCTTCATCACTTACATCACCAACTGGTTGACCTCTTCTCTAGGCCATTTAAACCACTTCTAATCTAGTAGTAATTCCTCTCAACATTTCCATTACAGCAAGGTCTCCATTTCCATGTGCTCCATTTCCTCTACCATTTCTTCTTCATGCCATCTTTGTACAAGTCCTCTACAATTGCAGGTCGAATCCTTAATCTACCACCCTATAAAAAATCTTCAACGGGACTAGACCATGGTGCAGGAGCACCTAGGAAACACCTAGGAAACACTAGGCTTTAGGAAGAAGTCTAGGATGCATTTTTATTTATTGTATTTCCATGAAGGTCATGTTGACCATTGGAATTGAGTAGAGACTAAATAATATGCCTTGGTCAAGAGTGGTCAATAGGTTAAGGAGGGGAAAGGTGTAATGAGTTTGGAAACTCAATTTTCCTAGTCTTCTTTGTATGGGCAAAAGTGGCAAAATGAAACATTTTGCACCTTTGCCACTTTGTAACCTACATGTCCGACCAAGGGGAAAGGTAACTACTTTTCTGGCCTATATAGGGAATTATTCGACCTATTAGCAGGGTTGGAAGGCATTGGAAGTTTTTGTAATTTTGAAAATTGATAAATGCTAAGAGTGGATAGTGAGAACAATAAGGAAAATTATGTGTTTGTTTGAATTTTGTGTGTTCAGGAGCAATCATGGCTCTGTAGTTTGTAGTATTTGATATTTTCTAAGCTTGAGTGGTAGTATTTCGTGTGTGTGTTCATTTTGCAAGTGTGTGTGGTAGTTGTTTTGTTTCATTTTGAGTTGTTGATATGACTGGCAACCAAGTAAGAATGGGGTTTTAGTTCTCTTTCCCACTGTACTTGGTGTACAAGCTTTTGGGAAATGAGGCTAGACTCCATGGTTGTAATTATAGTAGGTTTAGGAGTAGATAGGAGTTCAGGAGGCATGAAGAAAGTCTACTCCTAGGCAAGCTTGACAGTGCTCGGATAGGAGAGACAGGGAGAGAAAGGCACTTAACGTGTAGGGGTGGCAATCTCTAGGAAAAGCACGGTGTGGGAAGGGCAGGTGAATGCCTTGCCAAGGCTTACTAAGAATGAGGAAGCCTGATCAACCTGTTTGATGTGAGAAAACTCTTGAGAGTCTGCAAAATACAGTGAAAAGACCTAAAAAGGCCCAAATCCTTGGTCAATTCCAGTTTGTGGAGTTGTACGAACAGTGGGGACCTAAGGCACCAAAATTATTTGAGAGGTGGACAAAGGTATCTGGAACCTCAAAGAAAGATTGATTTCTCTTTGGAGAATTTGGAAATGAAAGCCTATTTTCTCAAAGTTGGAGGGCTAATTGGGGCTCTTGGGCTAGTAGCCTAAAAAACCCTAATTGAGGGTTTGGAGGTAGCGAATGACAAATGGAGTATGGTGGATTGTCAAGAACCCTAGGGAGAAGGATAGAAGCCTTTGGAAACATATCAACACCCCTGCAAAGTTAAATTTAGTTATTGGAGGGAATTAGTCTTTAGGGAAGATTGAAGGCTAAAGGAAGAATAGGAGCATTGCACCAAGGAAGACTTGGTAGATAGAGGGTGAGATGATAGTAGGGTTGGCTAGTAGAACCAAGGGTACCTATGCATGAAGTAGGACCTAAAGGTCAAGGTGGGAGAGATACCTAGGAGATCTTGCAAACAAAGATCCAAAGCATGGAGCAGTGAATGTTCCATCCAACCCTACCCTATCACGCCACTTCTAACGATCTCGTAAGGAATGAATCTCACTCTAATACGATTTTAGTACAATCACGGTAAGGAGGGTCCTCAAAGAGAACAATTTGAACCATGCAACAAGAGAAACACAATAGAAGAAACACAATTTATGGAGGCAAATGCAGGTGCAAACATTCTCGTTATCTAAAATATTGATTACATATAGTCAGCCACATCTGAGCTTACAGATTCGGCACACATGCTTGATTACAACATGCTAAAAATACAGTGCTCATACATGGGAGCGAAATCCTATAGACTGGACCTAATATACAACATATCCTTCTTAACCATCAATCTTTGTCTCTTTTAATGATTCAATACTAGCTTTATATCATATCCGCGAGTCAGGAAACATCCATGTTAGCCTAAAGATCGCTACAATCTCCGAGAAGAAAAGTGTAACATGTGCAAGAATAGGTCGACCTCAAATTTTAAATTCATCCATGGTAGATGCATAAGATGAAGTGTGGACCTAAGTGTAAGGTTGGGGACACTCCATGGAATAAATCTAAACACACCATGAGGATCCAAAAATCACGGGAAAGGTCCGCGATCGATCCAACTAGTCGTTAGGTTTTGAAGTTATTCCGGGGCTAGTCTCAAAAATTATCATATACTCGGGAAGCAATAACTTGCTAGAAAAAGATCCAAATGAGCTGAAAACTTGGAATAAGGTAATTGAACATGTCCATAATGAAATCCTAGGTACACATGATCTGGCGAGAAAAAATGGAGAAATACCAGATCCACCAACTTGAACAAGAAAAAGAACAAAATAAAAAGAAAACTGAAAAGAAATATTTTTGGTTGATGCAAGATTGCAAAGAACTAAGGATGCTCCTGCATCACATATTTTACATACATATCCACCAGAGCATTTCCTACTACAATATCGAGCAAAAATCCCCCTTGCATTATGCTTTGAGGCATTATGTCAAACAATTCAGTTATTATTTCTATGATTCCACATCTTGCATATATGTCTACCTGTCATAGCTGCAACACTTGAATATAATAGAGTGTGGAGGTTTAAATAAGCACCTTGATTCCATTGGCAAGTTGTCACAGCTGCAACACTTGAGCATAGAAGGGTGTAAAATTTTAAATAACCTCCTTGATTCTATTGGTAACATGTCGCAGCTGCAACACTTAATCATAGAAGATTGTAGAGGTTTAAATAACCATCCTTATTCCATTGGCAACCTATCACGTTTGTAGTACTTGAAAATAGTAAGTTGTAGAGGTTTAAATAACCTCCCTAATTCCATTTTCAACCTACCACAAATGTAGCACTTGAACATAATAGGAAGTTTCAAAGGTTTAAATAACCTCCTTGATTCTATTGACAATCTTTTGCATCTACCGCATTCAAAACTAAAATATTGTCATGGTTTGAATAACCTCCTTGATTCCATTGGCAACTTGTCTGGTGCAGGAGCACCTAGGAAACACCTAGGAAACACTAGGCTTTAGGAAGAAGTCTAGGATTTTTTTGTTTTATTGTATTTCCATGAAGTTCATGTTGACCATTGAGGTTGAATTAGAGGTGGAATAACATTTCTTGATCAGGAGTGATCAGGAGAGCTCAGTAGTTTAAGGAAAACTTACTTTTCCTAGTTCTCTAGAAGTTGGCAAAAGTGGAAAAATAGGATATTTGGCACCTTTTCCACAAGACTAATGTAATATCCGACCAATGGGAGGCATAACTACCTTGATTAGCCTATAAAGGGAGTGCCTCAACCTGAGAGAAGGGTTGGATGCATTCGAGTTTGTGTAAGAAGTTTTAAAATCAAGAAAATAGTGATCTCTTATGTGAATTTTCTGTATTTTGTTTTGAACTTGTGTGCTGAAGGAGTAGTCATGGCACTGTGAATACTGTAGAATGTAGTGCATTTTCTTTCCAAGCTTTGTGTGGAATAGTAGGTAGCTAGTGTGTGTGTTTCAAACTTTCTTTGTAGCTAGTTCGGTTCTTTAAAGTTACTGTTATGACTGTCAAACCATGGAAGAATGCAGATTTAGTCCTCTTTCCCACTATACTTAATGTACGGGATTTTGGGGATTGGGGCTAGACTCCATGTGTGTAAATATGGTAGAATTAGAAGTAGGTAGGAGTCATGAAAGCATAGTGGAAGACTTTTCCTAGGCGAGCTTGACAATGCCCGGCTAGGAAAGTCATGAAGTGTAAAGCACTTGGCTTGCAGGGGTGACCTTTCCCTGATAAACCATGTGGTAGAAAGGTGGATGGAAGCCTTGTAGAGGCTTGGTAACAAAGAGGAGGCTTCACCAGTTCATTTGATTGGAAAAAAAACTAACAATCCATTGTGTGGTCAAGAAAACCTAAAGAAGAGGCCTATTTTTGCAAAATTGAAGGTCTAACCTGTGTACGGATAGTCAAGGGTTAAGACCTTTGAAATCTTGAAGTGGTAGGCATCACAACTGAGAATCCATAGAAAAGATTTGGGGTTCTTTGGAGAAGTTAGGAGAGTTACCTCATTTCCTCAGAGAAAAGTCCTAATTTGGAAGCCTAGAATTAGGGAACTAAAACCCTCGATGAGGGTTTGGTGAGAGCGATGGACTAAGGAAGCAAGGTGGAGTTTTTAGAGCCAAATTAGGATGGTGTGAACCAGTTGAAACCATCCCCATACCCCTGTAAAGAAAAAATTGAAGGATGGGAGTCATTAGCCTTTAGGGAAGATTAAGGGCTAAGGGAGAGTTAGTGGCAAGGCACCAAGATTGGCTTGGTAGATTGAGAGTTTGATGATAGTGGGGTTGGCCAGTAGAACCAGGGGTACCTATACATGAGATAGGACCTAAAGTTTAAGGTGGGAGAGTCACCTAGGAGTTCTTGAGAACAAGGACCTAGAGCATGGAACAGTGAGTGTTCCATCCACCCCTCAACCTATCAGATTGGTATGAGAGCAAGTTAAAGATTTGGGTTAGAACTTGTATGTCAGACCTTGAATCTAGTGGTTCCACAAACATGGTGACCAAAATTGAATTGGAAAAGAAGGTTGAAGATCAGGAAGAAGATAACAGGAGGTTGAGAGAAAGACTAGGTCAACTAGAACAAGCATTGAACAATGTGCAAATCAAGGCCAATGAGGTCAGTGATAGATTGGAGGGTAGGGAACCAAAGAGTGAAGAGGTTGTAGAGGAAGACAAGACCCCTGAACCTAACCCTATTCTACAAGAGGAGCCCTTCTTGAAGGCCTTGAAAGCTTTGAGTGGGAAGGCACTTGAAGGTATGCCACTGTTTAGTGGGAAATTGGAGGCTGACCTAGTCCTAGATTGGATAGAAGGTATGGAGAACCATTTTGAATGTGATGGAGTCACTGAAGCATAGAAGGTGAAGGTGGCCAAGTCTATATTGAGAGGATCTGCCTTGACATGGTGGAAATTCATTCAGACAAAGAGGGAAAAGGAAGGCAAGAAGCCTATTTCAACTTGGAAAGGTATGGTGGCAAAAGTGAGAGAAGCTTACATACCAGATGACTATGAGATTCAGTTACAAAAGAAGAGGCAAAGCTTGAGGAAAAGAGACCAAGATGTGAACACCTACACTAAGGATTTTCAAAAAATTTGCATGAGGTCCAATGTTTCAAAAGATGAAAGTCTCAAGGTGGCTAGGTATCTGAATGGCTTGAAGTGGAACATCCAAGAAGAGATGACTCTTCTAAGCCCTAAGACAGTGCATCAGTGCTATCAATTAGCTATCAAGATTGAGGAAAGAAGCAAGAGAAAACATGATCAGGCTTCTAAGAGTAGAGTCAAAGGCAGAGATCAAAGAGATCAAAGAGGACATAGAGGTGGCTACCAAGGTAGAGGAAATGAAGAAAGAAACCAGAGTGAATCTAAACTCACAGAGCATGGAGGTGAAATATCTTCTAGAGGAGGTTATGGAAGAGGTAGAGGTTCTCAAGGAGGATCAAATAGAGGAAGAGGAGCAGGCAGGAGCAATTCATATTTTGCTACCATGAAATGTTACCATTGTGGTCAAGTAGGCCATCCAGCTTATAGGTGCCCAGAGAAATCATCATCATCAAATGCTGAGAAGAGGGTGGCATATACCCAAGAGGACACCATGAGCATCCAATCACCTGAGATCAGTCATATTGAATCTGAGATGGGAGAGAATCTGATGTTTTTGAGAGTTTTGATCAGACAACTGGTCAAGGAAGAACCAAAACTAAGAAGAGCTCTATTTAGGGTGAGATGCAAAATACTTGGGAAAGTATGCAAGGTCATTGTAGATTCAGGTTCAATAGATAATATTATCTCAGATGAGGCAGTAAAGAAGCTCAAATTGGAAAAGGTACCCCACACCAACCCCTACAAAGTGACATGGTTAAACAAAGGGCAGAGTGTTCTTGTCAATGAACAAGTAACGGTGGAGTTTTCTATTGGAGGGTACAAGGATAAGCTAGTTTGTGATGTATTACCCATGGATGCATGTCATCTACTATTGGGAAGACCATGGTAGTATGACAAAAGTGCCATGTATGATGGGAAGGAGAATACTATATCTTTTAAAAAGGATGGGAAGACTTTTAAGCTGCAGTCACTGTCAAAAGAAGAAGAGGGATAGTCAAAGACACCAAGTGTTCTGTTAAGTAGTGGCAAGGAGTTCCTTAACAACCTACATCAAGGGGGTGAAGGTTATGTAGTCTTGTTGCAGTCCAAAGAAGAAGATAAGTCTGGGAAAATAGTCATACTCGGAGCAATCCAAAATTTGCTTGAGAAGTATAAAGACATAGTAAGTGATGGTACACCTACAACTTTACCTCCTAAAAGGGCCATTAGTCATTAGATTGACTTCATATCTGGAGCATCATTACCTAACAAAGCAGCTTATCAGCTTACACCAAATCAGAATCTAGAGGTAGCTAGACAAGTGCAGGAGTTGTTAGATCAAGGCTTGATTAGAAAGAGCATCAGCCCATGTGGAGTACCAGTGGTATTAGCAACCAAGAAAGGAGGCAAGTGGAGGTTATGCACTGACTCTAGAGCAATAAATAGGATCACAATCAGGTATAGATTCCCTATTCCAAGGATTGAAGACTTGATGGATTGTCTTGGAGGAGCTTAGTACTTCACTAAGTTAGATCTCAAGAGTGGATACCATCAGATCAGAACCAAGGATGGAGATTAGTGGAAGACAGCATTCAAGACAATAGATGGGTTGTATGAGTGGAGAGTTATGCCATTTGGCCTTTCTAATTCCCCTAGCACATTCATGAGGCTCATGAATGAAGTGCTCAAGGATTTCATAGGGTTATTTGTGGTGGTATATCTTGATGATATACTCATCTTTAGCAAGACAACAGAAGAACACCTAAAACATGTGGAGTTGGTTCTTAGAAGATTGCAAGAGAAGCTAGCCATCAACCTAGAGAAGTGTGAGTTTTTCAAACAAGAACTTGTATATTTGGGTTTTGTAGTGACCCAAGGATCATTGAAAATGGATCCAAGCAAGGTGGAAGCTATCCTAAACTGGACTACACCAACCATAGGGACTGAGGTAAGAAGTTTCCATGGATTGGCTCAGTTTTATAGGAAATTCATAAGAAACTTTAGTGGCATATGTGCACCAGTCCTAGAGACAATCAAGGGTGGTTTGAAAACTAAGTTTGTGTGGACTCAGGAGGCTGAGAAAGGGTTTGAGAAACTGAAACAAGAGGTGGAAACTCAACCTATTCTCTTATTACCAAGCTTTGACAAATTGTTTATTGTGGAGTGTGATGCTAGTGGAGTTGCAGTAGGAGGAGTGCTAAGTCAAGAAGGTAGACCTATAGTTTTCTTTAGTGAAAAGCTCAATGAGGCTAAGAAGAAGTATTCAACCTATGACTTAGAACTTTATGCTTTGGTTCAGT
Source organism: Sequoiadendron giganteum (assembly GCA_007115665.2). Taxonomy (NCBI): domain Eukaryota; kingdom Viridiplantae; phylum Streptophyta; class Pinopsida; order Cupressales; family Cupressaceae; genus Sequoiadendron; species Sequoiadendron giganteum. Next base: position 339,589,004 of record CM021108.1, read on the forward strand.
CACTTAGGAAGTGGAGGTATTACCTTCTACCCAAGGAGTTTGTGGTCTTTAAAGACAATCAGGCACTTAGCTATATCAACACCCAAGAGAAGTTGAACAATAGACACTTGAAGTGGATGGAGTACATCCAAGCTTTTACTTTCACCATCAAGCACAAGAAGGGACAAATGAACAAGGTAGTAGATGCATTGAGTGGGAGATTGTTGATAGTACAAGAAATATAGATGAAGAGCATTGGGATAGAGAGTTTAAAGGATCTCTATGGGGAAGATGAAGATTTCTCAGAGGCCTACAAGGTATGTTCTAACTTTAAAAATCATTTTCATAGCCAATACTCAGAGTATACTTTGAAAAGTGGATTGTTGTTTAAAGGGAATCAGTTATGTGTTCCAAAAGGTTCAATGAGAGAAAACCTCATTTAGGAAAAGCATAATGGTAGTCTTAGTGGACATTTTGGCATCAATAAGACATTAGAACTAGTGCAAAGGTTCTATTATTGGCCTAAGTTGGCAAGAGATGTCAAGAGGTATGTGGAGCAATGTGTTGTGTGTATGAAAGCTAATGGAGGAGCTAGTAATCCTGGCCTATATCAACCCCTACCCATTCCTAACAGACCATGGGAGTGTGTGAGCATGGATTTTGTGGTAGGAATCCATAAGACCAAGACTGGTTTTGACAATGTATATGTAGTGGTAGACAGATTTAGCAAATGAGTCACTTTATTCCTTGCAAAACCACTCATGATGCTAGCTATATAGCTCACCTTTTCTTCAAGGAGATTGTTAGGATACATGGATTGCCTTTAAGTATTGTTTCAAACAGGGATGTCAAATTCATGAGTCACTTTTGGAAGACTCTATGGAGCAGATTGGGTACCAACCTGTCTTTTGGATCAGCTTACCATCCTCAGACCGATGGTCAAATAGAGGTGGTTAACAAGGTGCTAGGTAACCTTCTTAGGTGCCTAACTAAGGAATATGGATAGAATTGGGATATGATCATCTCACAGGCTGAGTATGCCTATAATGATAGTGTAAACCGAACCACAGGGAAGAGTCCATTTGAGATTCTGTATGGAATGCACCCAAGGGGTATATGTGAGCTCAAGGATCTATGAGCCATGGAACATAGGAGTGGACATGCTAAAGACTTCTCTCAAACCATGAAAGAGATTCAGGAGCAAGTAAAGAAGACAGTCACCGAGGCTACATAAAAGTTGAAAGACAAGGTAGACATGTCAATGAAGGATGTGCAATTTGCAGTAGGAGATCATGTCATGGTTCACCTTAAAAAATCAAGGTTGTAGAAGGGTATTTCAACCAAGTTTCAAATGAAAAGAGTAGGACCATGCAAGATAGTAGCCAAGTATGGGAAGAATGCATACAAGGTGGAGTTACCTACTGATTTGGGAATTTCACCAGTTTTCAATGTTGTTGATTTGATCAGGTACAAGGGAACAGTCAATGATGTGGAGCAGACCAGTAGGGAGATCTTCAAAGATTTCAGTAACATAGCATTACCTACTAAAGAAAAACTACAAGCAGAGAGCATCTTGGAGTCAAGAGTACAAAAATCTACAAGGAAGAGAGTGTACATGGAGCACCTCATCAAGTGGAAGGACAAGCCAGAATCTGAGGCCACATGGGTGGATGAAGCTCAGTACAAGAAGTAGGGCATAGATTTCTCTCTAATCTCTCCTCACATCCCTTAGAGTTTGTGTAGAGGGGGAGAATGGTGCAGGAGCACCTAGGAAACACCTAGGAAACACTAGGCTTTAGGAAGAAGTCTAGGATGTTTTTGTTTTATTGTATTTCCATGAAGTTCATGTTGACCATTGAGGTTGAATTATAGGTGGAATAACATGTCTTGATCAGGACTGATCAGGACTGATCAGGACTGATCAAGAGAGGTCAGTAGTTTAAGAAAAACATACTTTTCCTAGTTCTCTAGAAGTTGGCAAAAGTGGCAAAATAGGATATTTGGCACCTTTGACACAAGACTAATGTAATATCCAACCAAGGGGAGGTATAACTACCTTGATTAGCCTATAAAGGGAGTGCCTCGACCTAAGAGAAGGGTTGGATGCATTTGAGTTTGTGTAAGAAGTTTTAAAATCAAGAAAATAGTGATCTCTTATGTGAATTTTTTGTATTTTGTTTTGAACTTGTGTGCTGCAGGAGTAGTCATGGCACTATGAATATTGTAGAACGTGGTGCATTTTCTTTCCAATCTTTGTGTGGAATAGTAGGTAGCTAGTGTGTGTGTTTCAAACTTTCTTTGTAGCTAGTTTGGTTCTTTAAAGTTACTGTTCTGACTGTCAGACCATGGAAGAATGGAGATTTAGTCCTCTTTCCCAGTGTACTTAGTGTACGGGATTTTGGGGATTGGGACTAGACTCCATGTGTGTAAATATGGTAGAATTAGGAGTAGGTAGGAGTCATGAAAGCACTGTGGAAGACTTTTCCTAGGCGAGCTTGACAGTGCCCGGCTAGGAAAGTCATGAAGTGTAAAGCACTTGGCTTGCAGGGGTGACCTTTCCCTGATAAACCACGTGGTAGAAAGGTGGATGGAAGACTTGCAAAGGCTTGGTAACAAAGAGGAGGCTTCACCAGTTTATTTGATTGGAAAAAAAAACTAACGGTCCATTGTGTGGTCAAGAAAACCTAAAGAAGAGGCCTATTTTTGCAAAATTAAAGGTCTGACCTGTGTACGAATAGTCAAAGGTTAAAACCTTTGAAATATTGAAGTGGTAGGCATCAAGACTAAGAATCCATAGAAAATATTTGGGGTTCTTTGGAGAAGTTAGAAGAGTTACCTCATTTCCTTGAAGAAAAGTCCTAATTTGGAAGCCTAGAATTAGGGAACTAAAACCCTAGATGAGGGTTTGGTGAGAGCGATGGAATAAGGAAGCAAGGTGGAGTTTTCAGAGCCAAATTAGGATGGTGTGAACCAGTTGAAACCATCCCCATACCCCTGCAAAGAACAAATTGAAGGATGGGAGTAATTAGCCTTTAGGGAAGATTAAGGGCTAAGGGAGAGTTAGTGGCAAGGCACCAAGATTGGCTTGGTAGATTGAGAGTTTGATGATAGTGGGGTTGGCCAGTAGAACTAGGGGTACCTATACATGAGATAGGACCTAAAGGTTAAGGTGGGAGAGTCACCTAGGAGTTCTTGAGAACAAGGACCTAGAGCATGGAACAGTGAGTGTTCCATCCACCCCTCAACCTATCATTGTCACAATTGCAACCTTGAAGATAGAAGGGTGTGAACATTTAAATAACCTTCCTGATTCCATTGGCAACCTGTCACAAGTGTAGCACTTGAAAATGGTAGGGTGTATAGATTTAAATAACCTCCCTCATTCCATTGGCAACATGTCATAGCTGTAGCAGTTGAACATAGAAATGTGTAAAATTTTAAATAACCCCCTTGATTCTATTGGAAACCTATCAAAGGTGCAACACTTGAACATAGAAGACTATAGAGGTTTAAAGACCTTCCTGACTCCATTGGAAACTTGTTACATCTACAACACTTGAAAATAGAAAGTTGCAGAAGTCTAAATAACCTCCCCAATTCCACTGTCAACCTCTCACATCTGCAAAACTTGAATATAATAGGAAATTTAAAAGGTTTAAATAAACTCCTTGATTCTATTGATAATCTATCACAACTGCAAGACTTAAAAATAAAATATTTTCATAGTTTAAATAACCTCCTTGATTTCATTAGCAACCTATCACGGCTGCAACACAACACTTGAGCATAGAAGGGTGTGGACATTTAAATAATCTCCCTAATTAAATAACCTCCATGATTCCATTAGCAACCTATCACAACTACAACACTTGAACATATAAGGGTGTGGATGTTTAAATAAGCTCCCTAATTCATTTGGAAACTTTCATAGCTGCAACACTTGAATATAGAAGGGCATGGACATTTAAATAAGCTCCCTGATTCCATAGCTGAAAAACTTGAACTTGGTAGGGTGTATAGATTTAAATAGCCTCCCCGATTCATTGGCAACATGTCATAGTTGTAGCACTTGAACATAGAAGGGTGTAAAATTTTAAATAACCACAACATTCTATCATATGCACCTTGCTACTCTTTTTTATGGTCACATTTGTCTTGGCCAACCTTAACTTGTTCTCAAGATATTAATAGGTAGGAAATTGGTTTCAATACCTTCTCATAAAAAATATTGTGATTTGGTTTGTAGTTTTCTTTATGTAGGGTAGAGATGCCTTATGTTTCTGATCTTGTTTAAACTCTTTCCCATCATCTTTATTTTTAGGTATATGTAGACATGCCAAAAAATATCTCACACCACTATATACACCCTTGGAAATGTAAATTAAAATAATAATCAACACAATGAACCTATTCACATTAGAGAATGCAAAAAATTACCTAAGGAGCCAATCATGAGGACAAATTCCAATAAGCTATGCTTTATTTACCGAAATACAAAGAAGAAGCTTCCTTGGAGTATGAACTTTCATCTATGAAAAGTGTTGCAACCTTCTAATCACCGCCCATTGAAAATTTTAATTTTTTTACTCTTCATGCCAACTATGGAAAGGAGGAGATGATCAATGTTGCAACCTTCTCACCACTGCTCATTGACAAGTTAAAATGCATTTAAAATTTTGAAGTGCTTATTGAGATCTCCAAAGTTTCATATTCCAAGCTTGAATTTCTCAAATGATGACTTGGTTCTTCAACCCATTTTGACACCTCAATTTTGTACCACATCCAATAAAAGACAAAAAAGGCATCTCTAGACTTCACATGTCTTAATATATATTTTTCAATGTGTTTGACTGTTAAGATCCTTTTATGAATACTAATTACAATCTAAATATTATTTTCAAACTATTTATAATCATATCTAATCCTCTTATTTCTTTATTATTTCCAGAACAATATTATCATTATTATAGTATTATGGTTTATGCTTGAATATATATTTTTGTGATCAAATTATCTCCAGTCTTTTTTTCTTATGCTCTTGTGCTCTAATTTTATCATTTTAAATGTTGTATAGGATGCTTTCTTGGTTTAGTTGTTTTTTAATTATTTTCTAGCTTTTTATTTTTTTAAGTATCAATCTTTATATCATGTTAAATTTTGGTTTTTTTTTTGTTTAGTATTTCGTCTTTCTTTCCTCTTCTCTTTTTCAAAAGTAAGTTTTGGAACCTAACCAAAAACATTTTTTTGCTTGATGATGGATCATGGAGTGATCTGTAATTGTTTTTTCCCATTTTGATCTAAAAACTATTAATAAGCTAAATCTAGAAACATACTTAATCACTATCATGGACTGTGGAAATACTATGTCTCTTAGAAATCTCTTTCCTTTTTGTAGCAACTCAAGAGTATTTTACAGATTTTTGGGCTTTCATTGGATTTTTTAAAATCCTCTTTTAAAGAGTCAGTTATTGAAACAAATATAACATTAGGAAGATAATACAGATACAATAAAATATTCATGTATCATACATCCATAGATAGTATGGTTGTCAGTGTGGTCATGTTAGAGTGTTCATTACATGTTCATTTCTTACAAGTTTATTTAAATTTTTCTTCGGTTGATGAACATGTAGTTCTGAAAAATTTTGACTGGCCTGAGAGTAAAGATGATGTCCTAAGAGAAGCAAATTTGATTACTAGGATTTAAAGAAGCTAGAAACAAAATTTAGGGGAGAGGACCCTAATAAGCATGTTTCAATAGTTGTGATAGTAGTTTTTTATATAATGCCCAATATTTTTATCAATATTGGACCAATAGTTATGACTTTAAAGTTGTTAGTGTTGATGATTACCCATAATTAAACAAAATGTATTCCTTTGATCTAAAAAGAAACCAATCATGTGATTCAACATCAGTGCTCAATAAAACATGTTGTGAATGCACAAGTATAGGTCTCACTTTTTTTTTTGGTCCTTTTTGGACACCTTGACAAAAAGCATGCTAAAACCTTAGTCATAAGCATGGGACTTGCCAAGTAAGTTGCTGTAAAAAATTGGGAGTGATTTGAAATTTTCATGTAGGATAATTAGAAGTGCGAAGTTAAGGTTTTCAACTACTGGATCCTCTCCCCTACTTCATTTTTTGATGATCCAAAACTTTCATGAGATGCTGCTTTGAAAAATGTGTACTCTCTACTCGAAAAGTAAGTTTGCATGTTGTAGCTATTTTATGACTGATAAAATATCTGAAGCCTTTTAATAGGAAAATTTAGAAACAAGTATTTTTAGTGAGAAGACTATTGTTTCCTGCAAGCAATGGAAATGGTATACAGATCATTACTTAATAATTGTAAGACCCCCCAGTTTTACTCTTTTGACAGAACAATGTTCTGTTTGGTTAGGCCTTATTTTTGTTAGTGCTTTGACCTTGGTACTTGGTATTTTATCTTGATGTTATTATTATGTCATGCTTTGGATTAACATAGTGGGTAATTGGATTAATGATGTTTATGCTTTTGATCATATTAATGATGTCAGATTCGTCAGTTGGTAATATTGTATTGGTGAAGGGGACGGATTGTATCACTCGCTTGCGAACGCCCTGCGATTCCGAGATTACCTCTTCACCGTGTGTATTTTATGTTGTTTATACCATATGTTGTTGTTACTTGATTTGTAGGTTGACAGGTATAGGACATCAACTCCACCTGGTTTCACAGGTTGGAGCGTGTTCAATACCCAATGATATTTGATTGGGAGATAGTAGCTAGGTTTCCATGCTAGGTCGTCACCCTAGTCCTTGTATGTCATCAGGTGTTGTCGAGTTGTGTTGCTTTAATAATTGTTCTCTCTCTTCGTTATTTAAATTCAAGTTAGAAAGAGGCAATTAAATGGTTTTTGGTATTTAAGTTATTGATTATATTAATCGGGTTATAACATTAGAGATGTTGTTTGATTTATTAATTAATTTAATTTAATTAATAAAATGATTTAATCTTGCATTAAGATTATTTTATTAATTAATTAAATTAGATTGTGTTAAATTAAATTATTGTGTTGAAATGCATTGGATTATTCATTTTGGAAAATTATGCATATTGGTTGAAATTGAAAAAATAAAAGAAAATGAGTTAAAAGTCAAATTGAAGTTTGAATTCAAAAATTAAAGAAATTAGATATTTTTCTATTTTTCTATTTTGAAGAATTTATGAGGGGGTTGCTGAATTCTTTTAGGATTTTTCCTTATGATTGGTTTTTGGAGCTCAATTTTGGAAGAGGAAGTTTTGGAAAAAAATGGAAAATGGAGGGAGGAGGTATGGTTGGATTTTGTGGGTTTTTGATTGAAGTTGTGAAAATGGTTGATCTGGAGAGGGAATCGAAGCCAGGATCTGTGCATCATCTGGATCTTCTCAACTTGTGAAAATCAGGTTCATGTTATTTTAAATTGTTTGTTGGATTTGAAAAGGTTCATGCTTTGTTTTGAAATTGGTGTTTATAAAAATTGTTGTTTGAAAACATTTAAATCCTTTAAATTAGTTGCAAGAAAACTCATGTTATATCTGCTCTCAAAACTTGGCACTTGTTTTCAGAAATGAAAATTTATTCTAAAATAGTGTTCTTGACTGAAATTAAAATATTTTGTTCTATCTATTTCTCAATCTGAATGGGGTTTTGGATAAATTTAAATATATATGTAAATATACATATATAGTGAAATATATGCATATATTTGTTGTTAAATTTTTTGAAAAAGGGAAGTTGTTGTTTAAATAATTTTGGAATGCCCGAGATGTGGGCACGAATTTCTAAGAATACGTAGGAAAAATTTAAAATTAAATTAAATTAAATTATAAAAAAAAAAGTCTGTGGGGAGGGTCGGGGGCTCAACCCCCACTGCACCTCCCATGGAGGCGGGTGGAGGGAGTTGTGCCTGGTGCACTCCCCACCTCCACCATCCACCTCCTCTTCTCCCTACGTGGATGCCACCAGATTGGGGATGGCTGTGCTAACACAGCTGTCACCCACCAAGTGTGGCGACTGTGGTGACACAGTCGCCACCCTTGGCAGGCGTCGGCTATGTTACACACAGCCGCCGCCCCTCCCTTACCATCGACGCCCTGCGCTAAAAGCCTCGCCTCTTTCAAACGCCCCTGCCACCCCTGTCAAGTGCGGCCCTAATGAAACCACCGCCCATGCATCAAATCCATGGCCAGACCTAAGGAAACTGCGACCAAGACAAAACATGGGAAACGCCGCCCTAACCTGCACGCGGCCCAACCCTAAAGGGTGGCGCGCGGCCCGAGGTCGGTCAGCTTGCTTAAAAAAAATTATATATATATATATATATATTAATTATTTTTAATATTATATTTTATAATATTAAAATATTTATTAAAAATATTTTATATTATATTATATAATATTAAATAATGATATATAGTATTATTTTGTGTATATTTTCATAATGGAGATTGAATTTTATGTACATATATATATTTGTTGTTAAAATATATATATGTGTGTGTACGTATTAAGTGATTGATTTAATTAATGCATGATTTAAAATAATTGGGAAATTTTATATCATTATGTAATAGTCGGGTTAGAGGTTTTATTCTCAGAATAATACTATTTGCTATGCTAATAATGTATTCATAGAAATGTGTTTATATAGCAAAATTAATGGATTTTAAATGTTATATCTTGCAAAAGGAATAATTATTTTAAACGTTATCTTATGAATTGATGAAGTAATTGCTTAATCTCATCATTATTTTCATGCAACTAAGGATTAGATAATTGTCTAAATTTTATCTTTTGTCTAGAAGGGACGTTGTTAGATCAGATTTATTAATGGTATGATTGTAATTTAATGGAGGAACGAAAATATTGTATTGGGGATCAAGTCATTGATATTATTTTAAGTAATAGATGTTTGATGGAATAATATAGTTATTTTAAATTATATGAAGATTATATGACATTAAATTGTTTTGAAAATGATTATACCTAGTAGGGGAAACATTGATTTATTTTAAATTGCTATTTCTTGAATGGATGAAATAAATGATTATTTTATAAGCATTGAAACAATTAGAGAACCAAATATTGAATCTTAGTTTCTCTCTTGTCTAAAAGGACGTATTTTAAATCTGCTTATATAGATGCAATAAATTACTGAATGTTAATTCAGGGAATGGATTTAATATATCCGAATTAGTTTAATTCCTCGCAACTTGCCTTCATGATTACTTCCTCTGAGTTCAGTGTTTTGGGGAAATGGGTTAAGTGTTAATCTGTAAGTCTTCCAGGGGACCCTAGAGGTTGGGGGTTGTCATCTTGTGATGTCAACTGTTTGTTAATTCCCTTGGGTAGTGCATGGCGTATGGTCAGTATTTACCTGATTTCTTCGAACGGGGATATTTGTGTTCCTCCTATGAAAGGAGTGGATTTTTTTAATGTGTGCCTCCTTGTTAGGAGCAGTCAGGAGCAATTTTGTTATTGTTGTGACCTCCAGTGTTTGGAGATGGTTTTATCTTTGTTGCCTCCTGAGAAAAGAGTGGATTTTGTAAGGTGTGCCTCCTTGTCGGGAGCGGTTCTATTATTGTGGTTACCTCCAGTGTTGGAGTGCGTTTCAGTTTGTGTCGCCTCCTAAGAAAGGAGAGGACGTGTTGTCTTGTTTGTTGCACCTTGGTTCCATTGATGTTTGGATGGTGTGTGTGTGTTGTCTAGTAGAAGAGTGGCTTGTAATGGGGGTCAGCACACGAAGTGGTGCCAAGATAACTCGTTGTAAGTTATTTAATCAAGTGGTAACTAAAACAATACTTAGAAGTTTAGGACTAACTTCTCACTAATCAAGATTTGAATGCCTCACTCATGGACCCAAGTGCTCGGTTAGGCTCGAGATGAGATGGGAAGGCTTGTAATGGCAAGGTCATCTATCTTGTCTGTATGAAAGGTATTTGGCTCTGCATGAGTGAGTATGGGGCCCAGGATTCGGTAAAGGTCAACAAGATAACCTTTTCTTGTGGGGCCGAAGCCTATGAAGATTCCCAAGGATAACCCATGACGAGCCGTGTGATGACACTCTATCTAGGACAATAGTCGGTCTTTGTTTTAGTTGGTATTCAATTTTGTGGGTATGGTTTCCTTAATATACCTAGTGTGACCATAGTTTGTATTTGATTATTATGTGTATGGTTCTCTTAACATACCTATTCTGCTTTATTTCTGGAAGCAATGTGACCATGTTGAGTTGTATTTGCATGATATTTGAGTGGTACTCGTGATGCTCTTGAGTTGTACTTATATTGTAATTGCATGGTATTTGAGTTGTACTTGTATTGTAATTGCATGGTATCTGAGTTGTGCTTGAGTTGTTCATGTGTAGATCATATGATGTATTTGTGAGGTTCATGTAATTGGTTGTTTCAGTTTGGTTCAGTTTATGTTAGCCTATGTCTAGAGGTAGATGGTCTCGACTAGGATTCCCGGTTACTATCTCCTAGCACGGGGGGTGGGCCTTTGGGTTCCACTTGGTTGGGTGGCATACACCTAAATACATTGGGCTATCTTCATGTTCTTATGGACGAGACTTCTAGTTGGAGAGCTGGTGGGTTTCAGTATCAGTTCTTGCTTTATTTCATTTTAGTTGATTTTGTATTATTTTACCCCTCATCTATTATCGATGTGGAAGTTGTAACTGTAACCTTATTTATTGGACTTGCCTCATTCCGGAAATGAGAGTTGTAATTGTAATATTTAATTATGGATAGATGAGTTTGAAAGTTATCTATTATGTTTGGATGTAATTTATCTTGTATGGAATGTATGCGTACTTATTATCTTGAGTAGATAAATGTTATGGTTTATAATCTTGTTGTTGTTGTTGTTGTTGTGGGTTTTATGTTATCTTAGTCTCGTAACCTTAGGGGATGCTTGCATTGGGAAACGAACTTGTATAATAATTGTACTTAATCAAAAAAGGAATTAGCCTATTTAAGTAGTTGTTTGCATCATCCTCTAGGGTTGTGTGGCGGGGCATTACAATAATTCACAAAATTTTCAATCATTACCTTAGTCTTATTTAGTTTTCATTGCAGATTCGAGCAAAGTGTTTACACACTTCTTTATGCAGGAGATGTGGCCATTACACGGTACAAAGAATTACATATTTCCACCAATTGGCTGCTTGATTCTAGTGTTGTCAGTGAGGTATGTAAGTTTTGGAAATTGAAAATCATACAGTTTTTATCACATCTTGCTTGGAAAAGATACAATCATTTTTACTTTGGTTTAAATGATACCATGAATTGTGTCTACATAGATTTGAAACCCCAAATATATGCATGCAATTGATATATCTTTGTATTAGATGTTGAGTGAAGTAGACCAATGTGGTTTGCATACAATACCCTCTATCTACCTTCTGAATCATATAATATGGATAAAGAAATCGTTTCATCTTAGATTACCTGGAATCCATTTTAAACCACTAAATTAAAATAAGCATACATGAATACTTTTCCAAATGGTTTTGATTCAAGGACTCTGAATTCTTTTCTTGGATATTGTAGGTCTTTAGTTAGCCTTTCAAAATAACCTTTGATTCATACATGGAAAACATCTCGTAAGTGGGTGTACTTATGCATATAATAGAGGATAAGTTTTTAACATACAATGTTGATGTGATGAGATACTTATTCTATAATTATTTTCAAGAATTCTTTTGACAAACCTATTGTGAATTCATTAATTTTGGATAGCTTTTGTTGTTGACATAGGTTTATTTAAATTAAGCTAAATTTGATAATTTTCCTAAATGCCTTTATATGTGTTCACTATTTCTTAATGGTATTTTTGACTCTATTTTTCGTAGCTTCAATAAATTAACAAGGTCTGTACTTAATGCATAGGTTTACATTTAGGTCTACACCAATTTCTCTACAATTCTATTATGTTGTGTGCATATAGACTCTATATATGCCTCCCCCCCTCCTCTGTCTCTCTCCTTTGTGTCATTAAAATGATATAGGACTTAATGTGCATAAATCCATGGGAATTTTTTTTGTCTTTGTCAGTACATCCTCAAATATAATCTCCCCATGAATTCTTGAATCTACCTAACATTTATTTCAATGAATTGGAACATGTCTAGAAAAGAGGATCCTTTATGCTCCACAAGAAAATCCCACTTTGGGGCCTAGAAATAAAAACAAAGGAATGGAAGCAATCTTCTAGGATACTAATAAGGACAAATGCCACAGGAAAATAGAGACAAGAGAGGCACAACTTTGTTAAAAAAAATCTGATTCTCAAACCAAATATAGTTGATGAGCTCCAAACTGAAATCTGGGAATATTGGAAACAAAAACTTCCAAAAATAATGAAATATTTATTTTTTTGATTTGAAAGAGAACTAATTCATAAACTCACCTATGAATATAAAAATAAAAATAAAAATAAAACTATGTTCTAGTGCTATCAGTACAGAAAAGAATTGAAGCTCTCAGATGAGCCACTTTGAATTGCAAAAAACAACAGTCTTAAATGTATTAATGTGTTGGTTTAACTAGATCACATGAGTTTTATAAAGAACCATCCCCTAGAATATACTTATCTTTTACTCATTTTTTTTTAATTCCTAATTCCTAGACTTATGTCTAATGTTTTATCCTAGTCTCATCTTACTTTCTAGAATAGCTTTATACTTTATTGTCATCCAATTTCCTTGAATAAACATATTCATATTATAAACTTATGTGATACCATATCGGCCTGATGCAATTATGATTAAGGTCTATGATATTGTAGATCTTTATTTGGCTTATCTCCTAGGCACCATTTCTATTGATGTTTGGAGGGTACTTGTACATAGTATATTTTTGTACAATGCCAAGTGTAAATTTTCTCTCTATGAGTATTTTGTCAATTGTTATTTTATATAATTTTTGTAGTTGTTGTTTGTTCTATTTTATATACCATAGTAATTCACTTTTCTATGCTCACCTTCTTTAAAATAATGTCATTGTCATGGTTCTTAGTTCCTAAATTTTGAATCCAAACCTCAAAAGTAACTGACCATTGTGGCTTGTTTTTCCTATCCTGCAATATGTCTGATTTTTGGACTATAGATCCCATTTGAAAAATAATTTTTAATGTCCAATGAATTGGTAAAGCGTAAGTCCAATTTCTAGTGGCCATGTGGTTGTTTTAATATTGAATATTTCTATGATGGAAGCCCTTCAATTTTATCTAGAAACATTGAGTTGTAAGCAGTTTGATGTTTTTTGGTGTTCATGCATAAGCTCCTTGGTGCTTGGTTTCTAACATTCTTAACATCCACATTGGCATTACCTTGTGCTATATCACTTATTACATCTTAGGTAATAGCATGATGACTTTCCTTGGTTCACTTTTTTATTTTTAAATATATACCATTCTCCTTAAACAGTTAGTGACTTTACATCAACCTTTACTACTGCATTGGGGGATTAAATGTAATTAGCAGTGTGGTTGATCTTTTACAAGAGCGAAAAGGGATATGCAATTTGTCTGATGATGTAATCAAGCCTTTTTTCACCCAATGAATATTTTAAAATATATTCACATCAAAGTATCTTCTTCTGAAAAGGATGAAGAATGCAAATGAATTTTGAGTTGTTTTTGAGATCTTGAACTCTACGAACAACTTCAATATAAATTAGGTTTATAGGAAGATCATCAAAAGGAATATGGTGTATGTTTAATGTCTGCTTCATATACAATTAGCGTGTTATCTAGAAATTGTTTTTACCAATGTCTTTTTATATTATTGAGCTATGCATATTATTGATGGAACTTTGCATATAATATCTTGTGATTTATCGATTATGTACGTGCAAGATCTATTTTTTTTGTTCTTGCAAAAAAACTTGGGCAAATTTAGAGAAAAGTGTGTCATTTGTTGCTCAAATTGGTTGCTATGAAAGATCATTTAACTGCATCCTTGTAATTTGATGCTACTTTATATATTTAAGATAAATTGACATAGCTCCCTATAATTTTTGGTGATGGATGTAATACCCCTCCATTTTGTCCTTTTGATCGAACAGTGTTCTTCTCCATTATGTTGTATTTTCTATTAGTACCTTGACTATGGTACTCGGTTACGATTTTATCACTATCTGTAAAGTGATGTGAATGTTATATTTTAATGTGATGGTATTTTATTATGATGTTATTATTATGGCATGTTTTGAATTAGCATAAGTGGATATTCGAACTCATGATGTATTATTCTTTGGATTAAATTATTATGTTAGATTTTTTAGTTAGTTACACTGTATTGGTGAAGGGGATGATATCGTATCACTCGCTTGTGAGTTCCCTACGATTCTGTGATTTCCTCTTCACAGTGTGTTTTAATTATGACATATATATGCATGTGGATATACTCTTTGTTCGTAGGTTGATAGGTACAAGACATTGACTCCACCTGGTTTCATAGGTTTGAGCATGTCCATTGCCCAATGACATTCGATTGGGAGATAGTAGCTAGGTTTTCCATGCCAAGTCATCACCCTAGTCATAGTGTGTCGTTAGGTCTTAGTCGGGTTGTGTTGCTTTGAATATTGTACCTTCTCTTTGTTTATTTAATCACTTGTTATAAAGGAAAATAAATGCTTCTGTAGTTGAATTGGGGATTAAAATTGATCTGGTATTATGTTAGTAATGTAATTTATTTTATTAATTAATTTAATTTAATTAATAAATAATTTAATCAAGGATTAGATTATTTTTATTGATTAATTAAATTGATGATGTTTAAATTAGATAAGTTATTCATTGTTAAATTTCTGGATTTAATGTTAGAAATTGAAAATAAAGGAAAATGTTTGAAATTTCATTTTAGAAAATTTTAAAATCCAAAAATTGAAAATAGAGATATTTTGAGATATTTTCAGTTTTGTTTTGGAAAATTGATTATGGTGGTTGAATGAGATATTTTTGGAATTTTCTTTATTATTTGGATTTTGAATGAGTTTTTTTTAAAGAATGTTGGAGAAATTGAAAATAGAGGAGAGGAGGAAAATTTTGTTGTTTGTGGGTTTGGATTGAATTTGTGGAAATTGTTGAGCTGAACTTGGAATCAATGTGGGAACCTATGCACCATCTAGATCTTCCCAATCTCAAAGATACCAGGTTCATGCTTCAAAATTTAGTTGATTTTGAAATTATATTTATATGTGTTTTGTTGTTGAAAATCATGTTGATACACTATAGGATTTGACCCCAATTTCCGACGGCCTTTCGTCAGAATCTCGATGATACATTGTCGATCGACTGACGATTAACAGAAGTCAGCGTCGTCGCTCAAATTTCATCTACGTCCCGATGGGCTGCAAAATGTTGACCTCACAATGCACGCTCGTTGGAACCACGACACCAACTTCGTCGATCGCGCGACGAATAGTGCCCGAATGATGAGAGGCATACCTTTGCCAAACCGTCGGATTAACAATGTAAGTTCATCGCCATTACGACACAAATTCGATGTATTGGCAATATCATTGAGAGATCAATATTGTTATAGCAATCAAAATTGCCTGAGAAGATATTTTGGGAGGACTGGATTTTTGTCTCAGTGATAACTTTTCATCGTCAAGATACACATCTTGTCTCATCGACGAAGCACGAGGGAAGCATATCGGCAAGACATATATTATCGGAGTAAGTTCTGAAGGTCTACCCGAGCAGCTCTATGATGTCCATAAGATTACATCGGCAAGAGTCTTGGAGACATAATTTAGATTGAAATAGCGATAGAATTTCATCGAACGAGCGACGAAATAGGCAAGTCATTATGGCGAAACTTCGTTGGATAGATTGCAAATTCATCGAACGTTTTTTGCGGTTCATCGTATATTCGACGAGCAAGTGCACTTTTTTTTTTAAAACCTATTCATTGAAAGATCAAGACTATTACAGCAATCAAAATTGCCTGAGAAGATATATCGAGAGGACTGGTTTTTTGTCTCAGCGATAACTTTTCATCGGCGAGATACACATATTGTCTCACTGAGGGAAGCATATCGGCAAGACATATATCATCGAAGTAAGTTCTGAATGTCTACCCGAGCAGCTATATGACGCCAATAAGCTTACTTCAGCATGAGTCTCGGTGACATAATTTAGATTGAAATAGCGACAGAAGTTCGTCAAACGAGCGACAAAATAGGCAAGTCATTACGATGAAACTTCATCGGATACATTCCAAATTCGTCGAACACTTTTTGAGGTTCATCGTAAAATCGACGAGAAAGTGCACTTTTTTTTAAAAAACTTATTCGTTGAAATGTAGGCATATCGGTGACAGATGAAGACTATTACAGCGATCAAAATTGCCTGAGAAGATATATCGGGAGGATTGATTTTCTGTCTCAGCGATAACTTTTCATCAGTGAGATACACATATTGTCTCATCGAGGGAAGCATATCGGCAAGACATATATCATCAGAGTAAGTTCTGAAGGTCTACCCGAGCGGCTATATGACGCCGATAAGATTACATCAGCAGGAGTCTTGGCGACATAGTTTAGATTGAAATAGCGACAGAAGTTCATCAAACAAGCGATGAAATAGGCAAGTCATTATGGCGAAACTTTGTCGGATACATTGCAAATTTGTTGGACGTTTTTGCGATTCGTCGTAAATTCGATGAGAAAGTGCATTTTTTTTTAAAACCTATTCGTTGAAAGATTAAGACTATTACAGTTATATGAGGCCCATTTGTAGTAGCAATAATGATAACTATTTTCTTGGCTATCATACAAGCCATCTCCATCAACAGAGCTTTGAAACCAAATCCACACACAACACAATGTTCATAGTGAAAAGTTAGCACTTTCATTCATCTTTGTAGATTGGTTTGATGCTTCAAATGATGCATTTCTTATATTTAAAAGTGCATTACTTACCTTTTTCAGCTTCTCTTTGTTTTGAGAGTAGTTTAATAATCTCTACTTAACAGGGCCAACCATGTGAAGGTGGAAGCTCATTTGGCCCTCCCCCCTCCCCCCTCACATCACTCTCAATTCCCCATACCCGATCATATAACATTAATCATTCATTCATCCATTAATAACATATAAAATTCATTCATTCATCCATTAATAACATATAACATTCATTCATTAACATATAACATTTTTTCATTAACATATTTAAATTCATTCATTAACATATTTCATTTTTTCAGTTTTTACATATTATCAAAAATATGGCTGTCATAATATGATTACAATCACTTTTTTTTCTGTTTCTTTTTTGCAGCTAAAAAAAGCTGAAGTGGAGTATCGTTTTCAAAATCATATGTCCCCCCTTAAGTTGTTCTGAGCTCTGCTCATGATCTTAATGTACACCTAGTCATGTACTCACAACCGCGTGGATACGGCTGCAAGGGGGGGTTTGCTGCAATAGCAAAGAAATGTTAAATTGATATGTTTTATTATTATTGTTACATGTATTTCATTAATTAAAATAACATCAGAGTGGTGCTCTTTATCTGATTGGGCCACATCATGTTCCTGATATTGTCTTATAGCCTCATGCTCAACATCTTGAACACCCTCTAAATCCTGATCTAGAGTTGAAACATGAAAGATTACATTAATTAATACACCAATTGCAATTAAAAATGTTTAAAAGAACATTAGAGTGGTCCTGCTTACCTGATGGAGCCACATCATGTTCCTGATCTTGTCTAGCCTGATCATGCTCAACATGTTGATCATGCTCTACATGCTCTAAAGTTGAAACACAAAAGGTTACATTCATTAATACACTAAATGCAATTAAAGATGTTTAATTGTATTAATCCATACTGCGTTTTGTATAGCACATGAATACATCTAGTACCGGGATGCACACCATGGCCTTCATCGGTAGGTTGCGCTCCACCCTCACTAGGCTACATTCCAATGTCATGTGCAGGATTATCATTGCTTATCTGTGTAAAACAAATAGGTACATTATTATGGTGGAAATTAATATTGAACAAATTGCACAAGTATTCAATTTGAAATAAACTTTATTGAGTTTATTTACCTGCATGTTGGATGCAGTGGAAGATTGTGTTTTCCCAGTTGAGACTCTTAGCTGTTCAATTAGGGCTCCATAGCCTTGGTCAAAGGCAATCTTTAGGTCCTCTTGTGTGGGCACTCTATTGAAATCAAAGCCCTGCATTTTTGCATGCGACCATGAATTTAGCTTCTATGATGTGATAGAACCAAAATTGTTTACAATTTATTATTTGGATGCAATATTTCATTTATTGATACTTACAAATCATGTGGCTACTTTCATATAACCACCAGAGCCAAGTTTGTGCTGCCCGTGTTTTTCTAGTCTTGCCTTTGTTGCCTTTGATGTGTCAGGCAACCTATGAAAAATTTGAAATATGTTAGATTATGTAAAAAGAAAGATTAATCAGTATATAATTAAATTGTTGATAGTATTACATACCTTCCTTGGCCCGGTAGTATCTTTCCTTTCTTCTTTTCATCCTTGTCCTTTCCATCCAACACCAAGTCCTTCCACTCCCTTTCCAGAATCATGGGGAGATGCTTGTACTTTCTATTCTCTAAATGTGACCTATATTGGTCCCTCACATACTTTAGATAGGTACCAGCTTTCTTAAGGACCTTGGTTCGGTTGAATGTTTTATCACCGAACAACACAACTAAACGGTTAATGAGCTCATCTTTTAAATCTTGACTTTGGGCATTCCACTGTGTACATATGGTGGGCTCAAAGAGCTCCAATGAAATATCACTTAGATGTTTATAAAAAACATCATTTCCTACAATTATAATGTAGGCAAATATTGCCATTTTGTAAATCAATATAATAGGGTGCTATCCCCACTGTTAGCACTTACTTAAAAAAATAATAATAATAATTAAAACATTTTAAAGTACTTGGGACCTTCTCTATCTTTATGGGAAGGAAATCCTCGATCACCACAAATGTGACCGACAATGTTCCCGTACTAGTAATATGGGAAGATCCAGGAAATGCTGCTAAAACATCACTAGTAGTAGTGGCCTTTGCATCCATAGGTACTGACACATGTAGTGGCATGTGTTCGCTGTCAGAGGGTGGACTACCAAATGCCTGCATGGTATGTGTTGCCAACATTTCAGACGACAATATAGGCATAGATGATGGGGTCAGATGATGTGTTGTATGTGCAGGAAGATCAAGATTGACACTTGTACCGTCCCCTACTTCTCGGGAAACACTTGCAGTACCTTAATCACGGCCAATAGCATGATCATGAGGACGCAAATAATCCTGTAAAAACAACACATATTTTAGTTCATGACATAAAAGAGTACAAAATATAAAACCATGAATGAACTTATGTTATAATTAAAGATCTCATGATAGCTTACTTCCAAGTTATGTGCTCTTTCAGACAATATTTTAACCCTTTCTCCTATCTCATCTGTTTGAGGCACTATGAATACCAACTGAAAGATTTCTTGATTGCATTTTTTTTGGGCCTTCCTCATCATATCCATAGGGTTTGTGGAAAATGTGATGTCATCATCGCATAATAGTGACTGCACCTCCATATGGATGCTCTCTTGTACTGCTGGTGCCTTTCCCCGATCAGCCAATTGCAACAAGAATATTAAAAACATTATCAAAATTAACCCAATAAACTCATGAAAAAAACATAATAATAAAACACTTTGCTCGTATCTAATTTGTACAATTACAATGACGTAAACTTGTCGGATAGAAGCACCTGAAGATGGATCGCGATCTGTGCTCTGGGTCGAGCCTTCCTCGTATGATCAATGTCCCGCTGTGACAAAAATTAAATATAAAAAACATTACCGAAATGAAACCAATAGACTTACGAAAAAAAACATAATAATAAAATGGTATATTGGATTCATTAATTGGAGGTTGGGTAAAATGGTATATATAGTACATACCACCCCCATAGTAATTGTGTTTGTATCTAAGTGATTCAAATTGTAATCGATTAGCAACTCTTCCCCTACAGTTATTGATTTTATCTCACATACGAATACACGGTTTCCCTCTCGCGCCTCGAATATACAATTGGGTTGCTTATTTGTTGACTCAGGTCATGTACTATTTATAAACCCTGCAATATTCCCTGATGCTTTTGGTCTCCCATCAATGTACCTAGCCACTCCTTTATTTTGATCCTTATATTTTAGTTGTATATAATTTGCTGATAGTGCATACCTACGCATACTTCGTGTATATCGAACCAGCTGCATCCAATCTTTGTAACTGTAACAGGGTCCAACATACTCTATCAACTCAGTAACTTTGTCATAACAAACTTTTATGTCGTCCATGCAAAATAGGCCCAAACCATGTAATGACGATGGTGCTATGCGATATATCCTCTCGTTGACATAAAGATCAGTGTTTATTGGAGGAAGTTCCTTGGGTACCCATTGTTTCCGTAGATGTTTGTACCTCAAGGGCACCTCGATGTCGCCTATGCTCTCATCATCATAAGAACATGACCCCGCTTCAATAAGAAAAAATTCCATGCATTTACGAAATTTTCTTCTAATCTTTTGACCTCTAGTTGATCTCCCTCTTTTAGACCTACTACATGTCTCACTTTCCTCTTCTCTTCCTGAATTTCCCTCTCTTGAGGAAGACAAATCTAACAAATACCTATTTTGTGGTGCCTGCACTCATAAGGATGTTGGATGAAGTTCTTTCATGGTGATGTGATCCGAAGGTGACATGATTAATTTATCATTTCATCACTAGAAATTGACAGGTTATAAGGTAATCAAGTCTTGATAGATTGCAAGTTATTGTTACTACTGTCCAAATGTGTCCATCACAAATCAAATCTACTTAACGTCTTTGTGCAGCATCTTTGCAAGCATAAAGTAACTTCAAATGATAGTTTGGAGTTAGTTCTTTCTTCTTTCAGCAAGTATTGTAGCTCATTTTTGGAGCTTTCAAGAAAAAGATAGCATTGTAACTCATTTTCACAGACTTGTACTCAGTTGTATTTTTACCTTTCAATCAATAAAAGCAAGCTATTTTTCCTTCTCAATACTAGATATTGTGTGATAACATGAAATTATTGATATTTCCTTGTGATGATAATGTTTATCCTTGGTTCTAGTCTAGTTTCTCATAGCCTTTATACAAAAGTGCATGTTTGTGCAGGTCATAGTTTGTGTTCTACCAGTTCTATGTAGGATTCAATTGTGGAGTCAAATATTCGAGCCTCTAGGAAGGTCATTTGTTGTTCCACTTGAGTTTTTCCATAAACTTCAAAGCCTATCTATGAAATACTTATGCAAAACATGTCAAAAATGAGTTATGTATATTGCAGTGAGTTTTATTGATCACATTGTGTGTCAAAACAACATTACAAATCCTTAATATTTGGTGCATCACACTAGGAGTTAGTTTTATTTCATGTTTCCTCCTTACCCTTTTCCCAACAAGTAGTTTGAGGTGACTACCATAAGAGCCAACTTACTCTGGAGGTTCTTTTCTGCTCTAGGTAACCCACAACCTAGAAAATTCCCATGTTTCACCAATATGTTAAGTTCTGCAACTTAGGAGGGGTACAATATTAAGAGATAACAGTTATTGGCATGCTTGGTGGGACTAGTATGATGAACTTCTCATCAAAATACTGAGAGATTTGGTGTTTTACTCAGTATTATTAGCCTTTGGAGGCAATATAAACAACACCATGGTGACTCTAATTACATATCAGTTGGTTTTAGTAGTCCAAATGCAGGCAACCAAGAAGAGGAAAGTGTTGTAGAATCTAAGCCAATTAAAATTCCAAGTTTTAAAATTTTTTCTTCAAACCAATAGTTGATTCATAACCAATAGAAGCCCTTTCAAATCCCCTTACCAGTTGAATCTAACATGGACAACTATGATGAAATTGTTAAGTTGGAAGAGCATGTGTTAACAATCCCAAGCTTCAAGAAAATCACTTCTTCTCTTCCTCAAGAGTTACCAAAGCCTCCTATACTGGCCAATCCTCTATCAACACTCCCTAAAGCTTTTGAGGAGTTGCTCGTTCAAATAGGAGGAGGTCGAGCTAGTAGTGAAACAAGAGTTTTTGTTTTCAATTCAAGACTCAAAACTGATTAAGGATCTTCCTCAAGTGGAAAGAACTTGTGAGGTCAGTTATGAGGAGGCAAAAGAGATATCTATTGTTTATAAGCCTATGAATGGTGTGAATAATGAAAAATCCAAACTTTTTCAAGTAGAAGTCGAGGGTGATTAGTTGGAAAACAAGGTACAAGGAAACTGGATGGGTTAGAAGCAAGAGTTGTTCTTCTCATTTGATGAGTTGTCTTGTTTTGTTGATAAGGATGAAGATTCGACGCAATAAGAAGGTATCAAATGATTCGATGAGTTGCTGGTTAAAGAGGAAAAATCAAACATGGATCAAGAGGAAGAATATGGTCTTGATGAGGAGTCTATTCTCTCAAGTCAAGAAACTTATCATGAAGTTGATTTGCAAGATCTTAGCTATTTGGAGGAACTTTCTTTCTGTTGTACAAAAGAGCTTAATGTTGGTATAACAAATTAAGGTTTGTTGGAAGAGGCTACTACATTGTTTGAACATTTACCTTTGCTCATTGAAGAAGAAAATCTTGATTTGGAGTGTACTAATGAGGATTTTGAGCTTGGACTAGCTGTTCCTAAGAGCCTTCCAAGAGTTGATAGCTTTGATGAGTTATTAGCTATCTTAATGGAAGAGGATGTTACATTGACCATGGATGAGGAATCAACATGGAAATTTATCATGTAAGGTGAAGGTAATGATGTTATTTCTAATCATTCAAATTGTAATCTCTCTTGTCCAAACCTAGCCATGAAACAGGACAACCATAAAAAGGTAGAAAGGTTTGAAGAATGCAGTGATGATAATATTATATCAACATTATTGGGTTCTTTGAAAGAAGAAGAAAACCTTGAAGTTCCAAATCAATTTATGGTATCATAAGAGCACCATAAGAGTAAGATGAAGGATATGATCACACCAAAAGAGGAAAAAGGAAAAACCAATCTAAGGCTTTCAAGGGGATGTCCTATCAGGCATCTAACTAGGATGGAAACTAGCAATGCATCACAAGTCATTATTACACCCAAGCATGAGGACTCTATCCTACTATCCTATCCATTTTAAGATAACATGAATGGTAAGTGGATTTGTGGATTTGTTTTCTCCATTTATGAGGCATTGCAATAGTTGGTTAAACATCTATCATTTCTTCATTTCCTCTTGATGCTCACAAACATATGGAGCATTACAAGTTGCAAAGAAAGGGTAGCTACTTTCATGAACCAGTTAATGGTTTTATTTAGGTATTCCTTTCCTTAGTTAGTCTAGGTTAGGATAGTTTTTGTTTTAAGTGAATAAGTTTTGTTTGCACAGTTAGTTTTTTTTGAGTCATTTGGTAGGTTGAATAAGGTTGGTAGGTGTTATGCACTATTTTGGATGAGTTACAACATTATGCAAGACTATTTCTCAAGTCTTGTCAAGTTCCAAGAGTCGACACCATGCCCAATGGATAAGTTTAGGCAACTGGTGAGTATTTTTAATAGGAAAACATATAGAAGATGTCACCAATTTTTTTACCTAATTTAGCTTCTAACTCAATCAAGTAAAGTTGGGATAGTTTTTGCAAAAATAAAGATAAAGGTACACATTCAATTCTACTAAGTTCCATTCATATACACAAAATTATTATCAAATGAATTGCAGTTCATTATGCAAATGTATACAAGAGAAAGATTGCACAATATTTTCACAAATGTCTTTTATTGATAATTACAAATGTATGGTGTCCCACACAAGTTGTGGGAATAACTATTTCAATACAATATAAGACATAAACTATACATTTGAAGAAATAGAAAGGAAAGAGCATATGGAAAGAGTAGGGATCCGTCATTGCCTAAATGATGAACCCCAAAGTTGAATTGTTGCATCATTGGAAAAGTATGATCAAATTCATCTATTATGAAGAATTGGTCTATGTGCCTCTAGTAATCACTATAAAAATGTGAAAGACAAAGCTATTTTATTTTTTCTGTCTTATCTTATACCATTTTATGAGAATGGGGGGGCCAATGTACGAGAAGATCTTTGGAAACTAGGCATGAAAATTGCAGGTTAAAGAGAATGGGGGTGCCAAACTTACAGTACTCATTGTCCCTTGGTCGTCGATTTTCCCTGAGTACCCTCAACCTGGTCCTCGACGCTAGTATTGACCTTGTTTTCACTCCTCCAAAGTCTTCCTCAACGCTGGTATTGACCTTTCACTTGTCCAATTTGACGAGCTACAACCTGCTTTAGTTAGGTTTTAGAGTATGTTAATTAAATTTAAAAAAATTATGGCACCATTTAGAGTAGTGAATATAAAGCAAGCAAATCCTATTATGGCACCATTTAGAGTAGTGAATATAAAGTAATCCAAGCCTATTATAGTCATGAGGAAAATAATAAAACTCCTAGGATACTTTGTGAAACCATTTTCCTTGGTTAAAGGGAGGCCATAAAATATACCTTTGGATTTTTTCAATCTTCAAATATGAGAATTTGCAAGGTTCTTAGCAACATGAGTAATGGAAATGTGTGCAACAAGAATTTTTGAACACACATGGAATCTCCTTGCCAAAGAAAGGGGCTTCATAATTTAATATGATCATTTTTCTCAGCTCTAGAATCAACTTTTAAATCTTCTCCTAATAGGGCCAAAATCACATCTTCTTATGTTTGAGAAGTTATCGAACGACTACCTTCAAAAGGCTGATGTAATCTCCATCTCAACACCAAGGGCCCACCACATTATGCATCGCCAAGGAAAGACACGTGGCACTCACCCGTGATATCGCAATCAATAAACACCTTGCATCTTTCTATCACGTGAGGGCGGGAAACCGTTGATCTCCACCATCAACAATCATGTTCATTCATAGTAGTCACCAGCATTGAACATAACCATCAAGCAACTTTTCATCAAGATTATAACATCACCATCGATTTTGAGCACGTGCATCTCGGAGCCGCTTTAGTAACCTGTCATATAATGTACTAAAACTCGATATAAATATTAAAGAACTTTGATTAATAGTAATGTTATAATATTAATATATTATATAACAATATTATATTACATTATATGAATTATAATGATATATTTGATATATTAAGATTATATATAATCTATATATAGATTAATAGTAACTATATTAGATTATTAATATTATTGGTATATTATTAATAATATTAATATTGTATTAGATTAATAATAATTATAATATTGTTAAATGATTAATTATATTACAAATGAACGTTGCTTTCAAATTCTTAGCTTTGAATGAATGGTTGAAGCACCAATGTTGAATGCTGCAACTCTAGTAGGCATGAATAGAAGTAGAGGAGATTGTTTGGGAGAAGAATTTTTTCTAGTGCTAGGTTATGTGTTAGGTTATATAGGGTTAGGTTATGTAGTGTTTGAGCCTAGCCTCAAACACTACAATTAGGGTTAGGTTATGTGTTTTCTTTAGGGTTAGGTTTGGGATTAGGTTTATGGTTATGGTTAGAGTTTAGGGTAATCCAAATCATAACCTAACCCTTTCTCTTGAAACCTTAACCTTGACCCTAACCCTCACCTTTATCCTATCTTTATAACACTAACCACAACCAAAACTCTAACCCCAACCCTAACCCTAATTACCTAACCCTAAATATTATTTATTTTATTAATTAGTTGCATTCACTCTAATAACCCTAAACCTATGCCTAAACTTAACCCTAGCCCTATCCCTGGCCCTAATCCTAACCCCAACTCTAAGCCAAATATAAAACAACCCTTAATCATAATTACAATAACCCTAAAACTTCATTCTAGATATAACCCTAATACTATAATCCCTAATTGTAATACTAAACCCTAACCCTAATTTCATATCTAATCCCAACCATAACCAAAACTCTAAATCTAACCCTAACCATAAAACATAAACCCTAATCTAACCCTAATCCTAATATTATTTTCCTAAACCTAACCCTAACTCTAAACCTAACACTAACCCGAACACTAAATCCTAACCCTAATTAAATACCCAATCATAACCCTAAATTGTAACATCATCCTTTGAATTGGATACTACATCAAAAATTATGTGTTACAATCATTGCTTCCATTGTTGGCATTTTTACATTGGGATGCACATATTTTTAAAATCAACAAAATCTTTTAATGTCTTGCCAAAATTAATATTATTAATTGTAATATCAAACTTATAAACATGTATCCAATTTAGAACATAAATAAGAAATATATGGTAATAGTTTCTTCAAAAAACAAAGTGATGTGGACTAGAAGGACTATAAGGACTATAATGATTTTAGAATATACACATAATGGATTTGTTGAAAATGTTTTAGAAACTTTCAAACAAATGCAATTGGTAGATGCAAAGAAAAATTCCACAACCTTCACCAAAATCCTTATTGGTTTCCTTAATATGGGAGATTTGGAACAAGGTATAGACATCCATCAAAGCATAATATGAAGATGAATTTTTTCAAATGTTGTGGTTGTAGATGCACTTTTAAAATTTATACAGAATGTGGAAGGATAGAAAAATATTGTGAACTATTTGACAAAATGTCTCAAAGAATTGTAATCTCTCAATTTATTTTAGTGTCTATTTTGTTATACCCCATGTCCCAAATTGGGTATAACACAATAGACACTAAAACAAATTGATAGATTATTATGAGGGTAGTGATGAGACTTTTCTAATTAGAGTGTATTCCATGAGATTACAATTATTCGAGGCATTGTGTCAAATAGTTCATGAGCTTTGTCTATCCTCCCACATTTTGCATAGATTTCAAAAGGGCATCTACAACCACAAGATTTGAGAAAATTCATCTCCATATTATGTTTTCCTTATGATTGGTTGACTCTTATACTAAATTAATATGTTCAATTTATGTTTCCTACTTGATCTAACTATCCACAAATGGCAATTTAACAGTGGAAAGATATGATCCTACTTTGGTATAAATTGTATATGTAATATCAAGGTATGAATTAATATGTTCAATTAAGAGATGTTAAATGAAATGAATAAAACTAATGTAATGTAAATAAGGGAGACCAGTGCCTTATTGGGTAAAACGGAGTCACATGAAATCCTTTAATGAATGGTTTCTATCTAGCAGGTCCTCTAATTGTTTGGCATATAACTATGAGTTTACAACTGGTATAAACATGCAAGAGTGTAATTGATAAACCCTAGTTGAGGTAGAATATCAAATCTAATAATTTGATTCTTCTTAATGATCCAAATGGCATTCCCAGATTACTGTAATTTATTGAAAGGAATTTTAATTCTTCTTTAAAGAATCCAATAAACCAAATCACACAAAAACAACAAATGTGTACTGATAAATAGAATATATACTTGATACTTCAATTTAAACAACCAAGAAACATCGGATTGGAGACAATCAAATAATCACAAGAATCCAACAAACAATTGATACCAGAATGAAGCCACTAAATCAACAGTCTTTCATTATCTCCTTCAAAGTTCATACATGCAACATAGTCTCCTTGAATGTCATCATTTCTGAAAATCTAATGCTTACAGCAGTCTATCCTATTCTAATTCTATCTTCTACCCCTTAAATTTATCCAACAACGGATACTTATACATCACTTTGCAAAAGGA
>CM021108.1:339616871-339789233 GCA_007115665.2 Sequoiadendron giganteum
GGGAGAGGTAGGGATGGAAAGAGAGGTGAGACAAAAATACAGAGAGGTCTAGGTAGATAGAGGGAGGAGGAGATAAAGAGAAAAATAGAGGGAAGGAGAGAGGGAGGAAGAGGTAGGGATGGAGAGAGAGAGGTGAGAGAGATAAGAGAGATGGGGGATGAATAGGTAGGGAGAGAGGGGTGAGATAGAGAGAAAGAGAGTAGAGAGGGAAGGGGAAGAGAGAAGTGAGATAGGTGATAGAGATGTGTGATGGAGCTTAAAATTAGAGAGATAAGGAGGAAGGTGGAGAGATTGAGATGGAAGGAGGGGGGAGAGAGAGATGTATAGAGGGATAGGTTAGATAGAGAGAAGTAGAGAGCAAAGGTGGGTGAAAGGAAGAGAGAGGGAGAGAGAGAGGGGGAGAAAGAGAGGTGAGATAAAGAGAAGTAGAAAGGGAAGGAGAGAGAGAGGGAGATAGAGAAAATTAGGGAGGGAGGGAAGGAAAGAGAAGTGAGATAGAGAGAACTAGAGAGGGAAGGAGAGAGAGAATGACAAGATAGAGAGTAGAGAGGGGAGGAGAGAGCGAGGGAAGCAAAGAGAGAGAGAAAGAGAGGAGAGGGAGGGAGGGAGGGATAGGTAGGTATAGAGAGTAGAGAGAGATATATAGAGATTAAAGGAGAGGGATGAGAGATAGAAAAATGTAGAGAGGGAAGGAGGGAGGGAGATAGATAGTGGAGAGGGAAGGAGAGAGAGATGGACATGTAGAGACATAGTTCTTGAGCTCAAGGAAGATATTGTTAGATAAAGGGATGGAGATAGTGAGAGAGAGAGAGAGGTCTAGAGAATAAGAGATGAAAATGAGTGAGATAGAGAGAGAAAGATGAAATTTGACCTCTTGAGTACTAAAATTTGACCTCTTGATTACTGAAATTTGACATGCTGATTACTGAAATTTGACTAAGTCTGAAATTTTTAAGATCTTCCAAAAACTAGAATTTTCATTATAACTCTTAGAGATTTGAAACCACTCTCAAACATCCTTCGTATATATAAATGAAATATAACTTAAAGTATAAGAAAGTAAATGTCCATATGTAAATGTCAACTTATACTTAGAGATCTGAAACCATATGTAAATGTCAACTTAAATGTTTTTTTCATGTATATAGTTTCCCTGATAGAGAAATCGAAAATCTAGTTCTGTGCAAAGCAGGCCATTTGGCTCTCACCAAATTTGGCACTCGCCAAAAGGACTGCTTTAGACCTGTTAATTAATAGGATTTGCTAATTTCTCTCTTATTTTTGACCATGCTCCCCATCTCATTTGCACGTCTTTCAATGCAAGTTTATAAAAAAAACTGTGATAGCGTTGACCTCTATCTCAACTATCTAAATATATAATTCATTTTTCATTTTGATTTAGTTAAGGTTTTGATCCATGGCTTCTATTGTAAATGCCTTCATTTTTGGTCAAAAACCAACATGTGCTAGGTTTAGGATAGATTTTTACACGTTCATCAGAACATGAAACAAATTATGTTTTTTGAAACTAGACTCCATTCTACACATGATGAAAAAAAAAAATCAATTTTCGATTAGTTTGCATAAAATTTGGGGGGGAGCACGCTCAAATTTCAGCTTTTCATGATGTGTCCACTTTGAAAATTCATAAAATATTATATATTCATTAAAAAAATTATCTAAAAGAAGGAGGATAAACTAAATGGTGTTAGCTAATTTCTCACAGTTGGGATTTTTGAAATTCTAAAGAAAAGTAACCAAAAAGGGGGGAGCCCTCAAGTGCTATGCTATTTTTTTTGATAAAAACAAGACCTATTTTGGCCCCCCCCTTTTTGAGACCCTTAATCTTCATTAATTTCAAAAAACAATAGTAGCTTAGAAACTAGACTTAGAGCACTTCAACTTTTGTTCTTTCCACATCTTGAAATTTTGAGCGTAACTATCTTCATTTTCTCGTGCAAATCAGATTTTCTTGATTTCAGAAAAAAAGTGGCATCTTAAGAGCCAAAATTGTGTCACAGATTGGTGCACTTACCCCTATCCAATGTTTAATGGTCCATGAAGGGGGGTACTTTCCTAGGAGATAATCAATGATATTTTTAGAGTCACCCTCAATCCATATATTTTTAAAGTTCATTCTACTCGCCAAGTCAATGACTTGGAAAGTTTATATAGTAAATTCCATTTTGTTTCCTTCAATATTTTTTTTTATTAATAACATGAAGATTAAGTACATACATTAATTCATTTTGATAAATATATTTTACAATAAATATTTAATCACTTATGTATTAAAAACATAATGATTTTAAGGGCCATTATTTTTTGTCTTAACTATTTAAGTGGGATAGAAAACAATTGTATCTTGACATGGAATATCTCCTCTAGTATATTATTATTATTCTTTTATATAAACATTAGTATTTTTTCTTGGAAAAATAATCAAAATTTACATTTTTTTATCAATGATTTAATTTTAGTAAAAATAAAAAAGAAAATATAAACAAAAAATAATGTTGGGAACATTAAATTATTCAATTTTTTTTAAATAACACTAAAATAATATTTCATATGTATATAGTGAATGGTTGCATTTGAAAAAAATCTAAGTGAGGTAGATTTTAACTAGAATTAATATAATTAAAACAAAATTTCAACCTAAATAAATTTAAAATTTAAAATACCTAAATTTTATTGTGATAAAAATCTTTAAACTTTAAACTTTTCGCCACCTTTACATTTCAAAACTAATGAATGCTAATTCATTAAAAACAAAAAACATTTTTTTTCCAAATTATTGTTTAAATTTTTAACAACCTCCTATTCATCTATAAATTATAAGTTTCATTCATTACTCTTTTGCTTTTCTCATCTAATAAGAAATCATTAGCTTTTTTTATTCAATAAATATTTATATTTTCTATAGATGTGAGATTTATAACTTTAAAATGTTTTAAAATCATGTATGATGAATATGATTGGTCTAAATTTGAAGTGTTATGGGCAAACTTGTAGGAATGATAGATTTTTTTAGGATTTTTGAAAATTTCTTTATATTTAAAAATAAAAGTCTATTTTAAATAATTTTTTTTTTTTAATTTATAATATTGTAAATAAAGTGTTTTTATATATAGAAAAATCATTAATAATAATATTTTATTTTAATCCTTAATGATCTAATATATTAATTTTTTAATAGTTTAATATATTTGAAATATATTATGTAATAAACTATAATATAATAATATTATATTTTAATTCATAATGATTTAGTATATTAGTTTTTTTAATAATTTAATATATTTTAGATATATTATATAATGAAATTGAATATAATAATATGGTAGTTTTTTATTATTAATAAGGAGATCTCCTATGATGATGTCATTGCACATTTTTGCCAAGGCTAGGGTATCTTGTGTTGTGCATGGAAAGAGCTCTCCCATCCAGGTCATGAATTTAGGTGAAATCTATATAAATATAATGGCAGTGACGACTACGGTGATGGTCATGCTTTGGGCTAGGCAATGGGGTGTTAGATTTGTCTATGGATGAGAGAAAAGGGTGAGAAATAATGGATTTAGGGCTCCATTTGATGTTTCAGCCCCTTCAATGAACCATCACCTCTCTGACAATGATCTTTTGTGACAAAATAATGTGTGATGTAGCTAAAAATGAAGCATTTTTATTTAGAAAGGTTTGATGGGAAGGTTCAAATGGTTTTGGCCAAGCCTCTTTGAGCTACATAAATGTATTGCAAAAAAATGGAGCCCCATTTTGGATAGTGATCTCTAAATATACCTTTGTTCATAGGGGATTTTTGTGGTGGTTTCTTACAATGTTTGAGATAGCCACATAGTTTTATGTGATTATTAGTGGAGTCGCGAGGAACATCTTCTTATGCTAAAACCTTAGTATCCTTCTTTCAACCCCACCTCTGAATCATTTGTGACTGTTCCAATTTGGGTAAGACTTTTGAATCTTCCAATTTAATTTTTGGTTTGATTCTTGTTTCAAAGTTGTGGGTAATACATTGGGAAAGTGTAAGGTTCAAAACCCTAAACAATCTCATGAAAAGTAAATAGTAATTCATTTTAACATAAATATAAAAATGAAATGAAACATCTTTATCATATAAAAATGACATATTACATCTCACATATAAAAGTGTCTAATCTAGAATACTAAGTACAATAAATAAGGTACATCATTACATGAAATATTATTTAATCAAGTATTATAGAATACTTGAGATATAATATATGCAAAAATATGACTCAAGCTCTCATGCCCATCTAGTCATAACACTACAAGTAAAGGTATAAGAGATACATAATCACTAAAGAGTCTTCGACCACAACTAACCCAGTGTTCATTTACAAATAAATAGATAAGAACATGGCTTAGACACTTTTTCACCCAACCACAAAGCTTACACTTCCTTGGAATTCTTCCTAACATGAAGAATACCTAACCCTACATGAGAAGCCTAGCAACCTAGAAACAAATGGTAGGATGGAATTTGGTGCAACCTAATATATTTGCATGCATTTCACATATGAACATGATATGCCCTACTATCAAGATATGAAGAAGAGAATAAAATAACATCCATCTATTTCAATGGTACATAGAGCTTTGGCCAAAGCAATTAAACTGAAAATGGTAGGTAGATCTAGAAAAGAAAATCTACTCCCCTCTATTATTCCATATTTAGCACCCATCCCAGAAGGTAAACCAAATCACATATAAATGAAAACTAAATTCCTCATGAAAACAATATACATGCATATATCCAATGTTCATAAAAATAAATAACTCTTTTCTTTTCATGTAAAATGATTATATGAAGATCTTTTATTATTTCAATCCTTTCATGCATAATGATGGTTAAATGTATTTAATTGACATGCAATTTAATTATTGACATGTAACTTGATTATAAATGGTGCAAGAGCACATGGGCGGATAGGTGATTAGCACCAACCAAAAGAAAATTATTGTTGATTTTCTTTTTTTCCAATTTTGGTTTGTTTTGTTTTGGTATCTCACAATTTTGTGAAGAATTTGCACAATCCAATTGCAAAAATTTAATCTCCACTTCATGATCAGTTCACATACACTGGAAATACTTTTAAAACATAGATAATATATCTTGGTGAGTTCTTTACATATAATTTTATTCCCCTCTGAATTGAAGTGATGTGGACTCTACTTTGCATTATTTTTCTTAATTCGAGATGTCCATTAGAAAGATACCATTGACACTAATGGTTTATGAGAATAAGAATGATAAACTAGGCATAGGAGGTTTAAAATTCCAAAGCCATATTGGATAATTAACAAAATGCAAGTAAAAGAAATATGGGCAATATATGAAAATTCCAAAACTGAAGACAAAGAGAGGGAATATGCAAGGGTCACGACAAAAGTAGAAGGCAAAAGCACAATTTTAATAAAATAAAAATACTAATTTGGAGGGCACACTGAATCAAGGAATGGGGAATTGCAAAAAATAGTAGGGGAAATGGAGAAAGGGAATAGAATGGACAAAGAGGAATGTGCTAGGAAAATGTAGTGCATAAGGAAGATAAAACTTTTTTCTTGAATGCCAATTAAGAAAAATAGCAGGCCACGGTTTGGAGAGAAAGGCCAACATTTTATGTTGGAAATGGGTTACACTAGTTGGGTAAATCATGGAGAGAAGACCTAGCCATAGTAGATTGCTAAAGAGACCGTGCCAGGCTAAGATAGAGTATAATGGATGAAACAATTAGAGGTAGTAAGATCGTTGTCCAATAAGGAATAAGCTTGAACTACTCATGATAGAATTGTCTATGCCAATGTGGAATAACATAATAGTTAGCCATCTGTATATGGAACATTAGTTTGAAAACACTAAATTTATTGATCCAATTGGGATAACATTGAAAAGAGACCATTAATTTGTAGCTTTCTATTTTATCATTTGGGTGGATTGAATGCTAAATTGTTCATCTAATTTAAATTGTTAATTTGATTTATCTATTGAAAAATGAAGTTTCCAATTGAATTATATACCAAAGATTTGTGTTTCAACATCAAACTATAGAGAGTTAAAAGAATTGACAAAGTTATGAAAGTATGTTGCATTCTATATTGTGAGGAAATAAATTTTAAATTGGGGCAAAGGGATTTCTAGTGCAGTT
This sequence comes from Sequoiadendron giganteum, assembly GCA_007115665.2. Taxonomy (NCBI): domain Eukaryota; kingdom Viridiplantae; phylum Streptophyta; class Pinopsida; order Cupressales; family Cupressaceae; genus Sequoiadendron; species Sequoiadendron giganteum. Next base: position 339,623,060 of record CM021108.1, read on the forward strand.
TGTGTTTTTTGTTATGTGAACTTGTAGAGGGAGTACCTCTCACATCAATAAACATGTAACTTGATAATTGTCATGCAACTAGATTATTGACATATAATTTGATCTCTAACTAATGATATTTTTCAATTCCATGCAATATTTAATGTGCATGCAATATTAAATAATGTTTAATGCCATGTAGGTTAAATCCATAAAAAACTAGTTCATTTCATATGCTGATTAGAAATAAAAAAATTAGATCCATAACAACTAAATGATAGTTTCATGTGTTTAGTTTTACAATTTTACTATTGAATCATCACAAAAAAAAATAAATTTACCAATGATAACTTAATTGAAAATATATTATGTTTTTATATATTTGGTGATCTATATTTATACATATGAAATATATGTATACTATTGTTTGAATGTGTTGATTTTATAGAATAACATAGTGCATTTATAATAGCAACAAGAATTCAAGTATGGTTACAAGCACAAATTATTCTTTCATTTGGATTTAATAATCTCACATCGTATATATATAATATCATGATGCATAACTATCATTTCTACATTATTCACATTTATTCAATGCACAGGTTTATAAAACAACCATAAATATCTCTACAAAATGGCCAATTCATGCTACGGGTGAGTGTAGCACTAGGTTTGTGTATTGATTTCAAATACACAAAATAAACAAAGAGTTGTTGCTCTGATTTCTAGTCAAGTTGGAAATACCCAAATTATGGAATAACAAAACTAAAATCTCAATGGAGATAGACAAAATTGGGCATGCAACATTTTCTTCTTTCTATTCAATGACTGAAAATGACATTACAGAAAACAACAAACTAAAAACTACCTATTACAACTTTGTGGGAGTGATCAAAGGCTGCCCAACCAGATCATAGACAATCAAGAGCTACTCAGAGCTCTTTGTTACAATTTGATTTGGAACTATCTATTGTTCCTAGAAAACACTGAGTGATCAAGAGCAATCAGCTACTTACTACAAACACTCTGCAAAAACTCTGAGCAATTGAGAGAAATCCTTCTCCTTGCACAAAAAAAATATTTATTGTTGTTGCAACTTCACTTCTTGCTACTAATCACTTGCTACTGCAAAACCTAACTAACATTCAACCTCTTCCAACTGACAGAACAATCTGCCTTCATTTCTTTTGTCTCTCAAAAACATTCCCTCTAAAATTCAAAATTACCTACCAGCATTAATTGGGAATTCAAAAATTCCTACTCCATTCAACTCTGAGCAGTCGGGAGTTGCAGGGATGAAGATCCCAAAAACTAGCATGGATAAATGGCTCTTGATAGGTAGGTAAGGCAATGGTAGGCTCAGGGACAATAAATTTTCCAAAACTCCCCCTTTTTCCTGAGCCATCAAAACAAGATCAAACCTGATCCAAATCAAGAATGCCCAAACCGCTCCTCAGGCCTACTCTCAAAATTATCCTTGCTCAAAGGCTTGGTGAATATGTCTGCTAGCTACTGCGCAGACCTGCAAAATTCCATTTTAACTTCACCATTTTCAACCAATTCTCTAATGAAATGATACCTGATTTCAATGTGTTTGATTCTTCCATGAAGACAAGATTTTTCATCAAGGCTATTGATGAAACTTTGTCACAAAAGATTGGTGTTCCATCCTCTTGTTCTTCTCTCAAATCTGTCAAGATTCTTCTCATTCAAATAGCTTGACATGCTATTGCATTTGCTGCTATATACTCAACTTCTATTGTTGATAGGGAAACTATAGGTTGCTTCTTGGAAGCCCATGAGATAGCACCTGAACCCAAATGAAACACATAGCCCGATGTGATCTTCCTATCATCCAAGATTCTTTCCTAATCACTGTTAGTGTATCCAACCAGCCCAAACTCTTTTGTTGCTATGTACAACACACCATATCCTTTGGTTCCATTCACATACCTCAGGATTCTCTTACCCACTTGCCAATGGGTTTCCCTTGGAGTCTGCATAAATTTGTAAATAAGATTCACTTCATGCATTATACATGATCAAATCCACATTGTTGTTGCAATCTTCCTTGCTCAACTTTATACTTATGACTGCTAGTGTTCAGGTAGGCTTGCTTTCAAGCATCCTTAATCTCTTCAAGATCTCATGTGCATATTTTTCTTGAGAGATAAAAATACCAGCATGCATTTGTTTTACTTCTATGCCTAGAAAATATTTTAAGAGACCTAAATCTATCATTTCAAACTCTCTTTTCATGGCCTCTTTAAAATCAGCAATGAGGAAATCGTCATCCCCAGTAAAAACAAGATCATCTACATACAAGACAACAATCAAAATATTACCATTTGCTACTTTTATGTAAAGAGTGGGCTCACCATCTCTTTTGCTAAAGCCAGTTCTCATCAAATATGAGTCAATCCTATTGTACCATGCCCATGGAGCTTGCTTCACCCCATAAAGAGCTTTCTTCAACCTATACACCTTGTGTTCATGACCTGGAACTTCATATCCAAATGGCTTCTCCACATAAACTTCCTCTTTCAATACTCCATTTAGGAAAGCAGACTTCACGTCCATTTGAAACACCTTCCATTTGTGTTGGGCTGCAATTGCTATGACTTCCCACACAGTCCCCATCCTTGCAACAAGGGTATATGTCTCATCATATTCTCTCTCAAACTGTTGTTTATACCACTTGACAACTAATCTGGCCTTGTGCCTTTCTATTCTTCCTTTGGCATTGCACATGGTCTTGTAGATCCATTTCACCCCAATAACTTGCTTATTGGGAGGAAACAGTTAACTCCCATGTGTTGTTCCTCTCTAGTGCATCTATCTCCTCATCCATGGTGTCACACCATTTATCCTCTTTCACAGCTTCCTCAAAATAAATTGGATCACTGTGAGAAAATAGTGCAAAATTCATGTTCTCATCAAATTCTTCATCATACCTTTCATCTTGGTAGATCTCCCTTAGAATCTTGGTCTTCTTTGGCATTAGGGAGGTGAGAGTTGGGTCTGAACTTTCACTGCTACTGTTGCTTTGCTGAACAACCTGGTTCTCAAGATATTGGGAGCAATCAAGAGATCATTGGGAGCAATTAGGAGTGATCAAGAGCTTGCTGGGAGCTCTTTGTGACCCATTCTTTGGCAGTCTATGTCTACTTGTCTTTCTATCTATTTTGATCAGGAGTGATTAGGAGCTCATCCAAAATTATCAGAAGCTCATCTAGAGCTATTAGGAGCTACTGTTGGCTCCACTAAATCATCATTTTTCACTTCCTATTCCTTTCCTTCAACATCAGGAGCAATTGAGAGTGATCATGCCATCCCATGACTCATCTTCTAAAAACTCCACATCTCTACTAACAACACTTTTCTTGCTAACTAGGCTATACAACCTATAGGATTTTGACTTTGAACAATAACCCATGAAAATGCACTTCTCACCCTTATCATCCAATTTCTACCTCTTTTCTTTAGGCAAGTGAGCATATTCTACACAACCAAACACTCTTAAGTGTTTAACCATCCATCTACATTATGTCCATGCCTCTTGTGGTATTTTATCATAGACTACCTTTTTTGGACTTCTATTAATCAAATAAACAACTGTTGCTACAACCTCTCCCCAATATTCAGTCAGGAATCCATTTGCTTTCATCATGCTCCTTGCCATCTCCACGATGCTCCTATTCTTCCTTTCAGCCACTCCATTTTGTTGTGGAGTATAATTGGATGTAACCTCCTTATTGATGCTTTTTTTCATAAAAAAATTGGAGGTATACTCTCTTCCTTGATTTGACCTTAGGACTTTGATGAAATGTCAACTCTCCTTAGCCTGGGCCTTAAACAAAAAAAACTTATCAAATTATTCATACTTATGCTGCAAAAAATAGACCCATGTCTTAAGGCTGAAATCATTAATGAAGGTTATAGAATTTTTTTTATTACCAATAGATGTGATTTGCATAGGGCCTACCAAATCCATGCGCACCAACTCCAATTGTGCTCTTGCCCTTGTAGACTTGCCCAATTTAAAGGTTTGCCTATGTTGCTTACCCAAAATGCAAGCCTCACATCTAACATTAGACTCTACTATACTTGGAAAACCATCAATCATTTTGTTCTTGAACAATAGACAAACCGACATAGCCTAAATTTCCATACCTGAGATGCCATAGCTCATAGGGGCCTTGAATGGAGCTCTTGAGGACTTCTTTTTGTACTGCTATACATTTTCCATCCATGAGAGGTACAAAAACGGATTGAGATGAGAAGCACGTCTCAATCTTCAAAGGAAACATTTGGTTCTTTATCATTGCAAATGTTGTGAACACCTTCTTCCTCTCATTCTTGTCATAAATTATGCATTGGCCCTTCTCCACCAACACTTTGTATCCATTTTGGATCAACTATCCAACACTCATGAGACTATGGTTTAACCCAAGTGCAAAATACACATTTTGTACCTCGTTCTTCTCACCTTGCTTGGTGCGGATCATGATAGATCTTTTTCCTTTGATTGGAACTATCCATTATTCCCTATTCTAATTTCAGACTTTACATTTTTATTAATGAAAGAGAATAGACTTCCATTACCACTCATGTGGTTGTTGTAACCATTGTCCAAATACTAGACTTTGCGGCTACCTTTTTCACTAATGTTGCACATGATGAAGGCTGTGGAATAATTTCCTTCAGCCACATTTGAATCAATCATATTTTCATTATGTTTTTGTTGATTACCATGTTTTTTCTAGAACTCACCAGCATAATGCCCAAACTTATGATAGTAGTAGCACTCAATGTTGCTCTTGTCATTTCTCCCATTTGAATTGCTATTCTTCATGCCTCTTCAGGATTTGTTTTGAGAGTTTCTTGCTCCTTCTTGGCTACTTTCTCATCCCAAGATTTCTCCTCTAGCATTTCCTTGTCTGGATATGTCTCTACCTCTTTGGGAGCCATTTCTACCTCTCCCCCTACCTCTTGCATTTGACTGAGCATTAAAAGCTTGCTCTTGGGAAGAAGTAGCAGACCTATTTAGGTGTTGTTCATGGGTTTGAAGAGAATCCATTAACTCATCCATCATCAAAGTAGAGAGGTCCTTTTTCTCTTCAATAGCAATGACGAGTGCGTCATTCCTCATGGGTAGACACCTGGGGATTTTCTCAACAATCTTATACTCCTCCATCATTTCTCCATTCGTTCTCAGCTGGTTTAATAAACCTGAGAACCTTGTGTCAAAATATGAGATGGTCTCACTTTCTTTCATTTCAATAATCTTGAACTCTCTTTGAAGTATATGTAGCTTTACCGATCTAACTTTTTTAGTCCCTTTATAACCAGTTTGGAGGATTTCCCAAGCTTCTTTTGCATACTCAGCTACTGCTATTCTAGGAAATACAACCTCTATCAAGGTTGCTTCTATAAAACTCAATGTCTTAGCATCTTTCTTTCTTTTCTCCTTCAACCAGGTCTTCTGGTTATTTGTGAGAGCTGCAAATACAACTGGGTCAGTGACATCGACGAACCCATTTATCAAAAAATCCCACAAATCATTAGGAGTCATAATGGTCTTCATCTTCTTTGCCCAAACATCATAGTTTTATCCATTAAAGGATGGTGGTTGTTGCCAACTCTTCCCTCCATCTCCAGCCATGTCTCCTATAGAAAAACTCAATACCTAGAAAAAATAAATTCCCTAACTCATGAAGAAATGGGGCATGTGGCTCTAATACCATGTCTTGATTTCAAATGCACAAAATAAACATAGAGTTGTTGCTCTGATTTCTAGTCAAGTTGGAAATACCCAAATTGCGAAATAACAAAACTAAAAACTCAATGGAGATAGACATAACTGGGCATGCAACATTTTCTTCTTTCTAATCAATGACTGAAGATGATAATATAGAAAAAAACAAACTAAAAACTACCTATTACAAATTTTTGGGAGCGATCAAAGGCTGCTCAACCAGATCATAAACAATTAGGAGCTACTTAGAACTTGCTATATTACAATTCGATTTGGAACTATCTATTGTTCCTAGAAAGCACTGAGCGATCAAGAGCAATTAGCTACTCATTGCAAACAATCTTCAAAAACTCTGAGCAATCAGGAGCAATCTTGCTCCTTGCACATAAAATTTCTTTGTCGCTATTGCAACTTCACTTCTTGCTGCTAATCACTTAATGCTGCAAAAACTGACTAACATTCAACCTCTTCCAACTGACAGAACAATCTTCCTTCATTCCTTTTGTCTCTCAAAAAAATTCCCTCTAAAATTAAAAATAACCTACCAGCATTAATTGGGAATTCAAAAATTCCTACTCCATTCAATTTTGAGCAGTCAGGAGCTTTAGGGATGAAGATCTCAAAAACTAGCATGGATAAATGGCTCTTGATAGGTAGGTAAGGCAATAGAAGGCTCAGGGACAATAAATTTTCCAATAGTTTAATTTGTGTCCTAAGCATGGTAGGTCTTATGCAATAGGAAAACACTCATAAAAAGGTGATTTTAAATATCCTACTCAGATTTGTGTGCCATTATAGACTCCTGGTTTATAAATTGGTAAGGTTTATTGAAACCAAGGAATGGACCAACCATTAATATCAAATTTGAAACTATAAGAAGGCATGTGCCAAATTCATTATCATAATAAAAACATTTTCCTTATGTATACTATATAAAAAAATTCAGGAATAAATAGAGCGAGGCCTACTTTACTGAGAAATTGAATATGTTGTAGCACCCAAGTTACCATGCCCACTCCCTATACAAGACTTTGATCAATATTTCAATTGGAATCCTCTTCCAAAATTTCTCTCCACTATTGTTTACAATAATGATTAGCAAAGAGTTGTCAATAATAATATCCAAATCATTGTGTTTTCTCCTTTGTTGAGCTCTCTCTTTTAATGGTGTTCATTTTTTCTCACATTCTCATGCAAAAAGCTCAACTCTAATCTCAATTTTTAGAATTGAACTTGCTCCTCATGCTAGGATCACATGATTTTTTATGCAAATCATTTGAATTTTAAACTTATTTTATTTAATTTTACTTTCCTTTCAATAATAATGTATTTATATATATAATATCCTTATTATATTATTATTAATATATATAAATTATGAGATTTATCAAACACTTGAAAATAAAATCTTTTATTTTCCTAATTAAATTAATTTACACAAGAAAAACAACCATAAGACATAATAATTAAATCATAACACATATTAGGCAATGGCATATTCATGCATAAAATAATTATTCACCATGTAGGATGAATGCAACTACATGAGTGTGGGTGTAGGATTTCCATCATGCTGACTATTGTCAGGCAGCTAACTCATCTCTACCTCAACCATGTTCTCACATTCAACCTCTTCTTGCACTCATTGCACTCAATGTCTCATCAATAAGTTAGTCCATGAAACCATAATCAACAATCAAAATTTATTCACATCATAATAATCCATTAAATTATTTTAATTACAATAGCATGCATTTTAAAGATAAAATCTAATTTATCATCCATGAAAACACATTAATCTATGCTTCAAAAACATATTGTACAATGGTCTTTATCCAATTCTATTTATTATCAAACAAATTTTATGCAAGCAAAATCGAGAATGGCAAAAAGTTTTAGGATGTTGATGAGGGTTCATCAAGTTATTTGAATACTACATATACTCACATCTTGGTGGAGATCAATATCACAAAGGATCATTTGGAAGATATCTCCCTGAGAATTGTAAATAGGTGTTAGAACTAGATGTAAGATTATGAGGGATTTTGTTTTCATAGATGTTTCAATACTGCTTACATTACTATCCACTGCTCCAAACGAAAAAAAATGAAAGGAATTCTACTTGGTGGAGATATGTTTCCCTCCACCACTACTCGGTGGAAAAAGAAGATTCCAGATCTCTTTCTAGGAACCTAATACCTAAGCTACCCAATAGAAAACAAATGGGGATGAATGTCCAAAGGATCCACCTTTTCTTTCCACATTCAAAGTTATGGACAACTTGCCTCTCTCAAGGAAGGATATTGTTAAGGATTCAAAGGACCATAACCATATTGAAGTACCATAAAATCAAATAAAAGGTTTCAAAAAAATTGTCTCCTAGGGGAAAAATAATTCCATAGAGAATACAAATGCAACTATGAATGGTGGGTTAGATGTGGGATACTGGACAATTGTACAAAGAAAAGAAATAAAAATGAAGTAACTTTCAACATGCATCTTCACTCCAATTCTAAATGTCCAGAGCTAAATCTTAAAACTATGAAAATTCCATGATCTAATTGGATCTCTGTGCTTACCACTTTGTATCCCACTTATGTGAATTACTGCCTTATAATTCCTTTTGGTACTCCATATGAGTTTCCATTTGAAAGTTAATTAACTACAATAGAATCTAGATGATATATTGTAATGGTATGTATAGTTGAATCACAAATTTTGTATCTATCTAGTTGAAAAACTCTCAATTCTAGATGCAATGGCCTTGGTTTTGTAATGAGAACCATGTAACTTTTTTTGTTCAATATAACACTCTAGCCCCTACTACATGTAATGCACCACCATGCGAACCCCAAAGGACAAATTCCACTAACAAATTACCACATAATATTTTTTTTTTGAAAGTGAAACATTGCATAAGATAAGTATGTACATACATTACATGAAAAGCAATTATGCATTTATAGAATCATCTACGTCCTCTAGGGTACATGTGGTGGCATTACTAAATGTAAAACTCATACCATCACAATAGCGAATGAAATCCAAGATTACATGAAAATATCATACAACCATCCATGGTCAATAGAGGTGAAAAGATGTACATCATTTATTACAATTCAACTCATAGTTCATTATTACAATTGTGGAGCATATTTTCACAGATACGAAAAATCATGGATACAATAGTACATTACATAATGCTTCCCTTATATCAACAAGAAGCGTACATCAAGTACAAGAATAGTTCATAAAGGAAGAATAATGTGCAAAGCGTGGAACCATCTTCAACCAAGTGAAGCTCTAGAACTCTGCGTCCGCTTTCACATCATGAACACAAACTGGGAACCCAATGGGATGCATAGCACATTCCACCCAACCACGTGGACCCAGAGGTCCACCCCCGTGCTAGGAGATGACAAGAAAGGATCCAGATCCAAACTAGGTCTAACAAACAAGGCTAATATCAACACTGACATAAAGCAACATCAAACAAGTACATCAACACTTCTAGAGGCTGCCAAGCAAAGGAAAGTAAACGAGTACTATGGGAGAGTGTCAACACATGGCCTTACATGGATTATCCAGGAAACCTATCACAAGGTACCGCCTCCATCTATGGTTATCCAAGCTGCCTATCTCAAGGTGTTGCTCCATAGGGTGACTCATGCGGGACCACTTACCTTTCGTAAGGACAAGGCAATGATCTTACCGACCAGGTCTTCTCATCCCATCCTTAGTCTGTGAAAGCACTAACAGTATGGGTGAGGCACATAATTAATCTTGTTTAATGTTTAACTACCCAAAACCACTAGTTTATTAATTATATTATCGCTTGTTTAGGAAACTCTTCCATGGATTACCCTAACAACCCCTTTGTGTGCTGGCCCCCATGAAGAGCCACCCTCCCCAACAGTTCTGAAACAAGACTCACAACCACAAGGGGTGTACCAAACATAAAATTCACAAAATGAAAGCACGTGCAAGGAATGAACCATCTCAATCCTAATCATAACCAAAGGCAAGGGAATTCATGGAACAAGGTACACCCACGAGAGCTCAAGAAAAAAAATACGATCAATGGAACACAAAGGTCTAATCATGAGAAAATGCAACACACAACAGGTTTCCCATTGCCTCTCAAAGCCTAACAACCTACATTTATAACTTATCAAAAGGAAGTGACTTAAACATTTACGGGTTCCCAACTCATCCAAAACATGTCTATACATAAAAATCACCTCAATAACAAAATAAAACAAGAGGAAAATATGATCAATCAAGGAACCACTAGCATTCATAAGAAATAAATTCCAAAGAGCACTCAAAATGTAAACAAAATAACTATCTAAACATGTTCAAAGATGACTATAAATACCCATTCATTTAAACGTGATCATAATTCCAATCTTATTAAAGATAATGTAATGAATAATTAAATAATCCACTATAATTAAAGCATTTCCATCATAATATTTTTAAATATATCAGATTTAAAATATAACCTATAGTAAATTCAGTTCAAATGTAACATGTTTATTTACTCCCAAATAATAGGTTTAACTAAAAACGTAATGTATACCTTGATTATTATAAATAAATTCGATTAAGATCTAACATAACAATTTGTCTGCAAATGATAAATCTAATGAATTTGTACATAAATTGAACTTTAATTTAACTTGCAATTATACCTAATTTTAAATGCACTTAGAATAATTTCTAATTTAAATGTATTAGAAAACTAAATCTGTTTTGTATGTATCTGAAAATAGATAAAATTTAAAATGTAACTAAAAATAAATTTAATTTTAATGTACCTATATTTGAATAAATAATACTTAATTTAATTTATTTATCATTTCAAGAAAACAATATACAGAAGTACATCCTATACATTTACTACTTCAAAATAATAGATTTAATTAAAATGTACATATGCCTTTGATTATTATAAACTAACTAAATTTAATTAAAATCTAACGTAATGATTTATCTGGAAATCACAAATCTAGTATTAAAAGAATTGGTACATAAAATTCAACTTTAAATGTACTTGAAATTAATCCTACTTAAATATATATATATATATATACAAAGTAATTAAAACTTCCATTACATCTTGAATTTTTACTAATGAGAAATTATTTTTAATAGATAAAGAAAATATAGCAGTAAAAATTCTTACTACAAAATTAACACGATAGTAACTTAATTTCCTACCACAAAAGAATTATATAAATTACTTTTGATTGAAATAATAAACAATATTCTTAAATAATAACTAACTTTTTTAACTAAAATCATATGAATTACTTTGATTAAATTTATTTGAATCAAATAAACCATCCTCAATCAATGTTTACTATTTCCCTAAGAAAATATAGTGGTAAAAATTCTCACTACAAAATTAACACAATAGTAACTTACAATAATTTACTATTTAGAAATAAATAAATAAAATCATAAATACATTATTTATTCTAATTATTCTTATAAGAAAATAATAATATATGTTAAACAGTCTAAATTTTATTTATTCATTTCTTTTATTCACTAAAAGAGGACCATAAATTAAACTTCATGTTTTATCTCATATATAAAATATAAATAAGAAAATATAAATTTACATTTCCTAGCCTAAAAAGAACATTTATAAGAATAAAGAAAAGAAACCATATATAAAAGGAAATGCCCATGCGATCTAGATAAAGAGAGTTTAAGACTCTTTTTACTTCTCTTTCTTCTTAATAGAATAATTATTATTGGTCTAATTTTAGAACTCTTTTCTCTTGCAAACACCATACACGTGGACATGTTGGGATATTAAAAAGTTACAATTAAAAATTGATTCCAAAAACAAAACACTCTTCACTCACAACACAATTTTAACAACGGTAATCACAACCTTCATGTTACTTATTTTATTATTAATATTAATATTATTATGTTTTTGATAGAAGAAAAAATGGGTTTTACACGGTCCCAAAACCACAGAGTTTACAAGCCATATAAAAATAAACCATTAAAATACCCAAAGAAAGGAAGGCTATGAAACAAAAATAAGCAAAAAAGGATAGCAACCACTAACCAAGAACCAGCAAAAAGACAACAAGAAGCCAACAATAAGCACAACCAAAACTAACCAAGAGACTTTAAAGTTTCAGCAACCTCAACTTCAAGGTTGCACATTTCCTAGGTCACCTTCTTCAGGTCTTGAATCTATAGAGGTGAAGAATCCAATTTTCTCTTCAAGTTGGCTCTTGTTCTCTTCGAAGTGCTAGAATCCTCCTACTTTCTTTTATTCTTGTCAACATCCAGATCCACAATCAGCGACCCCTGTTGGGTATTTTCCATTTTCTCCACCATAGCACTCATGATTGTAGCATTATGTTTCACAACTCTATGGTTATGCTCCATTATGGTTTTCATAGTATCCCTGATCTTACCAATTTCCTTTTTCAGGTGCTTAGCCTCATTCTCATTGTCCTTCATATTGTCTATGAGTTCAATCCTTCTTTGAAAGCATTCAACCATTGCCATCTTTTCTTCCATAGTCCATAAAACCTCAGTAGAATTTTGAGAAGCTACTTTAGGTTCTAGCACCTCCAGCTTTCTAGTGACCGCCCTATTTTTTAAATTGATGTCCTTTATCTCATGAAAATCCCATTTCATGATTCTGAAATAGTCAACCACACCATTTCTAGAAATAGCTAGAATATCATCAGGAAATTTTCGGTTCGGCTTGAAGTAGTGGTCATCAGGGTTGAGGTCACAAGGTAATTTGGGTCTATTCTCTTTGTCAGTGGCAGGATAAGATGTAAAAGAGTCCTTAGTGGCTTTGGGAGTAGCAGAGTTCTCATATGGAGAATCCCAAAATAAGAAACCAATTTATTTACAGGGGGCTCCTTCGTCTTGACATTCTCCACCTGAGAAGTACCAATAGGGGTATTCGCAGGGCAATATTTTTTGTTCAAGGGTTTTCCCTTTGAAGTTTTCTTCTTTTTCTTACTGGGAGGGGGAGTGTATTCCTTAGCCCACTCCATGTCTAATTCATCTTTTCCCTTAGACGTGCTAGACTCAGTTTCATCTCCTTCTAAGGCCAAGGCCGATAAAGGGTTAGAAAAGTCCGGCATATTTTTAAAATGCTCATGGATAAGCCGAATAAGGCCAGAATGTAGGACCAGATTCTTCTTAGGGTTTTTTCTATGTTCCTCAATACTATTATTCAAGGAATAGAGCAAGTAATGAGGAAGAGAGACCCTTACATTATGTTGAAAATGATTGAGGAGGAAAAAATGGTAACCGTAGACTCTGGTAAATCTATCATCTAGCATAATGTACTCCATTAGAATTCTGAGCACCTCCTGCCAAATCTTCTTAATCATTCCGACATCAAAGTAACTGTTGGAGATTTTGACCAACTCCTTTCTTTCCTCCTCAGATTTAGCGAAATTGATAACAAATTTTTCCAAGAACTTTCTCTCACGATAGAACTTCACTCCTTCAGTCAAAAGACCTGTGATTTCCCTGATAAGAATCTCATCCACCTTAGTTTGCCTCCCTGAGAGAATAATTTCACCATTCTTCTAGTGTTTAGCAAAATACTCAATAACCTTAGGGTCAAGACCATGGAGCTTATCAATAAAAGGTTGTAGCCCTCCCCGCTCAATTTGCTTCCAAACCTTCAATTTTTTCTTATTCTTCATGCAGCTCATAGGCTCAACCCTTTTTCTATTTCCTCCCATGGTTGCAATACTCTTGTTCTAGTAGCTAACACCATGAAATAACAGATGAGGGAGCCCGTAGCAAACCCAAAGCACCCACAAAACATGCCAACCCTTACCATCTATCAAAATAATTATGGCTTCGCCATACTATCGAATGATGTCGCGGTACTTGGATTCTTTCTTTTTAATCATCATTAAAGGGCATGTGAGGGATCATCATGGGAAAAATAGGCCCTTAAGTGGCAATGAAAATTCAGAAAATCAGAGTTAGGAAACTTGACGTACAAATTTGAATAAGTTATCTATATTATTTCAAAAATATGTAAGAATAGAATTTGTAGAAAATTGAATGTAGTTTCTAAACTAATAGGTTTATTTAAAAAAATAATAAATCTATTTGGTGAAAATTTGAAATTTCAATGCAGTAGTACTTAAATTTCAAGGAAAAAAGAAGAAGTAGGTGTTTGTTTGACCACCCTAACCACAATAAAATGATAATATTTTTTTATAAGATTTTAGATATAAGTAGAGGACTCACGTCCCGATGTGCTACATATTTTTTTGTAATTTTTTTCCAAGTAAATAATTAATTATGATTTTTTTATTACAAATTTAAAAAATATAAAAACTCATATGTCTGACCACCTTAACTTGGTCAAAAATTCATGAAATTCATTTTTTTTTTTTAATCCTATAGTATGCAAAGCATAGAATGTGATGCATGTTTCAGATTCAAAAAATGTGATACCGTTTGAAAGCTATAGATGTTTTTCAATCAGCCTATCAATCACGACTTTAGTCATAATTCAAATAGAAAATGAATAATAATTATTTATTAAATTTAAAGTAAAACATGATTTATATTGGTGGAAAGTTGAGAATCTCCTTTAAAAACCCTTTTTGTTTCATTAATTTTGGGTAAAAAAAAGTCGTCAGCCACATGGGCCATCATATCACTTACATATCACCACTTTTTGGCCCATCATGATCCTGCACATACCTTAAATGTGGTGGCTTTCCCATTGGTGATATCATATTCGATTAAGGCTCTGACATCAGCACCCAACTCATTACAATTCTACCATGTCACTTACCCATTTTGTTTAATCCCTTCATTAGAAAATAGTCAGCCACGCTATTAAATTCCCTATAGACATGGGATATTCTCACTTTGTCGAATCTAGATAAAATAGCCTTAGCTTCATCTATCCAACGTTTAATTGTCCATGAAGTGGGGACTTGCCTAGGAGACAATCAATGATGTTTTTAGAGTTGTCCTCAATCCATATATTTTTAAAGTTCATTCTATTAGCCATGTCAATAACCTAGAAAGCTCCAATGGCTTTGGTTGAATGATTAGTCTGTATTCCCAAGAAAATAGCCACCACCAAAATGAACATTCCATTATGATCTCTTAAGACACCCCCACTCCTTGCCTTCCCCAGATTTCCCTTCACCACCCCATCAAAATTGGTTTTTATCCAACCCCTAGGAGGATGATACCAAATGACACCTTCACTGTTCTTTTTTGCTGGTTTTGAGGCCTTGGACACATCTCTTTTGATTTCCCAAAATTTTGCCATCTTGAGGTCATAATTAGAGAAAACCACAACCTCTATGTTGTTCTCTTGATAAGGGAAATTATTGAAGTTCTCCACAATTATCTTGTAAATTTTCTCAAACACAACATTCTCTAGAATTTCCTTGTCCCTAAAGATTATATTATTTCGTTCCTTCCACATGCCCTAGACAATATAAGGGAAAGTGAGCGACCATAATTCATAGATAGAAGGATTCAAGGAGGGAGCAATCCACTGAATAAATTGGTTTTTAATACAGCTAGGTGACACCCACAAAATATTCTAGAGAGAGTAAAACCTACCCCAAATGGAATTCACATATGAGCAGTGGAGGAACATATGGTTAGCAGTTTCCGCTTCTCCCTTACACAAGTAGCATCGATTCAGTATATGAAAACCATGCTTATAGAGGTTATCCACTGTGAGCACCTTATTCTGAAGAAGAATCCAAAAGAAAATATTGACCTTAGGGGTCAGGTGATTAATTCAAGCTTTAGCCCAAAAGGGAGGAGGGGCAGGTGAAAGGGATAGTAAAGAGAACCGAGGAAACTGAGTAGCTACACGAAGGATTGGCCATCCAAACTAAAAGATCATCCTACCAATTCAAACCCATTCTCACAGCCGCAATGTCCAAACTAATTTGGTGTAGATTCACCAAATCCCCATTTCTCCAGTAGTCTTTAACAAAGATCCCATAATTAGCCTTGCAGGTATTAGCCCACCCTTTGAAACTATCATATGAGATTAAGGGCTCCTTCAATATAAATATGTCTTCCCAAAACCTAGCAAGATTCCCATTTCTAATGCTCCATCCCATGGCCAAATAAAAGATGTTTCTCTCTCTTATCATATCATTCTAGAGAACTGAGCCATGGGGTAGGAAAGGAGACTTGAGAAAAGTCTTGAGAGACACAATATTTGCCATATATTTTCTCTTCAAGATACTATTCCATTCTCCATTTCATGAGAAAATTCTCTAGATTTTATTAGCAAGGAGAGCTCTAGTCATCGTTCTAATCTTTTTTAAGACCCAATCCTCCCAAATTTTTCGGTCTACAAACAAAATCCCAATCAATAAGGGGCATTCTTTTTCTTTCTTCAACACCAGACCAGAGAAAGATTTTTTGAAATTTTTCAATAGACTCCACATATTTGGAAGGGATCTTAAAAATACTTAAAGAATGATAGGAAGGTTCTGAAGAGTAGCTTTGAGTAGCTAACTTGACTGTGAAGAGCTACTTTCCATCCTACAAGATTTTTGTTGAATCTATCAACCAATGAGTTCCAAAAGGATTTTGAAGGCTTCAGGCCCAAAGGCAGCCCAAGATAAATTGAAAGAAAAGAATCCACTCTACATCCAACTTTTTTAGCAATATTATTATGCCTTGGCTCCAGAGTGTTGAAGAAGAATAAAGAGATTTTTTTTCTATTAATCATCTGACCAGATGCTCCCTCATAGTCATCCAATTTTTATAAAAAAATCATAGCTTCAGCCATGGTAGATCTCCCCATCCAGATGGTATCGTCCACAAACTATTGGTGGGAGAAAACCAGATTATTGGATGAAGGCCTCAGTCCCACTAAGGATCTCTAATCAATCATTTTTTTCAAGTTCCTCCCAAGGCATTCCACCATAATAGTAAAAAGAATAGGAGAAATGGGATCTCACTGCCTTAAACCTCTTGAATTCTTAAAGAAATGTGAAGGAGACCCATTAACTAATATAGATATGGAAGTAGAGGAAATGAGTTGTCTAACCATCTGAAGGACTCTATTACTGAAACCAAATGCTCTCGTGATTCTAATTAAAAAGTCCAAGTCAACATGATCATAGGCTTTTGAAATGTCTAACTTAAGAAGAAAACCTTCGATCTTAGACTTTAAGAGAGAATGAACATTTTCATGGACTGTTAAATAATAGAGTCAAGGATCTGTCATCTAGGAACAAATCCATTCTGCTGAGGTGAAATCAGGGAAGGCAACATAAGCAAAAGTCTAGAGGTCAGAACTTTATATATAATTTTGTAGAAGGAATTTCAAAGGCTTATAAGCTTGAAGGATTCAAATTCCACAACACCAGGATGCTTTTGGATGGGGACCAGTAAGGTAGCATTTAGTTCCTTAAGGATGCTCCTTGAGCCGAAGAATTTCTTACCATCATTCACCACATCCTCTTTGATAATCTCCCAAAACCACTGAAAGAAAAAGATGGAGAATTTGTTAGGTCCCAAGCCTTATTGCCTTCAAAAGAGAAAAATAATTCTTCTCTGGATGAGATAGCCATTATCATTTATTTATCTTAATCCTTTATAAGATCAGGGATGGCCTTAGAAAGATAATTTTTCATTTCTTGATTAACTCCATCACTAGCCGAAAGAAGATCACTAAAGAAAAGGACAACTTGTCTTCTTATATCATCATCCTTCTCAAAACGGCCTCCATTTTACTCGATGTGAGTAATCCTATTAGTAGCTCTGTGTTTCAAAGTGGACATATGAAAATATCTAGTATTTTTATCACCAACTGAGAGCCAGAATGCCCTAGATCTCTGTCTCCAAAAATCATCCTCTTTGGCTATTATATCATGCAACTTCACAAGAAGGTCATTTTATTTCATCCTATTCTCAACATTGCAACCTTCCAATTGGATTTTCTCTTAAATGTCCTTTAGATCAATCTGTAACTCAGACTTTTTACTAAAGATGTTACCAAAGGATTCTTTGTTCCATATTCTAATCTTGTTTTTGACTTTTCTTAGTTTTTTGGCAATCCTAAACATAGTAGTCCCAGAAACAAAGATACTCCACCATTTCCTCAACTCCTCACGAAGTTGAGGGTGGGACATCCACATGCGTTGAAATGTAAAGGGGAAATTCCTCTTAGCCAAGATAGGATCCACCACTAAAATAATAGGAAAGTGATCAGAGCCCACCTTAGAGAGGGCTTTTAAAGAACAAAAATAATTTAACCATTGATCAAAAATTAAAGTCCTGTCTAATTTGACTTGAATGAACTCCTTACCCACTCTTAGATTTGACCAAGTAAAGGAATCCCCTTGCAACTCCAGATCAATCAGCGTCTGATTATTAATGAAGTCCAAAAGGTCCATTCTACTTTCCATATTCACATGGGATCCTCCAAAATTCTCATTTTCTTGAAGAGGGGTATTGTATTCTCCCATAACAACCCATATTTCATTAATGAATTTCTTGTGAAAGGCTGCTAACTCTTACCAAAAGGTCTTTCTAGCCCCTTTCCCATTAGGGACATAGATGTTAGACATGATCCAACTAAAATTATCTCTAATATGAGTAAATATGGTGGGCACATGATTTGAGAATTCAAACAATGAGGCACCTTTGATTAAATTCAAATTCGAAAAAGTAACAATTCCCCCTAAGGCACCTTCAACACTATTTTCCCTGAACCCCACAAAACTTAAACATTTTTATCTTTTCCTTTTTCTCTTTAGGAATTTTAGATTCCTAGACAAGTAAAATATCATGTTTGTGATCTGTAAAAAATTATGCAACACATCTTGTTTATGGAGGTTATTCAACCCCCTTATATTCCATGACATAATCTTCATATCTTACCAGGGGAAAATTTAAAAATTTTGGGAATGGTTTTCTAAACACCATCCGCTATGTCCTAAAATCTTTCATGCTACCTATGCCATCGAGCAAATCTTCTTCATTGACTACTCTTTGTGGCTCCGCAATCTGCCTTAGCTCTAGTTCTGATAGAGACTCCTTTATGTGTACTATATTTTTGGTTTATATTTTTCTTCTTTATGGTATATGAATTTAAATCTTCTCTATTAGTTTCTTCTTGACTTTCATCCTCTTTTCCTGACTCCCGGTCCTTACTAGAAACCCCTTTTTGATCTAGTGGAAGGGTATCCATCAAACCATTAATATTTTGGGTCAAGTTTGCACTTGATTTCTCAAGAGTCTGACTCAAATCCACTAAGGAATCCTTTACCATTTCCAAAGAATCTACTTATTCCATATTCTAAGCTAAAACCTGGCTAGAAGCGCATCTGCTACCAAAATTTGATGATAGGATGGGGATCCTAATCTCTAGCATTAGATTACCTTCCATTATCGGAACATTAAAACCCTAGGTAGGAATATCTTCTAGGTCAATCTCTCCATCCTCATTCCCAAGAGTTTCATTCTCTGGCTTATTGTCAAGAGGCACTTGAATCTCGAGGCTGCACTCTCCAATCTCCATGCCAACCTCATTATTCTCCTTCTCTCCAGTTATGATCTCTGGTTGATTGAATAAAGGCTCTTGGAACTCAAAATCAACTTGAATCACCACATCATCCTTATTTTTGGGGGCTTTCACTAGATCCTAAAACTTCTTACTTTCTTTCTCTTCAACATTTTTTTCTTTATTCTCTTTTCTATCCCCTTCCGACTTCTTTTTCTAAATTGGCATTGATTTAGGCTAGGGCATCTCCTTGGTATTGTTGGCATTGAGAGGGAATTTCCTTGCCCAATGCCTAGATTTTTTGCATTTAAAGCATGCAAAAGGAATCATTTCAAACTCAATAGCTTGAACCCACATACCCAACTTCGATTGTATTTCAATAGATGACGGGAGGTCAGCATCCTGAGACACACCCACACAGATTCTAGCAAACACTAGCCTTCTCCTAGCTGCCAGCATCAGATCTATTGACAGGAGATCACCAAAAGAGTTAGCCAGGCCACTAAAGACATCCTCATTCTAGTATTCCAATGGAAGTTGAGGGAGTCTAGCCCAAACTGGGACATTCTCAATAATCGAGTCTGAAAGATCTAGATTTTTTATCCATTTCTTGAGAGCTAAGGAGGACTTGCCTGTGACCCAAGGACCCCCACTCCTCACAGCCATAATATCCTCCTTGAAGGAGAACTCAAAAGAAAAATATCCCTTAGGAAGATCAAAAACAAGAACTTGGCCATTAGTTCTCCACTTCTTTTTAACAAAAGCCCTAACAATTTCTATATTTGGTCTAGGGCCCATAATTTTCCAACCAACACTCTATCCATTAGAGAAATGTTATGATCAATGATCGAATCAGGGATAGAAATGGAAAACTTACCCTTAGCCAGCTCAAAAATGTTGCAAATTGGGGGGAATATTGATTTACCATTTGGTTTAACTCCAAACAAAGATGACCACGGTTTGAGCTTAGAACCCTCCCCTCTAGTAGCCCCCACCACATTTTTGGTTTTTTCAACCTCGTGTCCTTTAGTACATTCATCAGGCATATCAATCAGGATAGCTTCCCCCGTAGGTCCACCTCAATGTTTCTTCTGGGGTCAGTCTCTTCTAAGTCATCCTTACCTTTCTTACCACTTGAATCTTGTGTCGATTCCACCTGCAAATCTTCAGAGCATGCTCCTCCATAGCTTACACAATTGTTCAAAAATTCAAAATTCTACTTCTCCCGCCCAATCTCCTTCCTGCCCATTCTACTTATGGGGTCAAGATACTTGCATCCCAATCTCCCGCCCACCCATTCTGCTTATGGGGTCAAGATACTTGCATCCTTACCTTGCTTACCACTCGAATCTTGCACCGATTCCACCTACGAATCTTCAGAGCATGCTCCTCCACAGCCTACACAATTGTTTGAAAATTCAAAATTATGCTTCTCCCGCCCAATCTACCCGCCCACCCATATTAATATTATTATTTTTAAATAATAACATTGCAAATATTTTTTAAAAAGACCATTTCATTCGTAACTGATTTTTTTGTTGTTTGAGTTAACATTTTATCCTATACTTCCACTATTTTGGCTCAAAATCTGCTACTCTTCTAAATTCTAATATTAAATATTTATTATAGGAAATAAATCATATTACTACAGCAAAAATAAAGAACACACAAACTAGGAAAAGGATAAGGGCTCGGGAACGTGCTAATGAAAGACCCTCAAGAGATCTCATCTCAGGGATGCACGACCTTAGGATTCAAATCAATTAATAGAGGCAACAAAAAATAACAAAAAAAACTACCTCATGCCAGAAATCATGAAAAATAAAATAAGGTTGTCTAAACTAAGCTCATGGATGGCAATTGAATTTAAAACCTCTTAGAAAATTACCAATGTAAATGTCAAGATAGGTTAAAATTATCATTTCATATGAATCAGAAAAGAACAAAACCACAAAGACAAAGACAAGAGCAAGCTTAAGCTAACCTGGAATTTGTGATTGAAGATGAAATATTAGGATTATCTTTTCTTCCACAAATTTCCCCAAATTCACGTTTTTTTTTCTCTGGAGTCTTCTCGGCTGCAAAGTTTCCTTACTTTTTAATAGAGCTCCAAAACAGCATAAAATCCTTTTTGTTTATAATTTCTCGTATCCTTTTTGTTTTCACCTCCTTTTCCATAATAAATTAAGGAGAAGCTTTAGATTTTTTCAATAACCACCAAAACAGGTGGCAAATTCACAAAATTCCTTTTTACCACAAGGAGAGTAAACTTTTACGTTTCGAAAAAGAAAACACAAACCTACCTCCACTAAGTTTTCCAATTTTAATAATTTTCAACTGTCATAATTAATTTTACCCTTGGTTTAATATTTTATTGGGCAATCATTGTCACCTTATTAAACTGAATCAACCATTGAATGTTTTTAAATATATATTTATACATATTTTAAAATTTACCCTTTACAAATGATTTTCACCTTCATTTTAATATATTTCCCTAAGATCAATTTATCGCATTATTAAATTCAATTAAATTAATTAAATTAAACATAAACCTTCCACCGTTTTAACATTTTATCGAGTGGAATAATATATATATATATATTTAAATTTACCCCTATTTAATTATAATAAATAACAAAATATTTATTTATTTAAACATTAAAATTTGCAATTAATTTATTATTTAATGAAATCTTGATGTTTTTCCCACAACTCACATTGATAGTTAAATTTGATGTTTAATTTTCAACCATAATACTAACCATTGTTGAAATAAATAAACCAACTAGCAACAATGATACACATCTAAATAAAACGATATACACATTGGAATTTACGACGTGAAACAAACGATATGAAATAAAATAATACCATAACAAAATAGAATACTGATGGACGACATCATCAAACATGGATGGGGATACTCTCTTGTCAAATCCCTAAACCATGTGATATCCATTAGGTATTTATGAGGCTTGCCCTGTCCTGCCAGTGCAGATGGAATCAAGGCTTGGGTACCTGCAACCCTGCATAAAAACACAAGTGTCAAAACAATATATATAAAAAAAATCCTACCAGTATATCCATTTTTCCTATATCATTCTAGGCATTAAAGGTCATTATAGAGCAGGTCTCCCTGTTAAAGTTATTCTTCTCCTCTATGATAATCGTCATAAGAAGAAAACTGATGCTATCTTAGGAACCGCTACCGATACTATGGCCGCTAGTCCAATAGGAATGGAATGTCTATTAAATTTCTCTGTTTCTCTACAAGACGAAAATATTAATGAAGTACTATCTTTTGATTTTCTTGCCAAAAATCTAGATATGCTCTATGGTTCTGTTGAACATACTGTCAGTTTCTTTATCCAATTTCGCCTATTCAATACTACCAGTCCTTTCATGATTGATCCTCGTATTGGTCTACCTTATGATGAGCAATATAGTACTATCTGGAAAAGCTCAGGTCCTTTGAGTAAAATTCAAGCTCCCAGAAATGTTCATCTTAAAGATATATAGTTACCAGAGAAATGGGCGATTGATTTATTCTCACACCATCACCAAGAAAAACCTCCTCAATTGGAAGGTTTACAAATCATTGAAGAAGGTGATCAAGCAGTTATCTATTTTGGGAACAGAAACTCTTTTTCTGCACCCGGGGGAAAAGGAATAGAACCAAATGCTCCACATGTTCCATTAACTATTCCACAGTTATCTAGAACCTCCTCTATACAAACTGCCCGACCTATCACCTCTAGTTCATCTCAGACTCATAGACACCAAACCCAAGACCCTTGGTCTTATGGAAAACCTTGTCAAGCCCCTCTTGTGTCTAAATTCAAACATGATATTGTATGTGGATGTCCAGGTTACCATTATAAAGCCAAACAACGCGCAGAAGCTCTAAAATCTGCCAGAAAGGCACATCATTCTTCTCGTGTTCAAGATCCTTTATCTCAAGTACAAAATTGTCAAGCACCATTTGCCTCACAGACAATGCATGAAGCAATGTGTGGATGTAGTTATCAACCTCGCGACTTGTGCCAAGAACAGAAACTACACCAAACTAGGAATCCTACAATTCCTCAGATTTTCAATCCAAGTCAAAGCACAGCCAATCCCAATAGCTATTTAGCTCCACCATATCTTGAGAAACCATCATTAACCTATAACCATATCAATTTCTTTGAAATTGCCCATGGTCTAATGAAATGTGACACCTGCAGTTTTGTGTTTAATCCCAACTCCTCCTCAGTCAGAGTCTGTTCTGAAGACAATCCCTTCAGTAAACTAGGTCGTCCTTGGGGATATGATAAAGTTAAAGCAGATCGTCAATATGCTGCACAAAGACGAAAATTTGTTTATAATTGGGAAAATGATGATTACAGTTGTCCAGACTGTGATGAAATCATGTGGACTGTTGAACAAATAAAAGATCACTGTTGTGATACTTATGATGATGGATATTGTCCTTTTGATTACCTTAAAGCACACTTACCTCACGATCCTTTGAGTAAGTTACCCTTTTATCAGCCTCTAGCACCACCTAGCCAAGCTATTCCTTGCTTTGTTGCTAATCCTCGTGCAGGCAATCCTATTCATAAATCCATCCCAAAGTTTCATACACCTAATTTTCTATTTGGAATTAATCCTCCAAAGGATTACTCTAAAGTGCACCTACAAAACAAAATCTCCCTTGATTTTGAACCTTGCATAAAGAAAGTAAAGTCTCCACTTCCCGTTAGTTTTCGAACTGAAGATTATGTATCTCCCAAACCAAAGCCTCAGCCAGTTCAAACTACTTCCAGTTTTTGGGGAAATCCGAATCCTTTACCACTGCCTAAACCTTGTGTTAAACCAATACAGCGAACACCACCAAAGTTTCCAACCAAAATTGGATCATATTCTTGTAGGCCTATGTCTGAATATACTGCCTTCTTTCCAGTTACACCTCTCTCACAGGAAGATGACATTGAAGAAACTACCAATCATGGTATTCGTGTTCAAGCCGGAATTCTTCCACGATTTGAAGACTTCCTAGATATTGATCCCACTGGTCAATATAAAATCACCTATTGGGTGCAACATGTAACACCAATAGCTGGTCCTCCACTTCCTAGTGGATCTAAGCTCCTTAATTGGACAAATCTTTGCATGTGCAAAAATTTGTTGCTTTCTATTGAAGCTCGCCGCTAGGCACAGTTAGCTGAAATCCAAAATAAACCTTTCTGTCTGTCTCAGCATTCAATTGCACATGAAACCCTTGCTAAACTATCCGTAGTTGAAGCTAAGCTTAGTGATATCTTAGTATCATAGCAATTCTATCAGCAGCTCAAAGCCGATTATGCTACCTTCAAGCTTTGTGTGGTAGGGCACTCATGGATGAGTGATGCAACACCGTCCCTCTCACCCGAACCTCAAGAAATAGCACAATCATCATCAATATCATGAAATGAGTATTAAACAATTTGCATTAACACAATATTGAAAAAATTAGGTAAATACAAACACCATGCATCATTACATCATCAACATCGTAAAACAGTATCATGTGCATCCAAGCAAAACACATAAGTCAAACAGGTGAAACAATCACCAGTGTACTCACGAGTATGAAACAAACATAACAATATCCACACAGTATCATAATAGAACAGTATCACGAGAGGCATTACACTACAACTCAAAAAAAATGTTATATTTTATGTATATATATATATTGTACGCCGAGAGATCATTTTCTTCATGTATTTTTTTCTTCTTTTTTGATTTTTTAAATTTAAAAAATACGCCTCAAAAATGATATCTCTCAACATATAATATATATATCTTAGATATATAATCTAGTAGCAGCCGCAGTGTGCGTAACACATTGAATAAATTAATATATTTAGGGTTATGATTAGAGTTAGCATTTACGATTAGGGTTATATCATGGTTAGGGTTAGCATTAGGGTTAGGGTTTGGTTTAGATTTATTATTATGATTAGGGTTAGGGTTTAGTGTTAAGGTTAGGTTTATGGTCATATTTAGTGTGAGAATTATGTTAGGGTTAGGGGTAGAATTATGGTTAGGGTTAGGGTTAGGGTTTGGTTAGGGTTTTACAGGGTCCCAAAACCATAGAGTTTACAAGCCATATAAAAATAAACCATTAGAATACCCAAAGAAAGGAAGATTGTGAAATAGAAAAAAGAAAAAAAAGGACAGAAGCCACCAACCAAGAACCAGCAAGAAGCCAACAACAAGTACAACCAAAACTAACTAAGATACTTTAAAGTCTCAGCAACCTCAGGTTCAAGGTTACTCATTTCCTGGGTCACCTTCTTTAGGTCCTGAATCTCTAAAGGCAAATAATCCTCTTTTCACTTCAAGTTGGCTCTTGTTCTCTTCAAAGGGCTAGAATCCTCCTACTTGATTTTATTCTTGTCAACTTCCAGATCCACAATCAACGACCCCTATTGGGTATTTTCCATTTTCTCCACCATAGTGCTCAGGATTGTGGCATTATGTTTCACAACTTTGTGGTTATGCTCCATTATGGTTTTCATAGTATCCTTGATCTTGCCAATTTCCTTTTTTAGGTTCTTAACCTCGTTCTCATTGTCTTTCTTCATATTGTCCATGAGTTCAACAGTTCTTTGAAAGCATTCAACCATTGCCATCTTTTCTTCCATAGTCCATAAAACTGCAGTAGAATTCTGAGAGGCACCTTTAGCTTCCAACACCTCCAGCTTGATAGTCACCGCCCTATTTTTTAAATTGATGTCCTTAATCTCATGGAAATCCCATTTCAAGATTCTGAAATAGTCAACCACACCATTTCTGGCAATAGCCAGAATATCATCAGGAAATTCTCGGTCTGGCTTGAAGTAGTGGTCATCAGGGTTGAGGTCACAAGGGAATTTGGGTTTGTTCTCTTTGTCAGTGGCAACATAAGAGGTAAAAGAGTCCACAGTGGCTTTGGGAGTAGAAAATTTCTCATCCAGAGAATCCCTAGAATAAGAAACCAATTTATTTACAGGGGGTTCCTTCATCTTGACATTCTTCACCTGAGAAGAACCAATAGTGGTTTTTGCAGGGAATTCTTTTGTGTTCAAGGGTTTTCCCTTTGGGGTTTTCTTCTTTTTCTTATTGGGAGGGGGAGTGTCTTCCTCAACCCACTCCATGTCTAAGTCATCTTTTCCCTCAGATGAGCTATACTCAGTTTCATATCCTTCTGAGGCCGAGGCGGATAAAGGGTTAGACAAGGCCAACATATTTTTAAAATGCTCATGGATAAGCCGAATAAGGCCAGAATGTAGGATCGGATTCTTCTTAGGGTTTTTTCTATGTTCCTCAATACTATTATTCAAGGACTAGAGCAAGTAATGAGGAAAAGAGACCCTTACCTTCTGTCTAAAATGATTGATGAGGATGAAATGGTAACCATAGACTCGGGTAAATCTACCATCCAGCGTAATGTACTCCGTTAGAATTCTGAGCACCTCCCACAAAATCTTCTTGATCTTCCCAGTATCGAAGTGACTGCTAAATATTTTGACCAACTTCTTTCTTTCCTCCTTAGATTTAGGGAAGCTGATAATAGATTCATTTGAGAACTTTATGTCATGATAGAACTTCACTCCTTCAATCGAAAGACCCATTATTTCCCCAATAATAATCTCATCCACCTTAGCCTACCTCCCTGAGAGAATAATTTCACCATTGTTCCAGTGTTTAGCAAAATACTCAGTAACCTTAGGGTTAGGACCATGGAGCTTATCAATAAAAGGTTATAGCCCTCCCTATTCAATTTGCTTCCAAACCTTCAAATTATTCTTATTCTTCCTAAAACCTGTTGACTCAACCCTTTTCCTGCTTCCTCCCATCGTCGTAATACTCTTGTTCTGGTAGCTAACACCATGAAATAATAGACCAAAGAGCCTGCAGCAAACCCAAAGCACCCACAAAGCATGCTAGCCCTTACAATTTGTCAAAATAATTACGGCTTTGCCATAGTATCAAATGATGTCACAGTACTTGGCTTCATTCTTTTTAATCATCATTAAATGTAGTGGCTTTTCGATGGGTGATATCATATTCAATTAAGGCTCTGACATTAGCTCCTAGCTCATTACTGTTTTTCCACTTCACTTGCCCACTTTGTTTAATCCCTTCATTAACAAAATAGTCAGCCATGCTATTAGCCTCCCTATAGACATGGGATATTCTCACTTTTTTGAATCTAGATCAGATAGCCTTAGCTTCATCTATCCAACATTTAATGGTCCATGAAGGGGGGACTTGCCTAGGAGACAATCAATGATATTTTTTGACTCACCCTCAATCCATATATTTTTTAAGTTCATTCTATTAACCATGTCAATAACCAGGAAAGCTCCAATGGCTTTAGCTAAATGATTAGTCTGTATTCCCAAGGAAATAACCACTGCAATAATGAACATTCCACTATGAATTCTTAACACACCCCCTCTCCCCGCCTTCCCCAGATTTCCCTTAGCTGCCCCATCAAAATTAGCTTTTATCCAAACCGTAGGAGTATGATACCAAATGACACCTTCATGGTTCTTTTTTGCTGCTTTTGAGGCCTTGGACACATCTCTTTTGATTTCCCAATCTTTGTCCATCTTGAGGTTGTAACTAGAGCATACCACAACCTCCATCCTATTCTCTTGATAAGGGAAATTGTTGAAGGTCTCCACAATTAGCCTATAAATTTTCTCAATCACAATATTCTCTAGAATTTCCTTATCCCTAAAGATTCTATTATTTCGCTCCTTCCACACACCCCAGACTATATAAGGGAAAGTGAGCGACCATAATCTATAGATAGAAGGATTCAAGGAGGGAGTAGTCCACTGAATAAATTGGTCTTTGATAGAGCTAGGTGACACCGATGAAATATTCTAGAGAGAGTAAAACCTGCCCCAAATGGAAGTCACATACGGACAATGGAAGAACATATGGGTAGCAATTTTCGCTTCTCCCTTACATAGGCAACATTGATTCGCTATCTAAAAACCACACTTACGGAGGTTATCCACCATGAGCACCTTATTCTGAAGAAGAATCCAAAAGAGAATATTGACCTTAGGGGTCAGGTGATTAATCCAAGCTTTAGCCCAAAAGGAAGGAGGGGCAGGTGAAAGGGACAACAAAGAGACAACCGAGGAAACCGAGTAGCTTCCCAAAGGATTGGTCGTCCAAACCAAAAGGTCCTCCTGCTAGTTTGAGCCCATTCTCACAACCATCAAAGAGGATTGGATTGATGCAAGGTCCAAACTGATCTAGCTCAAATTCACCCAATCCCCATTTTTCCAGTAATCTTTAACAAAGATCCCATAATTAGCCTTGCAGGTATCAGCCCACCCTTTGAAACTATCATATGAGATTAAGGGCTCCTTCATTAACCATTTGTGTTCCCAAAACCTAGCAAGATTCCTATTTCTAATGCTCCATCCCACGCCCAAATAAAAATAAATTCTCCCTCTTATCATATCATTCCAGAGAGCCAAGCCACGGGGCAAGAAAGGAGACTCAAGCAAAGTCTTGAGAGAGACAATATTTGCCATATATTTTCTCTTTAAGATACTGTTCCATTCTCCATTTGACAAGAAAATTCTCCAGATTTTCTTAGTAAAGAGAGCTCTATTCATCGTTCTAATCTTTTTAAGACCCAGTCCACCCAAATTTTTCAGTCTACAAATAGAATCCTAGTCAATAAGGGGCATTCTTTTCCTTTCTTCAACACCAGACCAGAGAAATTTTTGAATTTTTGAATTGCCTCCCCATATTTGGAAGGGATCTTCAAAAGACTTAAAGCATAGATAGGAAGGTTCTGAAGAGTAGATTTGAGTAGCTGAATCTTACCAGCTTGACTAAGAAGATCTCCTTTCCCTCTAGTGGGATTTTTGTTAAATATATCAACCAAAGAGTTCCAAAAGGATTCTGAAGGCTTCAAGACTAATGGCAGCCCAAGATAAATTGTCAGAAAAGCATCCAATTTGCATCCAAATTTTTTAGCAATCTTATTATGCCTTGGCTCTAGAGTGTTGAAGAAGAATAAAGAGCTTTTTGTCTATTAACCATCTGACCAAATGCTCCCTCATAGTCATCCAAAAAAAATTAAATTTCCAAGCTTCAGCCACGGTAGATCTCCCCATGAAGATGGTATCATCCACAAAATGTTGGTGAGAGAAAACCAAATTACTAGATGAAGGCCTTAGTCCCACTGAGGATCCCTGATCAGTCATTTTTTTCAAGTTCCTCCCAAGGCATTCCACCATAATATTAAAAAGAATAGGAGAAATGGGATCTCCTTGCCTTAAAACATATTGAGTTCTTAAAGAAGTGTGAAGGAGACCCATAACTAATATATATATAGAAGTAGAAGAAATGAGTTGGCTAACCATTTGAAGCACTCTA
The DNA here is from genome assembly GCA_007115665.2 of Sequoiadendron giganteum. Taxonomy (NCBI): domain Eukaryota; kingdom Viridiplantae; phylum Streptophyta; class Pinopsida; order Cupressales; family Cupressaceae; genus Sequoiadendron; species Sequoiadendron giganteum. The sequence continues at coordinate 339,652,756 of CM021108.1, forward strand.
TTGTTGAAACCAAATTCTCTCATGATTCAGAGTAAAAATTCCTAGTCAACACGATCATAGGCTTTTGAAATGTCTAACTTAAGAAGAAAACCTTCGGTCTTAGACTCTGAGAGAGAATGAAAATTTTCGTGGACTGTTATAATAGAGTCAAGAATCAGTCTTCCAAGAATGAATCCATTCTACTGAGGTGAAATCAGGGAAGGCACCACCAACAAAAGCCTAGAGGTTAGAACTTTAGATATAATTTTGTAGAAGGAATTGCAAAGGATTATAGGCCTAAAGGCTTCAAATTCCGCATTACCAGGATGCTTTTGGATGATGATGAGGAAGGTAGCATTTAGTTCCTTAAGGATTCTCCTTGACCCAAATAATTCTTTAATAGAATTCAACACATCGTCTTCGACAATCTCCCAGAACCACTAAAATAAAAACATGGGGAATTTGTTAGGTCCCGGGGCCATATTGACTTCAAAAGAGAAAATAGCTCTCTTAATTTCTTCTCTGGACGGGATAGCAGTTAGCATTTTTCTATCCTCATCCTTTACAAGATCAGATATGGCCTTAGAAAGATAATCTTGTATTTCTTGATTAACACCATCACTAGCCGAAAGAAGATCACTAAAGAAAAACAAACTTGTCTTCTTATATCATCATCATTCTCAAAATGGCCTCCATTTTACTCTATGTGAGTAATCCTATTAGCAACCCTGTGTTTCAAAGTAGACATGTGAAAATATCTAGTATTTTTATCACCGACTAAGAGCCACAGCACCCTAGATCTTTGTCTCCAAAAATCCTCCTCTTTGGATATTATATCATGCAACTTGACAAGTAGCTCATTTTCTTGCATCCTATTCTTAGTATTGCAACCCTCCAACTGAATTTTCTCTTGAATGCCCTTCAGATCAATTTGTAACTCAAAATTTTTTCTAAAGATGTTAACAAAGGATTCTTTTTTCCATATTCTAATCTTGTTTTTGACTTCTCTCAATTTTTTGGCAATCCTAAACATAGCAATCCCAGAAATAGAGATACTCCACCATTTCGTCATCTCCTCACGGAGTTGAGGGTGGGACAGCCATATGCGTTCAAATCTAAAGGGGAAATTCCTCTTAGCCAAAATAAGATCCACCACAAAACTAATAGGTAAGTGATCAGAGCCCACCCTAGAGAGGGCTTTTAAAGAACAAAAATAATTTAGCAACCATTGATCAAAAATTAAAGTATTGTCTAATCTGACTTGAATCAACTCCTTTCCCACTCTACGATTTGACCAAGTAAAGGAAGCCCCTTGCAGCTCCAGATCAATCAGCGCCTGATTATTAATGAAGTCCAAAAGGTCCATTCTACTTTCCATATTCACCTGGCATCCTCCAAACTTCTCATTTTCCCGAGGAGGGGTGTTGTAGTCTCCCATAACAACCCATGTTTCATTAATGAATTTCTTGTGAAAGGCTGCTAACTCTTGCCAAAAGGTGTTTCTAGCCCCTTTCTCCTTAGGGGCATAGATGTTAGAAATGATCCAACTAAAGTTGTCTTTAATATGAGTAAATCTGGTGGCCACGTGATTTGAGCTTTCAAACAATGAGTCACCTTTGATTAAATTCAAATTCCAAAAGGTAACAATTCCCCCTGAGGCACCTTCAGAACTATTTTCCTGTACCCCACAAAGCTTAAACATTTTTATCTTTTCCTCTTTTTATTTAGGCATTTTAGATTCTTAGACAAGTAAAATATCAGGTTTGTGATCCCTAACAAAATTATGCAACACATCTTGCTTATGGAGGCTATTCAGCCCCCTAATATTCCATGACATAATCTTCATATCTTACTAGGAAAAATTTGCATTTGGGAATGGTTTTCTGAACACCATCCACTGTGTCCTGAAAGCTTCCATGCTCCCTATGCCACCGAGTAGATCTTCTTCCTTGACTACTCTTGGTGGCACCACAATCTACCTTAGCTCTAGTTCTAGTAGAGACTCATTTTGGTGTACTCTGCTATTGGTTTTTGTTTTTCTTTTTTCTCATATAGTAGTTGACATCTTCTCTATCAGTTTATTCTTGACTTTCATCCTCTTTTCTTGACTCCCAGTCCTTCTCGGAAAGCCTTTTTTGATCCAATGGAAGGGTATCCATCAAACCATTAATATTTTGGGTCAAGTTTGGCTTGATTTTTCCAGAGTTTGACTCGAGTGCACTAAAGAATCCTTTACCATTCCCAAAGAATCTATTGATTTTGGATTCTAAACTAAAACCTGGCTAGAAGTGCCTTTGCTACCAAAAGTTGAAGACTAGATGGGGATCCCAATCTCGAGCATCAAATTACCTTCCATTATTGAAACATTAAAACTATAGGTAGAAATATCTTGTAGGCCAATCTCTCCATCCTCATTCCCAAGAGTTTCATTCTTTGGCTTATTGTCAAGAGGCTCATGAATCTCCAGGCCGCACTCTCCAACCTCCTAGCCAAACTCATTGTTCTCCTTCCCTCCAGTTATAATCTCTAGCTAAATGCATAAAGGCTCTTGGCACTCCAAATCAACTAGAGTCCTTGCATCATCCTTATTTTTAGGGACTTTCACTAGATCCTCAGACTTCTTACTATGTTTCTCTTCAACATGTTTTTCTTTATTCTCTTTTCTATCCCCTTCTGACTTCTTTTTCTAGACTGGCATTGGTTTAGGCTGGGGCTTCTCCTTGGTATTGATGTCATTAAGCGAGAATTTCCTTGCCCAGTGCCCAAAATTTTGACATTTAAAGCACACAAAAGGAATCATTTAAAACTCAATAGCATGAACCCACATACCCAACTTTGATTGTATTTCAATAGATGATGGGAGATTAGTATTTTGTGACACACCCACATAGATTCTAGCAAATACTAGCATTCTCCTAGCCGCAATCATCGGATCTGTTGACAAGAGCTCACCAAAAGAGTTCACCAGGCCACTAAAGACATCCTCATTCCAGTATTCCAATGGAAGTCCAGGGAGTCTAGCCCAAACTGGAACATTCTAAAAAATTGAGTTTGAAAGATCCATATTTGTGGTCCATTTCTTGAGAGCTAAGGAGGATTTTCCTATGACCCAAGGACCCCCACTCCTCACAGCCAGAATATCCTCCTTGCAAAAAAACTCAAAATTAAAATAGCCCTTAGGAAGAGTAGAAACAAGAACTTGGCCATTAGTTCTCCACTTCTTTTTAACAGATGCCCTGACAATTTCAATATTTGGTCTAGAGTCCATAAATTTTCCAACCAACATTTTCTCCATTAGAGAAATGTTATGATCAATGACCGAATCAAGGATAGAGATGGCAAACTTACCCTTAGCCAGCTCAAAAATGTTGCAAACTAGGGTGAAAATTGATTTACCATTTGGTTTAACTCCAAACAGAGACGACCATGGCTTGAGCTTAGCACCTTCCCCTCCAGTGGCCCCCACCACGTTTTTGGTTTTTTCAACCTCGTGTCCTTTAGCACATCCATCAAGAATATAAATCAGGATAGTATTCCCCCCCGGGTCCTCCTAAATTTTTCTTCCTGGGTCAGTCTCTTCTGAGTCATCCTTACCTTCCTTTCCACTCGAATCTTGCACCAATTCCGCCTACAAATCTTCCGAGCATGCTCCTCCATGACCTACACAATTGTTCAAAAATTCAAAATTCTACTTCTCCCGCCCATTCTCCCACCTGCCTATTCTCCTTGTTTATTGCTAAGTTGACAATGTGGGAAGGTGATGATTTTGGACTCTAGCTATGATAGTATTTATTGTGTTTTAAATTGGAAGTGTAATTTTACCATTCTTTGAAATTTTTGATAGGTGTTTATATATAATAGGCAATTTTATCCAATTAATGTAAGCCTCTCCATCTTTCAAATCTATTGAATCGGGGGCGTCTTTTAATGGAATCTGATATTTATAGTAAGGAAGTTATATCATCTAACGAATGTGCATGTCTAAATTTTATTTCCCCAATGGCCTATAAATAAATTTTGCTTCCCCATTTGCATTTAAAATTTCCTTCACATTTCAACAAATTATTTTGTTCTAGAAATTTGGGGATTGAATTTTAATATTTATGCATATTAGAGGTTTCTTTATGTTTTAGATATATATAAGTTAAATTGGGCATTGATTTCATAAAGTAGATTGATCCCTCTCACAAAGGGAATGCCTTCGACATACCTATGAAAGGCGATCACTAAGATCTTGCATGTACTTTCTTGCTCTAATAATTAGAATATTATGATTCTCCTGTTGCTACATTTGCTTCACCTTAATAAATGTAGAAAAATCATTTTGTATTGAAAAATTTGTAGAGATGTTATTCTTTTGGATTTGTTTTCCTTTAAATCCTTGAGATAGTGGTGCTCTGACAAGATAGTTGCGCTCATAGAACATTAAAAATCTTAAGCTTCATGAAAGAATAAAAATGTGGTAACTACCAAGAATATTTTATAAGTATCCAATATACTTCAAGATTTCTTTTGATATTGTGTTTCTTTAGACTACCTTGTGGTTTTTTTTTTTAATTTGGGTGGGGTAGTTCTTTATTTATCCATTCATACAAGAACTGTAAGGGCTTGACTAAAATGACAAATGGATAACGATTATAATTTTAAAGTGTTGCAACTACAGTCATGGTAGACAAAGAATTCCAAGCCGTTGTGAAAGTGATGACAACGTCTATGGTAAAACCAGCCATCCCAACACCCTCGCAGACAATGTTCCTTTCTAGTCTCGATCTCTTTTTACTATCGTTTAGTAATAGCCAAAGGCTTCTCTTCTACGCAGTTCCTCCTGCAAACGATTACTGTTCAATAATAGAATCCGTAGAGAAAAGCCTCTCCTCCATTATGGTGTATTTCTATACTCTGGCGAGTCGCTTGAGAAACTATGAATCCGGCAGGCCGCAGATCGATTGCATCAATGGAGGAGTGGAATCATTGGAGGCCATTAAAAACCTATATATTTCATTAATACTGATATATATTTCCATAATACTGATATAGAATTCCTTAATACTATTTAAGATGATGTGATCTAAAGACATTCTATTAATATTTTGCATATCTAAGGCCTGTGACAAATCGACATGAGATCTAGGCTATGCATCTAAGTATGAAAATCTGAAATGATAAATTTTAACTACAAAGTTGAACATTTGTATCTACTATGTTTTGAATTGGATGATAAACTCAAATGAAGCTGTAGGTTGGTAATATTGACAAATCTATATTCACTATTCATTTAGAGATGAAAATAAATCCAAACATCTGCTTACAACTGGCTATAACTACCTAAAACCCTCCAATAAAGAAGAATAGTAAAAGAATAACACAAATTATAGGGTGATTATTTGTTTCAGAGCATGCATTTGTGATATACGTGACTATTTACCTGTCTATTTCCTCTCTATGTATTATATTTTGAATTTTTTTTACTCCTGTCAAGGGAAAAATTTTCATTCTAATAATGTAAAGATGCTGAGAGTATTTTATATTTTAGAAGCAAAGAGATTTTGTAGAAGTTTATCTGATCCAGAGAAAATAGAAAACAAAAGATTGCCTAAAACATCAGCATCAACAAAGAAATGGAATCAAGGTTTTTAAATGGCAAAGGAGCACACCTTTTGCTTTGAAAGCAAAGATGCAGCTGACCTCAAATATTGTCTGATGGAGTCTCCAGATCTGTCCCAGTCCAAGCCTTTCGCACCACTGAAAATTAATCTACAAAAGGCATTAAAAACTATAAAACTGCACAAGCTGCCCTCCCTTAGGTAACAACCTTCCTCACACAAAAGCTTAATGTTAATGAAATCAAATTCCAAGCAAAGAAAAATATAGAAAATATAACCTTTATAGTTCCTAACCTGACACGGTTCTCTCCTTTCTTAGATAACACCTCCCTACTCAGATAACAAACAAAGCTGCAAAATACTAGCTATGAATACGCATTCTTCCGTTAGCAAGGAAAATGCAGTCGAAGCTTTTATTCTTCATTTGCCATGAAATTGCAGGTAACAGATAAGGAAGAGTAAATTCTTGGTCGTGTGTCAGTGACACCTCTTTGCTCATGTTCCTGCTTGCCAATGAACCTAAAACACCACCTTGTTGTGTTGCATGTTCATGACTCTTCCACTCATATCGGCTTTATGAGGTGGTGACATGTTAGAATTTTGAAAATGCTAGATGGAATACAAACCATTTCTTTTTGCTAAGACCACTACTTGTGCTGGCCACCTATAGAGGTTGTCTTGCCATTGTAGCATTATGCCTCTCGACGTAACTAGCTTATCTATCTTAATATATTAAGATATATATATTATACGTTGAGAGATATCATTTTCTCGACATATTTTTTTCTTCTTTTTTTCTTTTTTAAATTTAAAAAATACACGTTGAAAATGATATCTCTCAGCATATAATATATATATCTTAATATATTAAGATAGATAAGCTAGTAGCCGCCGCGACATGCGTAACACATTAAATAAATTAATATATTTAGGGTTATGATTAGAGTTAACATTTATGATTAGGGTTTATATCATGCTTAGGGTTAGCATTAAGGTTAGGGTTTGGTTTATATTTATTATTATGATTATGGTTAGGGTTTAGTGTTAAGGTTGGGTTTAGTGTGAGAATTATGTTAGGGTTAGGGGTAGAATAATGGTTAGGGTTAGGGTAAGGGGTAGAATTATGGTTAGGGTTAGGGTTTAAATTATGGTCTAGCCCTAATTTAGTGTTAAGGTAAGTGTTAGCATTAGGTTTGTTCTATGGTTAGGATTATGTTTAGGGTTTATATCAATGTTCGAGTTATGGTAAGAATTAGGGTTAGCATTAGGGTTAGGGTTTGGTTTAGATTTATTATTATGATTAAGGTTAGGGTTTAGTGTTAAGGTTGGGTTTATGGTCATAGTTAGTGTGACAATAATGCTAGGGTTAGGGGTAGAATTATGGTTAGGGTTAGGGTTTGGATTATAATTATAACAGGTTTTAGGTTAGGAATAAGGTTGTGGTTAGTGCTAAGGGTAGGGTTGGAATTACTATTAAGGTTTGGTTTGGAATTATAATTAGGGGCAGGGTAAGGATTTATATTTGGTCAGGGCTATGGTTTTGGTTAGGGTTAGGGTCAAGGTTAGGATTAAGGTTAAGATTAGCATTAGGGTTAGGATTTGGTTTACGATTATGATTATGGTAAAGTTTAGGGTTTAGAATTATGATTAGGGTTATAGTTAGCATTAGGGTTTAGTGTTATACATTGAGTAAATTAATATAATTAGGGTTATGATTAGGGTTTACATTATGGTTAGGATTATGCTTAGAATTAGGGTTTGGGTTATAGACACACACACACACACACATCTGTGACACATTTAGTATTTCATATATTTGTCACACATTCATTACAATTAATTTTTCACATATATTTTCCTCACATATACTTCAAGACATTATTTAATGCTACACATTTTTGAAAACCACGTATATTACAAATAAGTAGTAGAACCAAATATGTAATGAAAAGTTAAAATTTAGATTTATGGATGTCTTATCTACTGCTACACATCACTTCAATCTTTTTTGAAAAATATTTCTCTTATATATTATAATATAAGTTAAACCAAATTGGTAAACTTTTCTAAAATGAGTAAAATGTTTGTAAAAAATTGTCAAAAATTATATCATATGTATTTGCCACACATTTAATATTTCATATATATTTGTTGCACCTCCATTTAAACAATATCTTTAACACCACACAATTTAATAAACCACATATATGAAAATTAATATTGTTGTTCATTAAACTTATATAAATTAGAGAGAAAATATATGTTTCACTACAACCAACTTGAATAACTAAGAAGTATCAAAGGTCAAATAAGAAGTAACTATATGAAAAACACTTTGCCATAATGATGTAAGTACATCACATATTCTTCAATGATGAGATTGGTATTGCGACCTTTATTTGCATAATGATCGCGATATACTTCTTTCATCATAGATGGAAATGCAGCTACTTTTATAGATGTCTCATTAACTACTTTTGCAACATCTTCCATTTTCAATATTTCTAGTTATTCAACATTGTTAATCATTAAGGCTATGTGTTCAATATCTTTGACAATTTTTTTGCAGGACTCTAAAATAGGCCTTACACATTTGTCCACATCAGTTTCAAAAACTTCATTCGAGTTTACAAAGTCATTTGGGCTTGCAACAATGATTTCTGATTCATTCTCTGAAACATCCATAGTTTGAATTATTTGCTGAAAATTTAAAAAAAGATTAGTATTTAAGAATTATGAGAATAAAACTATCCATAATTTGTGATAAAATAAAAATTGAAATTAATAATGTTTAGTAATACACACTATGAAATAAATAATGTAAACACTTAGAATAAGATATTAGTTGACTTACTATGTTTTTGAAAAAGTAAGCAACATTTATAGGGTCTTGCACCCTTCACAATGAGCCACAAGGGCCAAAAAGGAACAAGTCCAAAAAAACTAACAGTAAGTCAAAAATAATAGAGACAACACATTAACAACACAAATACCACGGTTAGGCAATAGAGGCACAAATCACCAGCACAGGCAGTAGCTAACTAGCATTGTCCCAATTTTTGAATAGAAGGTCCAGAAGGTCTTGATTCTCTTGGGCATTATTGCCCTCCAACTCCTCCTTGATTACAGTGGACAGGCTACTAGTAATGAAATGACCCACCTTCATTGTGAACCAGGTCAGCCCTCTAAATCTTTTATTGAGTGTGTCCATCTCCTTTTCCAAAGCACAGAGCTCCTCCCCATCATCCATGGTTCTCAGGACCTCGCCAAGCTCAACAAATAGGGGGTGCGAAGAGTGAAAAGCCAAAGTCTCTTTCGGTATCTTGCTATTGTCAGGGGTTAAATGGGGCCCTTCCAAATTATCATTCTCTTCCTCCTCAGTCTCCTCTTCCTTATAATCCTTGCTATCAATCTGCTCCTCCTTCGAGTCCTCAATAATCTATCTTTTTTTGTTGTTTTTCGCCAATCTCCCAGATCTTCTTATTGTAGTCTCCCCTCTAGTCATGACCATGTTCCCCACAATTGCATCACCTTTAGAATCTTTTGCTATTATATTCTTCCCTTTACCCTCCTTCACTATCGGCTCTGACACACCTTTTTTACCATCTTTGCCTTTTTTTATTGCAGTGGCTCTATAATTGTTGGCCTTGAGTTCACAAAGGCTAGTAGCAGCATTAGTATGTGCATTACCCACCCTACCCTTAAGTTTTTTTGGTAGCTTGTTTAGTTTTGGGGTTTTCAGCAGTACCTAGGTGGGTTAATCGCAAAGGGCTTTTAGATTCAGCAGGGGAGATATTAGCAATAGAGAGGGGTTCAATTTCGTCAATACAAACAACAAAAATGGCTCTTGGGGGACAAAGGGCCAAATGAAAATGGTAGAGTCTCAAGATAAGCCCCTAATGGAGCGATAGACGTGAAATGTCATTCGATTTAAGACTGGCTATTTCCTTGCATTTTTCAACCGAATTCTCCAAGTCCATGAGTAGAAAGAAAGGAAAACTAAGTAGGATTTTATGCCTTAGATGATTCAGAAGGTGAAAGTGAGAAAAAATAGGTTTTAAACCTACCTTCAAGCATGACGTACTTCATAAAGGCTAAACACACCTGGTCCTAGGGCTTTAGAAGGGCTTCATGTTCAAAGCCTGATTGGTTTTCAGACCAGTTCCTCATTCCCCATGAAGAAAGCTTTCAAATTTTCATTGTCTAGAGTTTGGATATGCTTAGCATATTTCTTCCTAGTGCACTGCATTCCGGTAGCTTGCGCTATAACCTCTTCGCTGACTTCGAAGGAAATGCCACCCATCGTAACCCTTTGGTTCTTCCAAGAATTAGCGAATTGAGTAGACAAGATAGGTTCGTGGCCAACTGAAATCTCCATGAGAGGAGCAAGGCCAACCTCCATGCAGATATGCCAGACCAAAGGATTCTTACAAAAATCTTCACAATTATAGGGCTTAGTCTGAACATGGTCACCACCCATGATTTTAACCTGCACAGGAAACCAAAGAGATTGTAGAAAACTAAAGTTAGAAGCACTAATAGAGCAATAGGCTTTCTTTGCATTGTGGGTATTAAGGCAAAGAAAGCAGTGTTGGATAATGACGTCAGTGTGTAGATCACACGCACAAAAGGGAAGATCATCACAAGAATACATAATGGTGGCATTAATGTGGATCTTAAGATGATTGTTGTAAGCTAAGTGAAAATTGGTGGGCATGTAGGGTTTCTTGTCCATGGTACAATTGCGCAAAAAACAAGGCATAGTGGTCACTTGGCCAAATTTAGAAATGACAATGTAAGCATAATTGGAAGCCCACACTAAACTAGCAAGATCCAAGGTGCTAGAAGGTAGCATTCATTCATTATGAAAGGTCCTATCAACAATCATGACCACAGTCATATGGAGGGCATGATGGATTAAAACAATCCCATAGAGAAGATATCGCATGATACGGTCTCTTAAATTCATCAATGTCTCGTACTTTCCTAATCCCTTCATAGAGCCACCTTCTTTAACCATGTGACTAGCCTTTAATTTTGAATTCCACAATTTGTAGCCCACCTCAGCATTAGAACTTGTTGACTAGGCCCAAAGGACAACCAAATTCCCCCCCCAAACAACACCCATCACTCGGAGATTTGAAAACATCATGATGAGTGGTTGTTTTGTTCTTTCAAGATGATATCTTGAATCCTTGGTGATAAATTCTCCATTTTTCTCCAACATTTAGAGTGACCCCAATAGGTACCACAATTAGCCAAAGCATTCGCTAGTTGGTTACCCTCCCTAAAAATATGTGTCACTTTTTTTTGCTCTTAGCTTGGATAAAAGGAACCTAGTATCCAACAGAATATCCTTCATGCTCCACCCAATTAGTTTTCCCATATTCATAGCATCAGTAATGGACTTAGAGTCCCCTTCAATGTGGAGGTTCGTAATCCCTAGAGCGACAACAACTTTGAGGCCCATGAGCAGTGCACGAGCTTTCGCCACAATAGAAGATTGGAAACCAATACCTCTCATGAATCCAACAACCAGAACCCCCCGGAGGCCTCTAATCACTCCACCAATGCTAGCCTTGCCTGGGTTTCCCTTAGCAGCCCCATCAAAATTGAGTTTGAACCAACCTCTATCCGGAGGCTCCCATTTTGGTATTTTTCCTGGCTAGGGATTTAGAATTTTCAAATGAGCTAGCCTATAACTTTTGGTGCTAGTCCTTGGCCATTCTTATTTCATAATCAAAAGGTCCCATCTCCGGAGGTTTCCCATTGAAGAGACAAATTTTTTCCTCAATGAGCAAGACACCAACACCAAAAACTTCCCTAGGATTCCTCTCAATATTTTTGAACACCCTGTTATTCCTTTCCTTCCACAAAAACCAACCAATAATAGGCGGGACCTGGTTCCAAATTTCACCAGGCAAGGGGTGGAAATAGTGACCAAGCCAACCTAGGATGAAAGATATGGTATCCTTACCCATGACCCAAGAAATGCCCAGTTTGACTTACTATGTTGAAATGTCACCAAAATCATTTAAAATACCAAGAACAGTATATAGAATTATAAGGAAATGATGTTACATAGAAATTTTAACTTTATATAGTATTAACCTACGAATAAAATACATAAAATGACATAATAAATGCTAATTAATTTTATATGGTAGATGATTAGTTGTGTAATTACCAAACTCTTTCAATATTAAAAAATGAACATGTAAATTTTTACCACCAAGCATTTGGATCAAGAGAGAAAGGATCATGATATTTTTGATTAATTAGAGAAGTAAAACCAACAAAAATGTGTTGACAATATTTATTACATCAAATAATTTCTAAGGATTTCAATCTACTCTCTTCTTCTTTTCTTATAGCAACTTGTTTTCCTCTCTTCATTTTTTCATATCTATCATTTGTGAAGGGTGGCATAATTCTTAGTCCTTGCAAAGATTTGACATGTGATATTGCCACAAATGTGAGACCACTTCTTTTAGTGGGACCTATATCAATAGTAGCTTTGTCTAGTGTCAACCCTTGTGACTTTTGTATGGTTAAATCCCAAGCCAATCTCAATGGAATTTGTTTTGTGCTACCCCTATCAATTTCTAGAATTGGAACTCTCTGGGGATGACGGTCATCGAAAGGCATTCCAAAGTAACTATCAAAATCTACAAGTACATAAGATGGTGGTAGAGTTGGTGCACTTCTAGGTCTATATACAATACTTTGAATATAACCAAGTGCTCCATTGACAAGACCTGCTTCAATCCATAAGTTTGAAGTTAGCATTACCCTTGCACTTTTGCTGAGTAATAGTTCCATGTCGAGCTCATCACTTCCATATCCATCTATAGAACTATGTGTTGTTGTTTTAATATAAATGCTTCGTGCAATGGGGTTTGATAATGATAATAGCTTTTTATTATTATGATTGTGCACATTATCATTTGTTGAAAATAAATGAACACTGTTTTTCAACTCATCATTTTATGTAGTACTCATGTTTCCATTGGATCTTGACCTAAGTAACATCCAATCATCTATTGTAGGGTTCACATCCCTTATATTTGATAGAAGAACATGAAATATTTCTTGGTAATTGCTTTGTCTGTAATACCCCTTCATTTTGCTTCTTGTTCAAGTTGCTTTATGCTATGTTTGATTGCAGTTACTTTGATACTGGATACATTTTGTTATGATGTTTTGATCGCTACTATTGAGTGACAACTATTATTGTGGGATGTAGTTACCTGATTATTGTTTCACATGCATTGTAAATTAATGATGTTGTAGAGTTAACATGAAATGTTATTATGAGATTATTGGAATTATGATGGAAGTGTCAGTTTCGATGAGTGTATTGGTGAAGAGGACGGTTTTGCATCGCTCGCTTGCAAGCGCCCTCTGAATCCGCAATTCCTTCTTCACGGTGTGTATTATATGTTGGATATATTGTATGATGTTGTTTACTTGGTTGCAGGATTGTAGGTACATGACATCGACTCCACCTGGTTTCACAGGTTTGAGCGTGTCGATCCAACGGTTAAGTTGAATGGGAGATAGTAGCTAGGTAACATGTGTCAAGTTTACACCCTAGCCTTAGTGTGTCATCAGTCGTGTGTGTCGAGCCATTGTTTGTCTTGTTTTAATGTTATTTAATTCTGAAGGATTATTGATTTGGAAATAGATACTTAGAATAATTGCATTTAAATCATGTTGATGGTTATTTAATTTAAATAATGCAATGTGGATAAAAGTTTATATTTGAATTAATTAATTATATTTAAATTATTTAATTAATTAAATTTAATCCAAGGGGGTTGAGTTTAGTTATTAAATAATTAAATTAATTAATTAAACGTGATGCAAGAGAATGAAAGGAAATAAAAGAATTAAAATTAAATTTGGAATTTAATTTCAACGTGTGGGAATTAAATTAGAAATTGTAATTAAATGTTTATTTGTGAAATTGGTTGCAACTTTGGAAATTAATTTATTATTTGAAATTACATTTTAAATTGAAAGTGGGTTTTCGAAAAGTGAAATTGAAATTGAAATTTGAAATTTGAAATTGAAAGTGAAATTGAAATTGAAATTTGAAATTGAAATTGAAATATCTAATTTGCATGTAATGTGAATTAGGGTTGTATTAGGTATTGTTGATTTATAAAGAATACATGTTTTAATTTTAGGGCAGAAAGTTTTTAGGAAAATTTATTTTTACAGCAGGAAAGAAATTTTGAAAAATTTGCACAAGGGTTTGAAGAAAGTTTGATTGTAGAATTGATTGAAGGAAAGATTGTTTGCATTTGTTGGATTCATTGGAACATTGAAGAAAATTCAGGAAATCTTTGGAGCAGGCTTGCATCAGAAATTCATCTCTTCCTGTAGCTTCTTGTACCAGGTTTTCCTCTTTGTATTTTATTGTTCTTGATTGTTTTTTTTTAAATAGTAATGATTAAAGAATTATTTGTTAAATCTATTTTAGAAAATAAATTTGATATTAGAAGAAAAGAATTAAACAAATTTACAGCCTTTGCTTGTGAAAATTCTTGAGTGAAAATTGTGAAAACCTTAGTTGAATTTAAATTATTTGGGGAAATCGATTTTGTTGTTATTGAAATCAAACATAGAGATTGAACAATGCATTTAGAATGTTTTTAGAAAATGAAACCTTCTGTTTATTATTAAAAAACGGATTTTAAAATCTGCAGTATAGTTATATTTTTCATGGTAAAATGGTCTGGTTGCGTCGCCTATAACTTCACTTTCACAAACTGGGTTTCAGGAAATTTAAAGGGTTTTTGCATTTTGAAATTTTCTTACCCCTGTCCAAAAATCGCAAATACCAGATCGTAGTTTTTGAGTTATGCTTGAAACATGAGACTGCTGTTAAGTTATTTTCCATGGCTGTTCTGAAAATAAAATAATAATAAATTGATATTTATAAATATTAATATTTTAGGTATTGTTATTATAATACTAAAGTATTATATTTATTTATATTATTTTAAATAAAATTTGTATATTAGATTAGTGGAATTAAAATTATAAAACGTATGGGGAAATTATTGTTTATTTTAAAATGGCATGTTAAAGTTTAATTGAAGGAGTTAAATATTTGATTTAAAGAATGCATAATTTAAAATTTAATTGTGGAATTTAAATTCATATGTAAAAGGTCCAATTATTAATTTGATTTAATTGGAAAAATATATTTATATTTTGGAAAATTAATGATAAGGGATATTTTATTTTTAATTAAAACAATTTGATATTCTGTAAAGAATAGAAGATATGTTAATAATTAAATATATTTAAATATATTAATTTATATTTAGTATATATATTGAAGGCATATATCCATTTGAGAGAATAAATAATATTTATATTATTTTATTATGTTGTTTGCAAATTGGGTATTATTAGTGTTTTAAAAGAAATGATTAGTATGTGTAGAAAATGTATAGAGAAAGATATTTTATTATATTAAAGTGATTGCATGTTCTAAATAGAAAATTGAATGAAATGCAAGATTTGGTTAGGAAATGGAAAGAGTTTATTTGCATGGATTTGTGTCGATTTAAAAGTAAATTAAGAAATTGTTTTATTGATGAAACAATCAATTATGTTATTTATTAATTTCTATTTAGATTAATTGAATCATTGTGAATGGATTATGAAAAAGGTATGGATTTAGTATATCCAAAAGTAGTATCTTCCTCATGATTATATTAAAAGATTTAATTCTTTGTATTCAGTTAAGGGAAGTAAGTTTAATTGTTTTAGATTTTCAATAATGAAAAGGGAAATAGAGGTTATGATTATTTTAGATGATCTAGGTATCATGTCTTTGACTTTGTCAACACTACCTACTGAATGAGTATGGATTTAGGAAATCCAAATATTAGATTTGATTGATGACTTGAATGTTTTGTTGCTATGTCATCAAGTTGCATTGTTGGTTTTGGGATTTAGTGTTAGTCCTAAATTATAAGTCTTCCAGAAGATCTTAGAGGATAAGGGTTGTTGAATCTTTATGACATCCAGTTGTTTTCCCTTGGGTAGTGCATGGCGTCTTTTCAGTTTTACCCGGTCTCACGAACGGGGATGGTTGCACCTCTTTGGTTTAGAAACGGATTATGGGATCCATGTCTCCTTGTATGGAGTGACCTTGTTATGTGGTTTCATCTTGTTGCCTCCTGTGAAAGGAGTGGACTATGTGATTGTTGCCTCCAAGATGTTTGGAGTGAGTTTCTATTATTTGTATCCTCCTTGTGTTGGAGTGGATTATGATGCCTAGTTGGTATACACTTGTGGTTCCCTTGGTGGATTGTTTGGGTGTGTGTTGTCGAATAGAAGAGTGGCTTCTGTTAGGTGCCAGAGCCCAAAGAGGTAAACTGGATAACCTTCAGGAGTGATTTAAACAAGTGATAATTAAAATAATGTACTTAGAAGATTAGGACTAACTTCTCACTAATCAAGATAATTTTACCTCACTCATAGACACAAGGGCTTATTTAGATTTGGGATGAGTGAGAAGGCCTAGAATGGCAAGATCAACTATCTAGTTCTTGCGAGAGGTAGTTGATTCCGCATGAGTGAGTATGAGTGCTGGGATTCGGTTGAGGCCACTAGGATTACTTGTGCTGGAGCCTATGAAGGATGCCCAAAGGAGATCTCATGACAAACCTTGCGATGACACTCTATCTAGGACAACTGTTGTTAATTGTTTTATGTGTATGGTTCTGTAAACATACTTGATTATTATTATGTCTGGAAGCAATGTGACCTATGTCAGTAATGTTGGAGTTGTACTTGTATTGTACTTGATTTGTACTTATGTTGTACTTGAGTTGTACTTGATTTGTACTTGTATGGTGAATGAGTTGTACTTGTTAATTCATTTGGTTGGTTATAACAGTATGAGTCAGTTTGAGTCTGCCTTTGGTTAGAGGTAGTAGAATCTTTGTCCATGTTACTTTGTTACTATCTCCTAGCATGGGGGGTGGGCCTTTGGGTACCACATTGGTAGGGTGGAACGTGCACCAAAACCATTGGGTCCCCAGCTATCTTCAATACTTGGTGGTGAGACATCCAGATGGATAGCTCGCGGTTCTTGTTGTATTACCTTGCATTGTAATATTTCATTTTGTATAAGTTATCTACCCCTCTTTTTTTATGAGGTGGAGTTATGTAATTGTAATACATTTGTACTAGTGTCTCATTCTGGGAATGAGGAATGCAACTATTGGATTAAGATAATGATTATGAGATTATACCTTGGTTGATTATCTTATTATGTTATGTGGTATTCTTATGATGTATGAAGTTTATTTCATAAAGTTCATAAGACTATGGTTTTATGTAATGTGTATGTGTGGGTTTAGGTAATCCTAACCTTGTAGCCTTAGAGGTTGTTGTTAATTATTAAGCGAATGTGTATGTTAAATGCACTTTATAAAAAAAAAAAAAAAAAAATCGGTTCGCTTAAGACATTAATTGCAACTTCCTTTAAGGTTACTTGGCGGGGCATTACATTGTCCATCCTGTCTGAAAATATGACTTAAAGTAACTATAGTTTTGCATGTCTTCTACTTTCATATGCTAGTCTATGATTGATAGAAGGCAATTGTGCCAAATCTCCAGCCAATATCATAGATATGCTTGAAAAAAATATTATAATATGTATACTAAAAAATATTTACTTTGAAATTAGTACTCTAAAATACTAAGGAACAAAGTATATTACAATGTAGATCTCTTACTCTAAGAAATTTAAATACTAAACATGCCTCCAAAACTTTTATGGCTATTTTCTAGAAATGATTGTTGAAGACGAGAACTTCTATGTTTTGGAGTAACCTCTCTCCTAGGAATCTCATTTCATCTATCAATATATATTTTGTGTGAGATATTTCCTCTTGGAAACTTGCAAATCATGTACCTTGTAGCTCACTGAATTATTTTATCGGTATTCTCAACTTAGAATGAATCGTTGATGCTCCAATGTTGAATGTCGCAACTCCTATTAGTGCAAGTAGAAGCAAAGCAGATCATTGTGGAGAGGCTACATTTTATAATGCTTGACGGATTGCACCAATTAAATACAACTTGCCTATTCCTATTGTGCCTTGGATTATCATATATAAGGGTGATGCATCTTGACATGTATGATAGTGGGAGATTATGATGTTAAGTTCTTTATTTTGTTTGTTACTAAGGTTTCCATAGTGCACACATTGTGGTATCTCATCATGAATAAGACAACCAACATTTCTCATCAAGTTAATGAAATTTGCAACTTCATTTGTGTATTGTTCATTTTGAAATTCTCAAGACCAATCTATTTGTCGATCTATATCTCTTCTTCCCAACATATCTATCTCTGAAACTGGCATAATCTATCCATGATGAAGTCCAAAAACAATCTCCCATTCGTTCTCTATAGTAGCACCTTGGGCATTATCATTGTCTTTAGATTCTGAATCAGTCTCATTTTCAGTATCTCCTCTTCTTTCTAGGTGCAATTGATTATATCAGAAGTTATCCCATGTGGAAACTATAGATTCATCATTATTACCAATATCTGTGTGAATGTCGCAAAAGGGTTTGTAAAGCAATAACTCTGAAGAGCAAAAATCAATCCATTTTTCTGAGTGATGTGCAAGAATTGATTGAAATCTAGGAAAGACTCTTACAATATCTGCTATTTTTCTTGGACTCCATTTATTGTCACCTCTCCATTTTTTGTTATATATCCATGATTTTGCAACATCAATAAGGCATAGAGCTTCCATAAATTGGGGCCTATTCCTATAAGAATCAATGAAAGTTATGGTTTGTTCCTCATTCTATTCATCAACATTTAAGTCTACACATTTGAATACTTCCTTTGAAACATTTAAGTTGACAAATACTATACTACTCTGTACCAATGGGAGTTCTACTAGCATATGACTTGTTTCTTGGGCTCCAATATCTCTTTCTATCAGTGTTTCAGTGAGAAGTCATCTATAAACTTTTGATGCTAAATCATCAAGATTTTCTATATTTGCTAGTCAAAACAACATCTGATGGTATGTCTCTGAACTTCTTTCAGCTTTGGCTACATACTTTGTGATATACTTAATTACGACATGTTTCGACATAACAGGTTGCCAATCAATATTTGATCTCCACAGTTGGAGTATGTAATGGTTGTATGAATTAACTCTATCATCATTTCTAAATGCCTCAAATTTTATCTCACCAATTTCTAAATATCTATTTATTTTAGATCCTTCTAAATTCAATGGCAATGGTGCATTATACCTATATGTCATTAACATATTTTCTTGGTAAATAAAATGATATATTGAAGGCTCGAACAATATTTTTATTTAAAATAAATAAAATTAGTTAGGAAGCATTTACCTGCAAACCAATTTCCCAATCTTTTTGTGTAGACATGCACCTTCTTTGTACATTGTGTGGATTTGTACGGTATTTAGAATCTCATCATAGTCATCATTGAAAGAAGTTTCTATCAGTTGTCTGGTGTTTTTCAAACATGGGTGTAGACTGAAATTTTGATATGTCTAGAACATAAATTTAAATCTGTCAGTATCATATTTGTTATATTTTTAAAGTAACTATATTAAATAAAAGTTTCAATTTATTAACTCACTATAATCATACCTATATGTTTTGAAGGTGTGTATCTCATCGAGGGTTGCATGCATGAAATAAATCATGGAGATATGATGCAACATAGTACAATTGATTTGAATTATTCCAATCTATAGTTTCCAATTTGGTGCTCCATTTAACCATATAAAACCAGGCACATGCATGGATCCCCTATGTTTCCATTCGTATCTGCACCAATAATCTTTAACATTCATACCATTCTTGAGTATCTCTTTTTTGAAAGTTGAGTTTCTTAAATGCATATATTATGCAACAATGTGTGGGTAGTCAATGATATTTTGTTTCTTCCAAAGTTGTGCTTCTTGTGGACTGCTTGGTGGTGTTCCAGGCATCAATGCATGCAAATCTGGCTAGTACAAGTCTATTGTGCTTAATGTGAAAAATATTGTTGGCACTCCAATTTGATGAGGCATGTTTGTTCGTTTTGCTCGACACTTTTCCCAATATGATCTTTTTCCCCTTAAACTGGTTCCAAATCGCTTCAATTTATCTGCTAGATGGGAGTGTGGTGTGTTCTCCATATGTTCACACAACTCCGATATTGTGATTGGAATTTTGTGCAAACTTATTTTAACACAAATTATTGTGCTATTTTGTGCTTAGTGTCTCATTATCATATTCATCATATAATAACAAAACCTTGGATGCTTTCCAAATCTATTATCTCTATATCATAGTAGGTTCTTGACTAATTCATGAAGATGTACTCTCCTTAGTCATGGTTCCAACCAATCACATTTACCATTGGGAAACAAAGAGGGGAATGCCATGTCAAAAAAACCTAGCCTGGTATATTCATTTATGGGAGACGAACCAATGGTAGGCCAATCCATCATCACTGTTGGGTCTACATTAGGATTTATGATGCATGCACGAATCAAATCCATTTCTCTCTAATCATTTGGTGGTTTGGATGCCATTGATGTTGTGTGCTCTATTATGTTTCTCTCGTCTATCTCCACCAAGGGGCCCACAAAAACAATATCATTTTTGTCTGAATCAAACTCCATATGCACTATTCGCAACTCATTGAAAATATTATAGTAAAACTTGCCATGCATAATTTTTTATTATAGGTTAGTGTATACATGATTTCTATTTACTATGAATTTATAGTTTGTTCCACGTTGATCCTTTCTACGTACTACAATCACTACAAGATCTTTAACTAAATGTGGTAATTTTTTTGCCACACTTTCTATGTTATGTGGAAAAATTATCGTGTGCCCTCTATATTTCAACTAACCACCAGTTGCATGTGTCACTTGCAAAATTGGGCTCACACGTGTGATGAGCATTTCTTCCACTTTAGTTAGATTTTCCAATTGTATTGGTTGGGCCTCAGGATCCATATTGTTTTCAACTGACAATCTATGGTTATCTTTTTCTTTTATGCATCTATTACAGATAGGACCTTGAGGACTACAGAAGACTTTAATTCTAATGTAACATTCTTGACAAATATAGCACATCACTGGTGATGCCAACTTATCTAATTTATTACAAAACGACATTTGAAATTGCATGAAATTCATTTCTAGCAATCCATTAGCATCTAGGAATTCATGTGGAAGTGATTCAAGAGTTGATCTCATTTCATGTTGATTTACATTTTCTGGTGTTTCTACAACAAGTTCTACTGACCTAGAAGCTTCCTCTTCTACGTTCCTTTTAAAATCTGCTATGTGTATATTCATTTCAATATTGGCCTAATGTCTAATTTGTTCTATTTCCCCTAGTTTGGGATTGTTTTGTTCTTGTCCCCCATTATCTATAAGACATACCTCAACATCCTTTTATTCTCTTATCAGTTGTTGTGAATGTGCCTCCTCAAATGTGCATTGGCATGTATTTCTATTGGTGTCTCTATATTGGGGGTTGTCCATGTCCTGTCTTTGAGAATGTGAGTGGTGGTTAGGTGTTTGGTGGCCTATATTTCTATTAACATTACCCTCTACTATTGTTTCATTTTGTAACTATTCAATAGTGACCTCTGATATATGTTTACCATATTATTCTCTGTCAACTTCATTCCTTTGGGCTCTGTACACATCCACTTGAGCATCTGCCAATTATTGTATACGACGTCTACAATATTCTCTATTGTATTGTTTTCTTTGCTCCTCTGTCTCGAAGAAGTGTTTCCTCAGTCAAACCATAGCTATTATATAAAATGCATAGAGAACTTAAATAAATAAAAAATATTTATTTATATTATCCTCATAAAGATAAAATTTCAAAAATAAATAGTGTGCAGTAAATATTAATGTACAAAATCAACTAATAGTATAAAAAAATAACTCAAAAATAGAACTTCTGAAAATAGTAAAGACATAAATACTTAAAAAATGTGTTCTCATATTATAAATGTTGAAAGAAAAGTTCGATAAAAATAGGTGTGAGCTTGTGTATTCATGATTTATGTAATATGAAAATAAATATGACAATGATATGTTTATCTCATTATAGATTTACATAAATAAGTGAAGGAAATATTTAAAGCGACCCTAATGTATCACTCGTGAAATATTCTACGTATTGAGCTTTTGATACAAATTTGTACAACTTCCAATCCACTATTTCAAGTCTTTTTTATGTTGTACATATTTTTATTTTGATAAAAACAAAGTTTTATTTATATTTTAATAAATACCAAACTATTTACATTACATATTACAATTTTTTTTGTTGCATAGTACTATGACTATTTCTTGCATTACATTTGGTTGAGATGTCTTTGAAATCCCTATATAAGTAAATCAAAGTCACCCTGTTCGTATTGTTCATCATAAAATATCTCCCTAACAAAGCCCCCAAATGCAGCAAGCATGTCAACTGCACGGTGTAACATGTTTCAATTGTTTCTTCAATTGAAGTAACATTTATGCCTTCAACTGCATGTAGACAGGAGGTTATGAATTTAAGCCTATCTATGAGTTCCTTGTGTTGATTCATAAGATCTCTTCCCAATCGTTGGACTTTTGTATCCTTGAAGTCATTTTAGTCAATCCTTGAAAGTGCAGGACTTGTAACTGAGCTATCCTCCTAGAATCGGTATCTGTAATGTCAATGATTTCCACTTCTTCTATATGATTTTCCATGACTAGAATCTCAATCATTTCTATCTCTTCAAGATGATTTTCCATGACCTAAAATAAATAATAGAAGGATTATTTGTAGATGGGAACAAAATAGATAGATTTTCAAAAATCATTATAGTATTAGTACTAACATTTATTATTATGTTCTTAAACTATTTCCTAACTCTAATTGAATTGTGATAGTAACTCAAATCCTACCTATAATGCTATTCAAATACTAAGACTAACCTCAACAATAAAGTTCATCAATATCTATCCTAAAAACATATACAATTTTCAAAGAAACAAAAACTTGTCTTATTGATGCGATTTGAAATGTTCCTCCTCTCTTATTGTCACTATTAGAACCACATCCTAATAAATTCCTCTAAACTCATCCCAATGGCTTCTTTGTAATAAATTCCTCACATAAAAAATTCTAAGAGGTGAAGATTCATGAAATGTACTTTTTAAATTAGGGTAATGCATATTCGATATAATATTAAAGTGCAAAGCTCCACGGTATTAAAATACGCGAAAAGGTAGCATGGAAGAGATGAAACCAAGTGCGGAGAATATGCGAAAAGGTAGCATGGAAGAGCGAAGAGTAATTCGACAGTTCAAGTGGAGTACGTGTTTTAGAAGCATAAATTACTTGATTTATTGTAGTTTCCCCACATGCATGTGGAAGTCTTGGAGTGCTTAATGTGAGATCTTCCTTTCGTGCTTATATGAGGTCACCATGTGTTTCCAATCAATTGGTGTAGAAGTTGCATTGACTTTCTAGTTAGAAAGAAATTTTGATGGAAATTAATCAGTTTGTCATTATTTTTATCGTGCAACATTGACCAAGGGCTCCACATTCTACAAAAGCAATTCCAAAGAAAAGAATCAAGACTCTTTAGTGGAATTAGGTGAAATTTAATTTTGGTAGTGTGTCTCAAGGCAAATTGGAAAATGTAGGGCAAGCTTTGCTCTAAGGAGCTTAAAATGTGATTATGTATATGGAAGATCCTTCTTTCTTATTGTCAAAATCAATGAGGCAAAGTGGGAAGGTCTAGTAGTAGGGATGGTTTCAGCTAGCTTGAGAGCTCTGGTTCATGGATTTATGATAAGTACAGTAGATTAGTATTTTGATCTGATTTGTAAATTCAATACACACTTCAACAAAACTTGAGTAGGAAAAATAACTTAAAGGGCACAAGGTGGTGAAGCAACTTACTCACACGGAGCTACAAATACCATTCATGACATTAGAATTACTTTCTATTTTTCTTCTTTAAAAATGTCTGATAAATTTTGGATTTGAGTTTGGACCTTTCTTAATGTTTTCAGATGTGGGGAGTTTTGGTTGGATTGGAAAACTTGGGCTACATTTGAATGTACCCATTAATCTCTATGTAAAAGGAAAGGTTTAATTTATTTAGGATTTTCGAAGCTTTTATAGGTTTGTTACTATTATTTCTTATTTTTTGTATTTACTACTTCCTGCTACTGATCTTGCGATCCTCTCTTTACACTATTACTTCATTATACACAACCTTTACTTATTCTATTTCTCATCATGTTGTTGTTGCAATTTTCATTTTTCTGATAACATAGATGCTTATGCAGTACTCACCATGTTATAGCTGTGACGTCGAAGCAGTGATCGGATTTGTATGGTGGCCTCAATTTGATCTTTTTGATGGAGAATCAAAATTTATAAGCATTTAGTTCTAAGTTCTAATCTTATAATCTAAATGCTTATATGCACTTTAGATTCTTTACTCTCCTTAATAAATTATGGGTGACCAAAATTTTTAGTTCTCCCATGTCTTGATAAATTTGATTTCAACATAGAGTTGAAAGCTTGAAGGGTTTCATTTCATTCCTTAATAGAACAAATTAAGTTAAGAATGGACTGGAAAATCTGGTACCATGAAAACAATTTTGTGCCAATAGTGATAGATCAAGCCGAGTTGACAATGTGGGAAGGTGATGATTTTGGACTCCAGCTATCATAGTATTTATTGTGTTTTAAATTCAAGGAAGTGTACTTTTACTGTTCTTTGAAATTTTTGATAGGTGTTTATGTATGATGGGAAATTTTATCCAATTAATGTAGGCCTCTCCATCTTTCAAATCTATTGACTTGGGGGCATCTTTTAATGGAATCTAATATTTATAGTAAGGAAGTTATATCAGAACAAATGTCCATGTCTCTAAATTTTGTTTCCCCATTCGCATTTAAAATCTCCTTCACATTTCAACGAATTCTTTTGTTCTGGAACTTTGGGAATTGAATTTTACTATTTATGCATATTAAAAGTTTATTTTTGTTTCAAATATATATAGGTTAAACTGGGCATTAATTTCAGAAAGTAGATCGATCCCTCTCACAAAGGGAACACCTTCGACGTACCTATGAAAGGCCATCACTAAGATCTTGCATGTACTTTCTCGCTCTAATAATTAGAATATTATGATTCTCCTGTAGCTACATTTGGTTCACCTTAATAAATGTAGAAATAATCATTTTGTATTGAAAAACTTGCAGAGATGTTATTATTTTGGATTTGTTTTCCATTAAATCCTTGAGATAGTGGTGCATGGACAAGATAATTGCACTCGCAGAACATTAAAGAATTTTAAGCTTCATGAAAGAATAACAATGTGGTAACTGCCAAGAATATTTTATATGTATGCAATATACTTCAAGATTTCTTTTGATATTGTGTCTCTTCAGACTACCTTGTGATTTTTTTTTTTAATTTGGCCGAGGTAGTGCTTTCTTTATCTATTCATACGAGAACTGTAAGGGCTTGACTAAAATGACAAATGCATAACGACTTTAATTTTAAAGTGTTGCGACTACAGTCATGGTAGACAAAGAATTCCAAGCCATTGTGAAAGTGATGACAACGTCTATGGTAAAATCGGCTATCCCAACACCCTCGCAGACAATGTTCCTTTCTAGTCTCAATCTCTTTTTACTGTTGTTTAGTAACAATCAGAGGATTCTCTTCTATGTAGTTCCTCCTACAAACGATTAATGTTCAATAATAGAAGCCCTAAAGAAAAGCCTCTCCTCTGTTATGGTGTATTTCTATACTCTGGCGAGTCACTTGAGAAACTGTGAATCCGACAAGTCATAGATCAATTGCAACGACGGAGGAGTGGATTCACTGACGACCATTACAAACCTATATATTTCCTTAATATTGATATAGGCTTCCTTAATACTATTTCAAAGATGATGTGATCTAAAGGCATTCTGTTAAGTTTTTGCATATCTAAGGCCTGTGACAAATCCACATCAGATCTAGGCTATGCATCTAAGTACAAAAATATGAAATGATAAATTTCAACTACAAAGTTGAACATTTGTATCTACTATGTTTTATATTGGATGATAAACTCAAATGAAGCCATAGGTTGGTAATATTGACAAATCTATATTCACTGTTCATTTAGAGATGAAAAATAAATCCAAACATCTACCTACAACTAGCTATAACTACCTAAAACCCTCTGCTAAAGAAGAACAGTAAAAAAATAATGCAAATTATAGAGTGACTATCTATTTCAGAGCATGCATGTGTGATGTACATGACTATTTACCTATATATTTCCTGTCTATGTATTCTATTTCAAATTTGATGTATTCTATTTCGAATTTCTTTTACTCTTGTGAAGGGAAAAAATTCCATTCTAATAATGTAGAGATGCAGAGAGTATTTTATATTTTAGAAGTAAAGAGATTTTGTAGGAGTTTATCCGATCCAAACAAAACAGAAAACAAAAATTTGCCTAAAACATCAGCATCAACAAAGAAATGGAATCAATGTTTTTAAATGCGAAAGGAGCACACCTTTTGTTTTGAAAGCAAAGATGTAGCCAGCCTCAAATATTGGCTGACGGAGTCTCTAGATTTGTCCCAGTCCAATCCTTTTGCACCGTTGAAAATTAATCTACAAAAGGTATTAAAAACTATAAAACCGCACAGGCAGCCCTCCCTTAGGTAACAACCTTCCTCACATAAAAGCTTAATGTTAATGAAATCAAATTCCAAGCAGAGAAAAATATAGAAAATATAACCCTTGTAGTTCCTAACCTGACACACTTCTCTCCTTACTCAGATAACACCTCCCTACTTAGATAACAAACAAAGCTGCAAAATACTAGTTATGAATACACATTCTTCCTTCAGCAAGGAAAATGTAGTCAAATCTTTTATTCTTTATTTGCAGGGCAATTGCATGTAACGACTAAGGAAGAGTAAATGCTTGGTCGTGCATTAGTGACACCTCTTTGCTCAGTTCCTACTTGCCACTCAACCTGAAACGCCACCCTATTGTGTTACATGTTCATGACTCTTCCACTCATATCAACTGCATGAGGTGGTGATGTGTCAGATGTTTGAAAATTCCAAAAGGAATAAACCATTTATTTTTGCTAAGACCTTTACTTGTGCTAGCCTCCTATAGAGGTTGTCCTGCCATTGTAGGGTTACACCTTTCAATGTAATCAAAGCATGAATAGAAATTTATATGAAGTATTTTTAAGTGGTTCCAAATGTAAACTAAGTTCTTAATAGTTAACGGTGGGACTTTTAAAATCTTTTAACTAATTGTTGTGTTAGAATAGTGCAAGTCATTTAGATAAGAAAACTCCAC
The DNA here is from genome assembly GCA_007115665.2 of Sequoiadendron giganteum. Lineage (NCBI taxonomy): Eukaryota > Viridiplantae > Streptophyta > Pinopsida > Cupressales > Cupressaceae > Sequoiadendron > Sequoiadendron giganteum. The sequence goes on from CM021108.1 coordinate 339,679,768, forward strand.
TAGTTGTTGAGTCTTGATTGTTCAATGATTTACAAAGCCCTCTCTTTTCTTGTTGTACTATCTCACTTGTGCCATATATTACTTATTCCTTGTTGGATTGATGCTTTTGTGGCATATTTCAACATTACCATTCATTATTTTGAGTCATTCATATTATTAGGTGAGTACTTTGAAACATTTTTTTTGATACGGTAAGTAGCATTTACAGGGTGTTGTACCCTTAACACACAGAGCCATAGGGCCATAAATTTCAAGTCCAAAAAAAATTAGAAACTAAGCCAAAAAAACATAGACCGTGGACCAACAGTAGATAGACAAAAAATAGACACAACTAAAATAAATTGGCATTTTCCCAGTTCTTAGACATGAGATTGACAACATCATCCCCAACCCATTCTTGATCTTCATTAGAATTCTTCCCGTCCAATTCATCCTTTATAACTGCAGACAGAGTGTTGGTAACAAAGTGGACCAGCTTAACAATAAAACGAGTCAAGACACATAATGTCTTGTCCATATTATCCATTATTTCCTGCAGCACATGACACTCCTCCCCATAATCAATAGTCTTCACAACATCAACACACTCTATGTACAGTGGGTCTGAGGACTAGGAAGTTGAGTTCTCTTTATGCACTTTCTTGATATCAAGCATGGAGTTGGGCCCACCAGCATACTCCTCCTCCTTATCCCCAGACACCTCCTCATCCCTGTAATATTTTATGTCAAACCACTCCTCCTCCAAGTCCAAGTCCACTTGCATTTTCTTATTGTTCTTAGCCAATCTACTAGAAATTTTGATGATGGTCTCACCACCAGTCACAATTGTAGCCGCAACCACCGTGTCCCCCTTAGAATCCTTACCCACCATAGTTTTACCTCTATTGTCCCTCGTTGGAGGCTCCATCAAACCCTTCGCATCATCTTTACCTTTCTTCTTCGGGGTGGGTTTGCTAGAAGTCTTGGTAGGGGTTGACTTGAGATCACAAAGATTAGCCGCAACACTAGTTTGGGAATTTCTCACATTCCCCTTAAGCTTTTTAGTAGCAGGTTTAGGCTTTTTAGCAACAACTGAATGGGTTTTTCTGATGGGACCTTTGGACTCGGTTGGGGAAATATTGGCCATAGCAAGAGGTTCAATTTCCTCAAAATGGACAATATATATGGGCTTAGGTGGGCATAACACAAGATGGAAGTGGTAAAGTCTCATAATGAGACCTTGGTGAAGTAGTAGGGGAGGGGTATCATTAGGGTTTAGACTTGCGGCCTCAATGCATTTTTCAACAAAGCTCTCTAAATCCTTGAGGAGGAAGAAAGGAAAGCTTAACAAGATTTTATGCCTAAGGTGATTTAACAGAGGGAAATGGTAGAAGAAGTAGGCTTTGTATCTACCTTCAAGAGTCATGTACTTCATAATGGCGAGGCAAACTTGGTCCCATGGCTACAATAGGGCCTCACTCTCAAATCATGACTAGTTATGAAGTGACTTCTCATTCCCCACAAAAAAAGCATTAAGACTATCATTATCTTGGGTCTTGGTATGCTTCAGATATTTCTTACCAATACTCAACAACCTTGTCGTCTGCACTATCACTTCCTCATTCACTTCAAAGGATATTTCACCAAGAGTCGCTCTTCGATCTTTCCAAGAATTAGCAAATTGCGTAGATAAATTAGGGTCATGACCCACTAGGCTCTCCATCAGGGGATCCAAACTACCTTCAACACATATATGCCACACTAGCGGATCTTTGTGAAATTCGCCACAGTTGTCAGGCTTCGTTCGCACTCTATCACCACCCATAATGTCGCTCTACATAAGGAATAACCAGACAACCTGTGAGAGAAAAAGGTTAGAGAAAATGGTTAAGTAAAAGATCATCCGCACATTTAGGATTTTAAGCCAAATAGAGTAGCCTTGGGTAATCAATGCAATGTATAGGATGCATGCATGAGGAGGTAAATCTTTGAAAGCAATCTTGGTGGAGTCATAAATGAGAATCTTCAAACTCTTGCGGCTAGGTAAGCAAAGCATGATGGGAATGGAAGGCTTGTTATCCATGTTGTTATTACATAGAAACCAAGGTAGGATGAATGCGAGGCTAAATTTAGAAGCATCAAAGAGACTAGTCTTTAGAAGATGAGAAAAAATAGCAGAGAGGATAGATCCAAACAGGATCTTTTCCTCGTAATCATTAGTCACATCAATTTTTAAAACACAAAACTTTATGAAGATACAATAGCTAAGCACAATTTCCAAAAGGAGATTACATAATGTACAGCCCTGCATGGCCTCGATCTCGAAGTACCCACCATAATTCCTCATGATGCCCTTTTTTCCAAAAATAAACTCCACAAAATTTCCTTTGCAGTCTCTAATGACACCTCCTATGTTGGCTCTGACCAGGTTCCCTTTGGCTGCCCCATGAAAATTAATTTTATACCAGCCCCTATCTAGAGGCTTCTAGATAGTGTTACTCCTAGCTAGGGATCTACAATTATCAGAGGAGCTTGCCTCCAAATTTTGATTCCAAGCCTTGGTCATAATGATTTTCTTCTCAATTGGTCCCTTATCCAAAATTTTCCATTTGAAGAGACAAATGTTTTCCTTAATGAGCTGAGAACCAATGCAAAAAACCTCCTTTGGACTCATCTCAGTGCTCCTGAAAGTCTTGTTCTTTCTCTCTTTCCACAGACACCAACAGATAATGGAGGGAACCTGGTTCCAAATTTCACAAGGTAAGGGGTGAAAGAAGGGTCTTTTCCAGCTCAAAATAAAGGATTTAATATCCTTACACATAGTCCATTAAATTCCCAGAAGTTCTAAAGCCAACCCCCACACTTCAACAACAAATAGGCATTGTAATAATAAGTGGTCCACAAATTCTTCATTAGATTTGTATAAAAAACATCTCTTGGGGATCTAGAATCCCCTTTTCCTCAAATTGTCTTGGGTAAGAATCTTGTTATGGCAAGTTGTCCACCAAAAGGAGTTAACTTTCAAGATCATATGTTGGTTCCAAACCCTCTTCCAAAGGTCAAGAGCAACACCCTGGTCCATCAGCAGATTGTAAGTCGACCTGACAAAAGGATCAACTTGCTTGTCATTAGTCCAGAAGAATTCATCCCCCAAAGTGGTTGAAGGAAGTCTAGTAAGGGAGAGTAACTCCTGCAAAGAATTGGCAAGGAGCCTCAGGTCAGGGGATAAAGGGAAACAAAGTGACAAAACATTCCACTTCCTAGCCCCCAGATGGCCAAGGATGTAATCACTAATATGAACACCAAAGAAACATTGAGCCAGCCTCTTAAGATTTCTAAATTCAGAGTTTTCTAGAGCGGTATCAAGTAACCAAGGGTCCTCCCAAAATTTTATTTTTTCACCATTGCCAACCTTCCACTTCATCCCAGTCTTAATCAAACCCTGCAAGCTACAAATATTCCTCCAGGACAAGGAACCCAAAGGGTGGACCTCCGAGAGGTAGTCAACTAAAGGTTTGTTTTGAAGATACTTGGCACTCATAATTTTACACCAATCCTTTTTATTTCTCATTTGTTCCCAGGCCACATTGGCCATCAAAGCCTTATTGGTATTAGAGACAATCATAATCCCAAGCCCTCCACAATTCTTAGGTTGACAGACTTTCTCTCATTTGACTAGAGCAAATTTCTTCTTGTCCTCAGTCCCAGACCAAAGGAAATTCCTTTGAATTTTCTCAATTTTCTCAGCTATATATTTGGGGACCTTGAATATGGAGATGAAAGAGATGGGGATGCCCTGAAGAGTAGTAGAAAGGAGTTGAAGTTTACCAACATGGCTAAGAATAGAGCCTTTCCACCCAGCCAGTTTTCTTTGGATCCTTTCAAGAATCGAATTCCAAAAGTTAAGAGTGACTTCCTTGACAGTAAGAGGTAAACCAAGATAAACCGAAGGAAGATAACCACTCATACAACCCAAAAATATAGTCACCCAAGCTTGCAGGTTAGGAGCCTTGTTGAAGAATTAAATCATACCTTTTTATTATAATTAATGCACTGACTAGAACAAGCTGCATAGTTATTAAGATAAATTTTCCATTTTCTAGCTTCAATTACAAAGGCTTTACCAAATAGGAAAGTATCATCCACAAATTGTTGGATCACAATCGGATCTAAGGAAGAGGCAGCCTTAATTCCCTTAATCAACCCTTCTAATAGTAGATTAGCAAAGTTCCTCCTCAAGACATCCGCAATCATGATAAAAAAATAGGGCGAGAGGGGGTCACCTTGTCTAATACCTATCCCAATAGAGAAAAAACTAGAAGGAGACCCATTAACCAAAACATAGTACTTTACCATTGTTACACATTCCATTATGAGATTGATCATATCTTAGTCAAACCCAAACTTAATTAATACTTTAGGGATGAAGTCCCAAATCACCTTATCATATGCTTTTGAAATATCTAGTTTAAGGGCCATACCAACATAGTTGCATCTGTCCATGGAATGGAGAATTTCATGGGTGGTTATTGTTGCATCAAGGATATGTCGACCAGGCACAAACCCTTTTTGAGTGGAGCTGATAAGTTTGTCAAGGAGAGGTTTGATGTGGTTCACCAAAATTTTAGAAAGGATTTATAAAAGGTGTTGCAAAGAATGATAGGGAGAAAATCAGTCATAGACCGAGGATGAACAATCTTGGGAATTAAGGCTATGAAGGTTTGGTTTAGTTGCTTGAGAATCGTACCAGATTTGAAAAAATCTCGAGCAGCTAAGATGAGGTCCTCACAAACAAGATTCTCCGAGAAGATCTAAAAGAAGTTCAGTGGAAAGCCATCTGGACCAAGTGCTTTGTAATCCCCCATACTGATGGTAGCCAGCTTGACTTCCTCAGGAGTGACAGCATTAAAGATCCCAAGGTTATCATTCAGGGTAATGATGGTCGGGAGAGGGTCTAGCAGTAGACTATCTAGAGCCAGATTAGGAGCCTCAACAGGAGTCAAGTAAGCCCTCTAAAAATAATCAGCAACCAAGAGACTGATCTGGGTGGGTGTATTGATTACCTCCCCTTGATCATTAAGCAATTTAGTCATCTGATTCCTTTTCTTATGTTTGATGGCAGAAATTTGAAAAAGAGATGTATTTTTATCAATTTCTTTTAGCCACTAGACCCTAGATTTATGTTTCCAAAAAATTTCCTCTTTCCTTAGAATTTGCTCCCAATCCCTCTAACATTCTTTTCCCTTATTACAAGTAAGTAGATTGACATTCCCCTCCTTCATTCTCTTTTGAATAATTTTCAACTTGTCCCCAATAACTCTTTTGTTCCAACCTTTCACCATACATTTGATATGCTTGAGTTTATAAAAAATCTTGAACATGGGAGAGCCACAAATCGGAATATTCCACCATTCAACAATTTTGTTCTTGAAGTTAGGGTGGGAATTCCACATTATCTCAAACTAGAAAGGGAACAGTCCAACAATAGAAAGGTCATTCGAGGTCAGCAATAGAGGATTGTGATCCAACACCATCCTAGGTAGTGCCCTGATATTGGTACTTAGCAGGCCAGTCCAATTAATAGAACAAAGGAATCTATCTAATCACACTTGAATTAAGTCCTCTCCCAGATGCCTATTGGTCCAAGTAAAGGCTTGGCCTGATAATTCAATGTCAATCAAGACTGTAGAACTCGGGAAGTTAGCCAGATCAGTCATGCTATTAGAGTAATCCACAAGACCACCACTTTTCTCTGAAGGATATAAGGGGGAGTTGAAGTCCCCAACCACTAACCAGTGAGAACCACTATTAATTTTAACCACTAACCCAACTAGAAAGAACCAGCCATAAGGAATTTCTAGCATTTCTCTGATTTGGAGCATAGACATTGATAAGCGACCAAGAGCCACTCGGGTAGGAAAAGGAAACCCCCACACTACTCTTGCAACAAAATAGTTTAGAGCCATTAAACCTAGAAGGGTTCCAAAGCACAAGAAGACCACCCAATGCCCCTTCAGCGTCACTATAGGAGTAAGTGGCCCCCAACCATAAATACTTAGCAATATTATAAAAATTAGCTTTCTTCATCTTCTTTTCTTGTAAAAGTAACACATCAACCTTATGTTCTAGGATATCCTTCTTCAGAGCTAGCTGCTTGTGAGTGTTCAACCCTCGCACATTCCATGACATGACCTTCATTTTTTAACTTTCTTAGAATAAACTTCCAATGTCCTTCATTTACCAATGGCTATCTTGTTTGCAGTCTCTCTCAATCTAGTTTGTCTCTAGCTAGGTCTACTAGGTTTGGAGTCACCTCCTACATCTACCTTATTTTTCCTCCCTCTTTTCTTTGGGGTTTACCCAGTTATCTTCTTCAACAAATTTCTCCCGCATCAATCCCTCTAAACTAAGATCTAACCTTTACATAACTCTAGTGCCCTCATCCTCCCAAATTTCACCCTCTTCACCCATCTCTCTACTCCCAACATAACCCTCCTCCAATAGGGAGCCCCCAACTAACTCATCCCCTCCTAGAGACGAGCCAGAGGATAGAGCATCAACAACAAAGATCTTATGAACTGTCTCATTCACAGTCAGAGTAGTAAAATCAAGGCTCAAAGTCAAATATTCACTAGGAATCACGAGCCCACTAGGAGGATCCCCAGAGAAAGGTGGATCAACCCCATCAGGCATGGCTGATTTGGCCTGAGGATCACAAACATTCAGGGCATCATTTACCATAGGAATTTTTCATAAGCTTTTGAAATATCAAGCTTAAACGCCATACTAGCACTGTTGCATCGATCCATAGAATACAAAATTTAATGAGTGGTAATCATCTCATCTAAGATATAACCAAATAAATTTTTGTTGGGCTTATCACTTTATCCAGATGGGGTTTCAAGAAGTTCACTAGGATCTTGGAGAAGATCTTATAAACAGTGTTACATAGGCTGATGGGGTGGAAATCAGCCATGGTGTGCGGTTCCTCAACTTTTGGAATAAGAGAAATGAATGTGTGGTTCAACTGTTTGAGTAGTTTGCTAGAATTGAAAAAATCCCTTGTTGTCAAAGTTAGGTCCTCCCCCACAACATCGCAGAAGATCTGAAAGAAAGCCGGGGGAACCATCAAGTCCTTGGGCCTTATACACTCGCATACTGAACTCAACAGTCTGAACTTCCTCAGGAGTAACAACCCCCAGAATATTGTGATTATCCTCCCAGGTTATAGGGTTAGGGAGGGTTTCCAACAGCAGGTCATTTAACACCAGATTAGGAGCCTCAATAAGAGACGACATAGCACGTTTGAAGTGACCAGAAGCTAAGAGGCCAATCAGAATAGGGGTAGTAACAACATCCCTTGACTCATTTTTCAATTTTTTTATCTAATCCCTTTTTCTATGCTTAAGGGTCGAAATATGAAAAAAAGATGTATTCCACTCTTCCTCAGTCAACCATTGAATTCTAAATTTTTGCTTCTAGAACACCTCTTCTTTTTTTATTTTTTTTCCCATTATGTGCACTCATCCCTCTCCTGCTGGAAAGTCTGTATACTGATATCCCCTTCATCCATGCTCTTTTGTGTCACTTTGATTTTTTCATCTATAACTTTTTTTGATGAAAAACATCCCCAAACACATGCTTGTTCCACCCCTTAACCATATTTTTGATATGTTTGAGTCTATGAAAAATCCTAAACACAGGGGAGCCATGTATAGGGACATTCCACCAAGAAACAATATTATTCTTGAAATCTAGATGGGAGTTCCTTATGATCTCAAAACAAAAAGGGAAAGGACCCACAACAGAGTGTTCATTTAAGACCAACAATAGAGGGTTATGGTCTGAACTAGTCTGGGACAAAGCCAACAGATTGGCATTAAGTAAAGCAGTCTAGTTGGGAGAGAAAAGAAATCTATTCAGATGAACCTGAATTAGACTATCCCCCAGATGTCTATTTGTCCAAGTGTAAGACTGACCTTGCAAATCAATATCCACCAAGCTAGTACAATTTAAGAAGTCAACCAAATCAAACAGCCTATCAAAGTAATCAATCATACCTCCACACTTCTTTGAGGGGTATAGGGGGAAGTTGAAATCTCCAGCCACTAGCCATCGGGCCCCTTATTGGTCCATATCCAATCAAATATTTCATGCTAGAGGGCTTTCCTTGCATTCCTTAAGTTAGGGGCATAAATGTTAATCAAAAAACAAGAACCCCTAGCATTAGAGAACTTGACACCCACACTATTCTTGCATTGGAATAGATCAGAACCAGTTATCCTGTTGGGGTTCCTTAAATTTATATATATTGAATATATATCTCTATATAATAAAATGGCACGTACATATTCCAAATATATATGTAAATACTCATAGATGTAAATATGTATATATTGTATGTATATATATATATGCATATCAATGTATATACATAGATATGTTATTATATTTAATAATGATATATATATATATATTATATATGTGTATATAATTAAAATGCAAATATATATATATATGTGTGTGTGTATATTTTTGATTGAGATATTCAAATATATGTAATCGATTGAAATATAAAAATACATATAATATTTATTGATATATATACATATGTACATATATTATATTAAAGAGTGTATAATATGTAATATATATTGTATAACATTATACCATATTATCGATAATATAAAATGGATAAAAGCATATTAATAATATTATAAAGGTTGTGGTGGAGAATTTAAACAATGTAGCATATTAAAAACATGTTAATTGCTTAGTATATATGTTGTGGTAGAAGTTAAGAATGACACATTTACATGTGTTGAATAATGCATTGAAAATAAGAGAAACATAGCACATAAAATGCATGTTTATGAGGTTGCGCTAATAGCCAGGTTTTGGCATGAAACCCATGCAAGGAGAAGGTCAAACTGCCATGCAAGGCATAGTATAGAGGTTGCAAAGAGATAAGACTAACAAGTGCATGGGAAAATTAACACATTGAGTTTTGGTAAGGGTGATCCCACAATACTGTTTACAATTTTTTTCCAAACTGGACATTGAAATAATTTTTCCTGACTAAATCTTCACTTTTGGGCACCTATAGCGACCAAACCGTGAGGAATTTGAAGATAATGCAAACTAGTGATTTGTGACATTTTTTTTGTAGATTCTAAATATATTTTTTCAATTTTTTTGGAATCGGATTGCACTTCTTTTTCCATCTCCTTTGAAAACTAGTTTTTTTCAATAAACAACATTTTTAAGGAGTGATGCTCACCTTATACAACATAACTTTTTTTTCATGAAGAATAAAATTATAATTTTTTCGAATTTAGATTTGTAACTACGATATCTAGTCCTTCCAATTGGTTTCATTGTGTTTTATTGAATATTTTTTCCTTAGTCAAGTTTCAAAGTCAAACCAATTACAATTCAGACATAGGCAAACCATATACAACATAATTTTTTTTGTATGTATCGATCAATTCAATTTTTTTTTGTTGGATCAAGGACTTTAATATCTAGTGCACTCATATTTTTCATTTTTTTTTGATAATCTCTTATTTTTCCACATGTGTAGAATAGAGAGCTTGATTTTCAGTGAAAGACCTATGTTTAAAAAAACTAAAAAAGTAAATACATAATAAAACGAAAACATATTAAAATTATATTCATTGGATAGCTCATTCCAAGAACTACCATCATCCAGTTGGGTTTGTGAAGTCACCTCTATTTTCATCCTCAACCCGAGCTTCGAAGGGAAAAATTTTGGATTTTTTTTGGGCCAGAGGGTGAGAAGGTGGGAGAAGGGGGTTCAGGCGAACCAAGAGGTTTTAGTGAACCCCCTTTCAAAAAATATTTTTCTTTTTTTTTTTTGCGGGAATGGTGGGCCCAAAGAATTTAGTGGGTTCGCTCAAACCTGGGTTCTAGCGAACCCTCTTTTGGTTTGCTTGAACCAATAAGTTCGTATGAACCCCAAAAACCAAAATTTTTGGCATGGGGTCATTTTTTATAACTTTTCCTTCCTCACTCAAATTGTAAACCACTTTTGTGGGTTTACCCATAAATTAAATACATATGTCAAATGTGTTGAAAAGTACATGTAAAACTATAGGTGTTGCACCCAAAAAATTTGCACCATGTAAAAGAATGACAATGCATTTAAATGTTGATTTTGTTGTGTTTTAGGAGAGCGACACGTACTAGTTAGGAAGGCATTGAACTTGGTCAAAATCCATGAGTTGGTAGAAGGAAAAGAGAGTTTGTTTTGTATTACACTAGCTGCCACCATTCGAGGTTCCATAAGCAAAAACTTGGCATGAAAAGAGCCATGCTTAGTAGTAGAAAGCTATATAAGGAAACCATATAAAATTTTTTGACTTAGTAAATTTATCATGAGTTGGCTAGAAAGAGGTGACTCAACCATGAATTAGAAGTTGATTTTCCTTTGACTGTATATGTGTTAGAATTCAGATTCTCCTAGCTGCCATATTTCACCCAATTTTGCTTAGTCGACTTGTTTAGAGGTGGAGTTATTTTTTGATATATGTTTCAAGTTTTGGAGGTGGCAATAGGATGAATAAGGTGGTAGATGTGGAAGCTAAACTGTAGCATTAAGTTTCTCAATATTTCTTATAAATAGTGCGCATCCTCTTAGTCTATGGTATTCATTTTGGGAATTCATTTATTTCCATTCTACTGTATTTTTTCTTCATGCAAAGCATTGTTGAGTGTAAGTAGTGAGAAGCGAGAGATTTCTTTGAGTTTTTTGTGAGCTATTTCTTGTGAGTTTTGAGTGTTGGAAAGAGGTTATAATTGTCCAGATAAGTTGCAAGTAGAAGGAGCAACAAGTAGAGTCTTTGGGATTGAGCTTGAGAGTAATTTCTCCATTGGAAGCTAAATTTTTAGGCATGGGTGATCCCACAATACTGGTTTACAATTTTTGGGCAAACTGGACACTGAACAGCTTTTTTTTAACTAAATCTTCACTTTCAGGCTCCTATAGCAGCTAAACCGTGAAGAATTTGAAGATGATGCAAACTAGTGATTTGAGAAGTTTTGTCTATAGATTCTAAATATTTTTTTTTCAAAATTTTTGGAATTAGTTTGCACTTCTTTTTCCATCTCCTTCGAAAACTTGCTTTAAAAAAACAACATTTTTGAGTGACGCTCATCGTATACAACATTATTTTTTTTGTATATATGATAAAATTCTATTTTTTTCAAATTTAGATTTGTAACTATGATATCTAGCACTTTCATTTGGTTTCATACTGTTTTATTAAATATTTTTTCCTTAATCAAGTTTCAAATTCAAAACAATTACAATTCAAACATAGGCGAACTATATACAACATAAAAAAATTTGTATGTATCAAAATTCAAATTTTTTTTAATAGATCAAGGACATCAATACCCAACCTAAACATATTTTTCAAAATTTTATTTTGATAATCTATGTACAGAACATAGAGCTTGATTTTTAGTGAAAAACCTATCTTTAATAAAACTAAAAAAACACATACATATTAAAACCAAAACATATTAAAATTATATTCATTGGATAGCTCGTTTCAAGAACTACCATCTTCCAATTGGGTTTGTGAAGTTTGCTCCATTTTCATCCTCAACCCGAGCTTCAAAGGGAAAAAATCTAGATTTTTTTTGTGTCGGAGGGTGGGAAGGTGGGAAAAGGGGGGTTCGAGTGAACCTAAAGGGTTCAAATGAACCCCCAAGGGTTCACTCGAACCCTGGTTTGATCGAACCAAGGTTTGAGCGAATGCCCCTTCCACAATGGAAAATGCGGGTTCCCACATTGAAAAGGTTCGTTTGAACCCCCCAAAACGATTTTTTTTTTAGTGGGGGCATTTTTTGGAAGTTTTCCTTCCTCATTCAAATTGTAAACCACTTTTGTGGGTTCACCCACATGCTAGTCTTTCTTTTCCATTATCTTTTTCTATTTGGATTCTATGTTTTGTTGAATGAATGCAAGTTCTTGTGCAAGTTATATTTGTTTACCATAGTTGTTAAGCAAGCTTGTGCATGTAGCTATATTGGTTATAAGTTGTTTTGGATATCATATTAGTATGATACCTATATATAATTATTATGAATTTCATGATTGCATGATGTAGTTATATTAAACTATCTAGAAGGTATATATATATATATGATACCATGATGATTGCATGTTACTTGTATGTTTTCATGAATTATGATGTTAGTAATGCAACACTAATGATAGCATGTTATATATGTCATCATTGATAGGATATGATGTTATGCAAACCATGATGGTAGTTTATCCTTGATTAGTAAACCATATTTCCTTGAAAATAGGAGAATAGTCTATTCCCTAGGGTTAGGGTATACACTTGAGTATGATTATATTCATGTTCAACAATAGGGAGGAAGAACACATTAGAGTTATATGTGTTTGAATTACCATTTTAAAAGATGTTATACTATACTTGACAAAGACTCTATACCTTTTCAGGATATTCTAGTCTTAAAGAAGAGGACTTTATGTATCGACAACCCAAAGTCTTAATGCGAGGAGACTATAAGGTGCAAAAGAACAAACTCACCTCAAGATGATAATGTCTTCCATAATCGATATGAATTTAGTGAACATTGTAAACAAGTGAATATTTGATTTGTTGGTAGAGCCCAAGATCACCAACTGCAACAAAATACCTTCACAAGAACCGAGAGAGGCAACACAAGTCCATTTCACCAATATGAGAGTGTATAAAATGAGATGATTAATTTACATACTATACAAGATTTTAAAGTCGTGAAAAAGGTGATGGGTGGGGAAACTACCCACATGATAAAAAACCACCTGGGAGAAACTAATTAGAGTAATCTACCCTAAGTGAAAAACTTAACACATTAACACCCCCCCTTAAGTGAAAACTTAGGGAGAATGAAGATGTAATATGCAAAAAATGCAATATGGTTCTTGGATACACAACCATGTTAGGTGCCCATTTAAAATGCAAAAAATAGGAATCTCTCACAACTAGAGAAAAGGAGAAAAACGCCTCTCCAAAAGAGAGAAAATAAAAATAAAATTGATGCATGGATGGAGGACTCAATCACACCCCCCAAGGACTACAAAAATCATGTATATACAAAAATCAATAGCCCCCCCAGAAGAGGGAAAGAGAGAGACTTTGAAGCCCCCCACAATGTGTAATCACCCACAAAAATGGTAAGTGTGAAGACAAAACATGATTCAATGTCGAAAAATAACTTTTCTGGACCTTTTGGAAGAAATGAAACCAAATACAAATGTAGGTATGCTTCCCATTCTGGAAAGGAAGTAGCAAGTGAAATCTAAATGTAGGATGAAAATGTCTCTGAAATTTGTTCATGTGTCACCAAGGCCTTGGAAGATGATGCCACGAACCAATCAAGAACATGCCCAATCATAATAGGGGTGACAAATAAGGTACCACTGCAAACTGACTTGAACATTCTCCAGAGATTGAGATGGGGTGACAATAGTTGAACTTCGTTCCCTCATAGCAAAACACTCGCTTCCTTCAAACAATCATGCCTTATTTTAACAAAAAGATGCACCCAAAGATTGAAAAAATCTTGCCATAAAGGACAAAATATGGGCTTACAGAGGTAATATGTGACTCCAGATCGCAACCTCCAAATGAATGGGCCCTCTTGTGTAAATTGCCTCACCTCCAGTGGGATTGTTGCCACTTCAAAGATAATTGACCTGTAGCCTCAAACTACCCACGTCCTCACCAATGCAAAATCTCTCTTTCTATAGGGAATCACTCCCTCCAGCAGCCTTAAGAATGACAAAAATGCCAAATATAGGAAACAATTGAATTGAGCCTCCAATCAGGATGAGAACACCTCCTCACAATGAATTCAAGCTCTTAAAATAAAAAAAAAAACAACCTTCTCATGCCTTCTAAACATGAACAACAACCACTGAGAGGTTTGCCACAAATCAAACAACCTATAGAATTGATTCCCACAAAAAAAATGTGCACTCCAGAGTAATGATTTTTGATGTCTTGTGCCAAATCGTGGCCTCCAATAGATAAATCGACCTTCAATGCAAAAATCGAGCCCTCAAGAGACTCTTCAAATTTTCTTCAATGTAGTTCAAACAACCATCATTTAGAAAAAATCTAGCAATCACAATCACCAAATAGCAAAAAACGTTCCCAACAATCTTGAACCACAGGAAGATGAAGAATAAAAATAAGGAAAAAATGCCAAACAAAATGCAAACAAAAAATTATCCGGATCTCAAAAATCTCCAACAAAAACTCTCCAGGAAGGAGTTGTAGATTGGGTGGCTCTGATACCATGTTGGTTGAGCCCAAGATCACCAATTGCAACAAAATACCTTCATAGGAACTGAGACAGACAATGCGAGGCCATTTCACCAAAAAGAGAGTGAATAAAATGAGATGACTAATTTACATATTGTATAGGCTTTTAAAGCCGTGAAAAAGGTGACGGGTGGTACAACTACCCACATGGGAAAAAACCAAATCAGAGTAATCTACCCTAAGTGAAAAACTTAACACACTAACATTATTCATATTGAAAGAAAGGTTTTATGATTGTTTATCATTATGAAAACATAGAAACCTTATAAGATAACTTGAAAAGAAACATGAGAAATGGAGAATAATAGAAAAGGCATGTTGATGAGAGAAATCATATTAGTTTGATATGCATGTTTGTAACATTTGATGATAATAGTCAAATAGTAATAACTAGAAGCTATTATCATAATATCTAGGATATTGTAAGTCAAATGTATGATAACATAAATTATAATGTTGATAAAATGGTAAGATATAGAAGTACTATTCAATGGGAATGCCAATTTGTGAAGTTATGTAAACTCATGTATGAAATGAGGATAGTTCTTGGGATTAGGATAAACCAAGGTTGGGAGTAATCTAGTTGGTTAGTTAGATCACTTGAATGTACATTACCTTTTGGGATGGAATCATGTTATAGAATAATCTCATTAAGTGTTAGTATAGTCATGTCATTTACCCAATCAAGCTAGAGGGTGGTTGAACATACGATGTTTGTGACTTCATAGAAGTGAGACACCACTCCTTAAAAAGTGAGTTCGATATTTAATGATCAAATGTTTGTCCAAAGTAGTGTAATTTTCCAATGCATACACTTGTCAGTTCATTGTGAGCCAGGATTGCATAACTAAGCTGGGAATGTCATGCATATAGGTGGGTATCCACTGTATGGAAACATTAGTTATGTACGACACAACACCATGCTCGATTAGGCTAATATTATTATGAGGGTTACTAGACCAACCTCTTTGTTGAAGCGAGGGCCATCTTACTCATTGGGTAGATGTGCAAGGGATCGTAGTAAGTCCATGGTTGGAGGAAAAGTACTTGGGTGATACTCTCCCTCATGTAGTTGGCAGCCAAAATTTGAGGATGTATGCTCCAAAAGGGGACATCTCAACCAATTGTACTCTTGATCCATTCAACTCTTGGAAGACATGTAAGCTCTTGTAAGCTATGTTGTGCAGTTATGATCTTGCAGCTTTATGTAAATTGTATTTGAAAGATGAAATCTTTACAATGTTACTCTATTTATGCAATGAAAATTTGAAATGGTTTATTTTGAATATGCATCTTTGTTATTGAATTGGAAATTTTTTATTGCTATGTTTTGGTAAAGTTGCACTTTTCTCATATGGGTTAAAGCTTAGATGAAAACAATTGGTAAAACATTGGGCTTGTTACACATTTTTACCTACATCAAAAAAATTATTATCTTTCATAATTTTACTATACAAAATTATATATAATGGCACACATTTTTTGAAAACCACATATATGCTATGAAACACAAACCAAATGTATGTTATCAAATTTTTTTAGAATTGACTTACCAATTTTGAACCTTTGACAACGGTTGTTGAGACTGTATATTTAAATGCATAATTAATGAATTTGATATTAAAATAGTAGATTTTATTCTAATTAGGAAGAAATAGGCATTATATTAAGTTATTAGTATTTTGTTATTTTGAAAAATGTGACATTACATAACTACACATATGTAGGGATTCACTTAACCATAACCATAAATATAATATAAATTATGTAATTGAAAATTAGTTTTACTTTAATAATTACTTTAATAAATTTTAGTTAATTATTTAAAATAATATTTTAAAATTTAGATTTGATAAATTTAGCCATTCCTAAAAAAATTATTTATTTTTTAAAATTATGAGAACAATCAATTGGTTTATCCAGTGTATTATAATTGAAGAGGTGATAAGGCACATGAATTGTTTGACATTATTCTTGAAATAGATGTCATCTCATAGAATTTCACATATAGTTCAAACCATTTATCGTGGAAGGTTAGACATATTTATTTAACATTGATTAACGACACATGAATATAGAAACATTTGAAGCATTTGTCACCCAAAATTAGAAAAACGCAATCATATCCATAACCAATATAAAACTAGAAAAAGATAAACATTTAGTGTCAATATTCTTGTTTGCATTTCATTGGAACTATCTACCTTGAATAAAATGTTGGTAAATGAAATTTTCATAGGTTAGACTTGTATTTTTACTTGAACTATTTCCAATATTAATAAAAGTAAGTTTAATAAATTTAATAGTTTTTCACATATGAAACAATTCAACCAAACATTAATACAATTATAGGATAATTTTATACATTATTGAAGAAAATTTAAATTTTTTTGACAATATGACTAGAATCACCTTCTTTATATTGTTCATCATAGTATAATTAGTCAAGAAGCTACAAAATACAGCTAGTTTTTTTATAGGTGGCATGAAATTATTTCACACTTTTGTCAATTGTTATCACTTCTTGTTCAATTGCATGTGCAAACATGCTTGTCACTTCAACTTCTACAATAATTTTTTCATAATTTTTTGAAAGAGATCTTCCAAATTTTTCAATTTCAATTTCAATAAATCCATTTGATTTTACTAAAACATCCAATGGACTTGTTACAAAAAAATTTGATCTAGTATTTGGAATATCATTTATTTCATTTTCTTGTATATGATTTGCCATGACCTAGAAGGAAAGACACCCAAATTAATATATATTTAAAGTAAAAAGACTACTGAATATGTGAGAAATATATGAAACAAAGCGATTTTTTTAATTTTGCAATGAAATATGAATAATCCACTTTGGTAATAAATTAATTTTAAATATACTATAAATCATTAGAAACATTTCGATACTATCATAATATTGTTAGAGAAAAAAATATTTATTTTGATTATTTTATTTTAAATACTTTAAACATAGAAGAAATAAAAGTGGCATAAAAGTAAAAATAATACAAGTATATTATATTTAAGCATTTGATTGTCATTCAAACAAATTTGAAAAAAATATGTTATAACAATTATTTTCTAAAATTTTCAGTTTATTTTCTTCATTCTTTCTCTTAACAAGTTGTCTACCCTTTTTCATTTTTTCATAATGGTCATATGTGAATGGTGGCATAATTATTAGACCTTCTAGAGACTTTACACAAGATATGGCAAAAAATGTCAATCCCGTTCTTTCTCTTGGTCCTATATCAATAGTGAGTTTTGAAAGAGTCAAACCTTGTGATTTATGTATTTTCAATGCTCAAACCAATCTTAATGGTATTTGGATTGTCCTCCCCCTCTTTATTGCTATAACTGAAATTATATTTGGATTATGATCTTCAAATGGTATTCCTAAATAGTTATCAAACTCAACCATTACATAAGTTGGTGGTTATGGTGGAGCACTTCTAGGTTTGTATACAATTTTTTGAATATATCCTAGAGCTCCATTTACAAGACCTTCTTGTATCCCAAAATTTGAAGTCAGCATTACCCTTCCATCCTTATTGATCCATATAGTTCCAGATCAAGCTCATTATTCGAGCATCCTTATGCTACATTAATACTCCTTGATTTTGTTGTAACACTATGTACAACAAGATGTTTCAATGATTATGTAACATTTTCCTATTATGATTATGAACATTATCATTTGTGAGAACACATGAAGACTATTATCAAACTCCTCATTACTTGTTGCATCTATGGTAATAGTGGTTCTTGTCATAAGCAATTTCTAATCATCAATTGTGGAGTTAGCATCTCTTAGATTTGTCAAAAGTTGACGAAATCTTTTTTGGTGGATGTTTTGTCCATCTTGTCTAAATATTTTATCTAAATTAACCATTGTTTTGAATTCTTCCCATAGTAACTTAGCTTGTATGTTGTCATATGCTAGCTTGTCATCAACATGAGGCAGTTGACCCAAATCTCCAATCAAAATCATAGATATACCTGCAAGATAATAGATAACAATTATGTTCAATATTATTAATTTGTATGAACTTTCTATATTCAAATATTATTGTACATTTATAATTTAAATAAATTGTCAATTTTCTCTATCAATTGTATGGACTAATTTTTATAAAAAAGATATTTTTGTGTACCAATTTCTCTACTAGTCTCTCCAACATTCTTACTTTACATTTACATTTGATCATAATTTTATTGATTAAATAAACTCCATAAAAAAATCATTATAAATTTCAATTAATTAATAAAATCAGTCAAATGTATATCTAAATCATAATTATTGATTAATTGAAATTTAGGAAAAATACACTTCTAAATTTCAATTAATTAATAAAAACAGTCAAATGTACATCTAGAATACTAGACAGACGTTGTCATCATATTCCATACTCTACTTTTCAGACTTCTCTCAACTAGGTGTTTCTCCCTCTTGCACTATCAGACATGACGATGAGATTGCAGGAGTCCTTGAATTGTCAAGGTTGGTTCATTTTTTTCCCCCTCTTGTTTACTTTTGTCTTGCTTGCACTCAAATTAAATGATTTTGAACATTAGAAGCAGACTGATGCACAAGCTTTGCTCTAGTTAAAAATGTTTGTGAAAACGGATCCAAATTTTTCTCTATCTAATTGGGTAGCCAAAACATATGTTTGTAATTGGATTGGAATAACCTATGATGACAAAGAATGGGTTGTGACTGTGGTTCAAAAAAATAAGGCACTGAATGGCTAGATTCCCCCTCATATGGGCAACATTTCCCTCCTCAAAACTCTCGACCTCTCTAATAATTATTTATCTGGCCCCATTCCCGTAGAGCTGAGTTCCTTGCACAACTTGGAAAGGCTCACGCTCGATTCAAATAATTTGACAGGTGTCATCCCACCAGAGTTGGTAAATTGCTCTACACTAAAAACTATCCATCTTGGTACGAACCTTCTAACTGGACGGATCCCCTCTAAACTCGGCGCTCTCAGGGATTTAAGAGTAATGAACCTGGAAAGCAATTGGTTTTCAGGAGAAATTCCCAGGTCTATAAGTAATTGTCAAGATTTGAAAAAACAAATGCAAAACACAAAACACGGAGCTGCTACTCTGTTTTCCAGTCAAGCTGGAAATACCCAAATCTCAAATGTGAAAAACAACAGGAGACATGCAACTTCTTCTCTTCATTTAATCAACTGGAAATAAAAAAAACATAAAACAAACTAAAACAAGAAACTATTACAACTTTCTGGGAGCAATCAGAAGTTGCTCAACCAAACTGGTAATGATCAAGAGCAATCACTACTCTTACAAAATAACAAAAAACTGTTGTTGTTCAGGAGTTACTAGAAGCTCACAGAGAATGTTCTTCTCACAATCTTCTGCTACAATCTTTTTCTTTGACTTCTTCTCTCAACTTTTTTTTTTCAACTTCTTCCAACTGATAGAATAATCTTCCTTCTATCCATTTTGTCCAAGACAAACATTCCCTCTCAAAATTTCAAAATCACCTACTGTAGTGAATGCTTAATTCAAAATCAGCTACCTTAATAAATTTTGGAGCTGTTAGGAGCTACAGGGAGAATCCCCAAAATAAAAGGGCTCTTGACGGGTAGGTGAAGGCAACAGGGGCATTGACGGATGAGCAGAGGCTCAGGAAACATTAAATTCCAACACTCCCCCTTTGCCCTAAGCTGACAAAACAACAAAATCAAATATGATCTAGATCAACAACGCCCAATCTGCTTCTTAGGCACACAAAACTGTCAATGCTCAAAGGCTTGGTGAAAATGTCTACTAGCTACTGCTCAGACCTGCAAAACTCCATTTTAATTTCACCATTTTCAACCAATTCACGAATGAAATGATACCTAATTTCAATATGCTTGCTTCTTCCATGAAACACATGATTTTTCATCAGAGCTATCGATGAAACATTGTCACAATAGATCACTGTTCCATCCTCTTGTTCTTTTTCCAAATCTGCCAAGATTCTTCTCAACCAAATAGTCTGACATGCTACTACATTTGCTACTATATACTCAGCTTCAGTTGTTGATAGGGAAACAACAGGTTGCTTCTTGGAAGCCCAAGAGATAGCACTCGAACCCAAATGAAATACATAGCCCGAAGTGCTATTCGTATCATCCAAACTTCTTGCCCAATCACTGTCAGTGTAACCAACCAGCCCATAATCTTTTGCTGGCTATGTTCAACATGCCATATCCTTTGGTACCATTCACATACCTCAAGATTCTCTTACCCGCTTGCCAATGAGTGTCTCTTGGAGTCTCCATGAATCTGGAAATCAAACTCACTCCATGCATTATATCCAACCTAGTTGTTGTCAAATACATCAAGCTTCCAACCAAACTTTTATACATGGTTGGATCCACATTACTGCTGCAATCTTCCTTGCTCAACTTTAGACCTACGACTATTGGTGTTGGGGCAGGATTTCTCTCAAGCATTCTAAATCTCTTCAAGATTTTATTTGCATACTTCTCTTGAGAGATAAAAATACAATCATGCATTTTTTTTACTTCTATGCGTAGAAAATAACTCAAGAGACCTAAATCTGTCATTTCAAATTCTCTTTTCATAGCCTCTTTAAAATCAGCAATAAGGAAATCATCTACATATAAGACAATAATTAAAATATTACCATTTGCTGCCTTGATGTAGAGAGTGGGCTCACCATCGCTTTTGCTAAAGTCGTTGCTCATCAAATATGAGTCAATCCTATTGTACCATGCCCGTGGAGCTTGCTTCAACCCATAAAGAGATTTCTTCAGCCTATACACCTTGTGTTCTTGGCCTGGAACTTCATATCCAAAAGGTTGCTCCACATAAACCTCTTCTTTTAATACTCCATTAAGAAACGCGGACTTCACATCCATTTGAAATACCTTCCATCTGTGTTGGGCAACAATAGCTATGACTGTCCTCGCAGATTCCATCCTAGCAATAGGGGCAAATGTCTCATCATAGTCTCTTCCAAACTGCTGTTTGTACCCCTTGACAACTAATCTTGCCTTGTGTCGGTCTATTCTTCCTTCGGCATTGCTTTTGGTCTTATAGACCCATTTTACTCCAATAGCTTGCTTGCTTGGAGCCAAGTCAATCAGCTCCCATGTATTGTTTCTTTCTAATGCATCTATTTCCTCATCCATGGCTTCACACCATTTATCCTCTTTCACAACTTCTTCACAATAAATTGGATCATTGTGAGAAAATAGTGCAAAAATTCACTCTCATCAAATTCTTCATCATACCTTTCATTTTGGTAGATCCCCCTTAGACTCTTGGTCTTTCTTGGTATTAGGGAGGTGAGAGTGGGATCTAAAATTTTAGTGCTACTGCCATTCTGCTGAGCAGGCTGAAACTGCAGCGATCGGGAGCTATCAGGAGCTAGTTGGGAGCAGTCAGAAGCTCGTCAGGAGCTGTCAGGAGCTCGTCCGAAACTATCAAGAGCTCATCGGGAGATGTCAGGAGCTGGATTTCTGGTTGTCTGTGGCTGCTTCCCTTTTTGTCTGTTCTGATCAAGAGCGATCAGGAGCTGTCGTGAGCAATCATTTTCTACTGTTGCAGAATTTTCTTGACCTTCATCTTCAATTTCTTCATCACTCAGCACTGTCGGGAGCTATCGGGAGCTGTCAAAATCTATTGTGCCATCCCATGATTGATCTTCTAAAAAATCCACATCTCTACTAATGATAATTTTTTTGGTGACTAGATTGTACAGCCTATAGGCTTTGGACTCTTCACTGTAGCCCGTGAAAATGCACTTTTCACTCTTGTCATCCAATTTTTTCCTTTTTTCTTTAAACACGTGTGCATAAGCCACACATCCAAACACTCTCAAGTGTTCTACCATCCATCTTTTTTTTGTTCATGCCTCTTGAGGTATCTTGTCACGAACTGCCTTAGTTGGACTTCTATTAATCACATGCACGATTGTTGCAACAGCCTCTCCCCAAAATTTTGTAGGGAGTCCTTTTGCTTTAAGGATACTTCTTGCCATCTCTACAATGGTTCTGTTTTTCCTTTCAGCCACTCCATTTTGCTGTGGAGTATAACTGGCTGTAAGCATCTTTTTTATGTCGTTCTGCTTGCAAAAATTTACAAAAAAATTGGAGGTATACTCTCCTCCTCTATCTGACCTTAGGACTTTAATAAAACGTCCACACTCTTTTTTAGCTTGGGCTTTAAATAATAAAAACTTATTAAATGCATCAAACTTGTGTTGCAAAAAATAAACCCATGTTTTACGACTGAAATCATCAATAAAGGTCATAAAAAATTTGCTATTACCAATGGAAGTGATTTGCATAGGGCCTACCAAATCAGTGTGCACCAACTCTAATGGTGCCTTTGCCCTTGTAGAGTTGCCCGATTGAAAGGGTTGCCTATGTTGCTTGCCCAAAATGCAAGCCTCACATCTAACATTAGGCTCTACTATCCTTGGCAAACCATCAACCATCTTGCTTTTGAACAAAAGACTTAAACTGGCATAGCCTAAATGTCCATACCTAAGATGCCATAGCTTGGAGGGGTCTTCAATGGTGCTCTTGAGGGCTGCAAGTTGTACTGATGTACATTTTTCATCCATGAGAGGTGCTACAACAGACTGAGATAAGAAGCACGTCTCAATCTTCAATGGAAACATCCGATTCTTTGTCATTTGTATTGCTGCAAACACCTTTGTCCTCTCATTCTTGTCATAAATGACACATTTTCCCTTCTCCATCAGCACTTTGTATCCATTCTGGATCAGTTGTCCTACACTCATGAGGTTATGCTTTAACCCCGATGCAAAGAACACATTTTGAACCTCCTTCTTTTCACCCTGCTTGGTGCGGATCATAATAGATCCTTTTCCTTTGATAGGAACAACTCCATTGTTCCCCATTCTAATTTATGATGTAACATTTTTGTCAATGAAAGAAAAAAGGCTTTCATTACCACTCATGTGGTTGCTACAACTGCTGTCCAAGTACCAGACTTCGGGGTTGCCTTCTTCACCAACATTGCACATGATGAAGGTTGTGGACTGATTTCCTTCAGCCACATTTGAATCAACAACATTAGCATTTTGTCTTTGCTGATTACTATGCTTCTTCTAGCACTCACTAGCATAGTGTCCAAACTTGTGACAATAGTATCCCTCAATGTTGCTCTTGTCACTTCTCCCACTCGAACTGTTGTTCTTTGTGCCTCTTCAGGAGTTGTTTTGAGAGTTGCTTGCTCATCCCGAGCTTTCTCCACCAACATTTCCTTGACTAGATCTGCCTCTACCTCTTCGGGAGCCATTTCTACCTCTCCCTCTGCCTCTTGCATTCGACTGAGCTTTGAAAGCTTGCTCATGGGAAGTAGTAGCAAACCTTTTTAAATGCTGCACATGGGTACGGAGAGAACCCATTAACTCATCCATTGTCAAAGTAGAAAGGTTTGTCATTGCTTCAATAGCAATGACAAGAGGATCATACCTCGTGGGTAGACATCTAAGAAGTTTTTCAACAATCTTCAGCTCCTCTAACACATCTCCATTTTCTCTCAGCTGGTTCAACAAACCGGAGAACCTTGTTTGAAAGTCTACAACAAACTCACTTTCTTTCATCTCAATAATTTTGAACTCTCTTCGAAGTAGCTGGAGCTTCACACCTCTGAATTTATCAGTCCCTTTGTAGCCAGTCTCAAGGATTTCCCAAGCTTCTTTTGCATACTCAGCTGCTACTATTCTGGGAAAAATGGCCTCTGTCAAGGCTCCTTCGATCAAACTCAAAGCTTTTGCATCCTTCTTCCTCTGCTCCTTCAAACAGGTCTTTTGGTTATTTATGAGAGCTGCAAATGCAGCTGGGTCAGTGATATCCACAAACCCATTTATGAGAAAATCCCACAAATCATTGGCCACCATGATGGTCTTCATCTTCTTGGCCCAAATGTCATAGTTCTGTCCATTGAAGGATGGTGGTTACTACCAACTCCTTGCTTCATCCCTAGCCATGTCTCCTACAACAAAAAACCCAACACCTAGAAAATACAAATGCCAAAACTCACAAGGAAATGGGGCCTAGAGCTTTGATACCATGTCAAGATTTGAAAAAACAAATATGAAACACAAAACATAGAGTTGCAACTCTGTTTTCCAGTCAAGCTGGAAATACCCAAATCTCAAATGCGGAAAACAACAAGAGACATGCAACTTCTTCTCTTCATTTAATCAACTGGAAATAAACAAAACGAAAAATAAACTAAAACAAGAAACTATTACAACTTTCTGGGAGCAATTAGAAGTTGTTCAACTAGACTGGTAATGATCAGGAGCAATCACTGCTCTTACAAAATAACAAACAATTGTTGTTGTTCAGGAGTTACTGGAAGCTCACAGAGAATGTTCTTCTCACAGTCTTCTGCTGCAATCTTTTTCTCTGACTTCTTCTCTCAACTTTTTTTTTCCAACTTCTTCCAAGTGATAGAATAATCTACTTTCTATCCATTTTGTCCAAGACAAACATTCCCTCTCAAAATTTTGAAATCACCTATCGTAGTGAATGCTGAATTCAAAATCAGCTACCTTAATAAATTTTGGAGTTGTCAGGAGCTACAGGGAGGATCCCCAAAATAGAAGGGCTCCTGATGGGTAGGTGAAGGCAACAGGGGCACTGACCGATGAGCAAAGGCTCAGGAAACATTAAATTCCAACAGTAACTGCACAAGATTGCAGTACTTGTGCCTGGAGAGAAATATGCTTGAGGGACCAATTCCAGAGGATATAGGCTATAATCTCCCCAAATTGCAAGAGATTTCCCTGAGATTCAATAATCTAAGCTATAGGCTCCCTAAATCTATAGGGAACTATTCAACACTCCATATTTTGTTGACAGGCTATAACAAGTTGAGCAGGGTGATACCCCGAGAGTTGGGGATGCTGACTAGCCTACAATCACTTGGGCTTGGTGTTAATCACTTCCATGGAGATGTTTTTCCTTTTATATTGAACTATACTCAACTTTGGAGGGTTAATCTCGTAATCAACAGTTTCGAGAGCACCATTCTTGTAGAGATTGGCCTTATGCTCACAAACTTACAAGTTCTTAGTGTGGGAATAAATCTGTTCAGTGGAGCTATCCCGAATTCTTTGGGAAATTTTTCTCAACTCTCACTTCTTGTTCTCGGTTTCAACCAGCTAAGTGGTGTGGTGCCTCAAAAATTGGGAATGCTAACTGCTCTAGAAAGACTGTATCTAGACGGAAATCATTTGTCAAGTGGAAACTCTACCACAACATCTGTATTGGATATTCTTACCAACTGCTCCTATCTCAGAGATCTCTTCCTCTCTCAAAACCATTTCAGTGGTACTTTTTCAAGGGGCATAGGAAAACTCTCTCCCAGTTTATCAAAACTGGAGTTTGGTAGCAACAATATAATTGGCAATATACCGGAAGAAATTGGCAACCTTACTGGGTTGACCATTTTTTCTCTCGGTAATAACAATGTAATTGGTAGAATTTTGAAAGCACTAAGCCATCTGAAGAATCTACAATTGTTGGACTTGAGCTTCAACAAATTGCAAGGCAACATTCACCAGAGTTTAGCAAGCTGGTAAATTTAGAATATCTATGGCTTCAGCTAAATAATCTCTCTGGAGAAATTCCTTCACCAATCGGCAGTCTACAACAACTGAGGAAACTGGACCTCAGTTGTAATGAGCTAACAGGAAGGATACCAGATGCCATTGGACAATTTTTTCATCTGGAGATGATTAACCTCTCACACAACAGCCTAATCAAAAATATTCCTGTGGAGATCTCAAGCTTCCATTCACTGGCCTTCTACCTCAATTTTTCACATAATTCATTTACAGGAAGCTTGCCTTCACTGGGAGTAATGCAGCTTATTCAAGCCATAGATATCTCTGCTAATAAACTCTCAGGATTCATCCCTAGAGATATTGGCAGTTGAGCGGGACTCTAATACTTGAACCTTACCAAAAATAAATTGAATGGAATGGTGCCAACGTCAATAGGATAGCTCAAAAGCCTTGAGGTCATTGACTTGTCCTTCAATACATTATTAGGACAAGTGCCACACTCTATTGCAAATCTCACTATGCTCCACCTTCTAAATTTCTCCTACAACAACTTGAATGGATTAGTTCCCAATGAAGGAGCGTTCAGAAATCTAAGCGCAACATCCTTTTTGAGAAATCCTGAACTATGTGCAGCGTCAAGTTGGTTGAATTTACCAAATTGCACAAGCTCTGTCGGGATCCGTTCATATGGGTTTAATAGGAAGGTTGTCATGCTTGTTTCAATTGGCACAATTTTGGCATTGTGTTGCATTTTGGGCACATTTTACATCTTCTTCATAAAGACCAAAAGACAACCATTCACGGATAGTTTATTGGGAGGAGGTTTCATGGAAATATCTAGCCAGGAGCTTTACAAAGCAACAAAAGGATTTAATGCCGCTAATATGCTAGGGGCGGGTAGCTTCGAGTCAGTTTATAGAGGACTGCTATCTGATAACACATTGGTTGTTGTTAAGGTATTCGATTAGGACTCTCAAAATTCAAATAAGAATTTCTACAAAGAGGGCAGAATACTGAGGAAAATCAGACATCGAAATCTGGTCAAAGTCTTGTCCTGTTGCTCAACACCACAATTCAGTGCTCTGGTACTCCAGTTCATGTCAAAGGGAAGCCTCGAAGAACAACTGCATTAGGATTGCAGGTTGAGTTTAAAGATGAGATTGAACATTGCACTAGATGTGGCGCACGCGATGGCATATTTACACCATGATTGTTCTCCTCCTATTGTTCACTGTGACTTGAAACCCTCAAATGTTTTAATGGATGACAACATGATAGCCCATGTGACTGATTTTGGGATTGCCCATCTAATGACTTCCATCGATTATGCTAATAGCGGCACTTCTAGGCTAAAAGCAACAGCAGGCTATCTTGCTCCAGGTAAATTCCTTACCAACATGGAAGTCCAAATGTGTGCGATTTTTTTTTATTTTTATCTTCATCTTTTTTGCTTTATTTGTTATATTATGGATGTGTTTGTTAAAATTTTGTAGAATATGGATTGGGGGCACAAGTGATGGCCAAGAGCGATGTCTACATTTTTGGAGTGCTCATCCTTGAAATGGTGACAAGAAAGAGGCCAACTGATGATATGTTCATAGGAAATGAAACTTTGCCCAGTTGGGTGAGAACAGTGTTTCCTGAAGCACTGGAGAATGTTTTGGACAGAGAAATGGTATGTGATGACTTGCGTATGGAGGGTTCCATTGAATCCACAAAGCAGTGCAGTTGGCTAGCTAGTTTGATTGGAATGGGACTGCAATGCACGAGATACAGTCCAGGGGAAAGACCAACAATGAGAGAGGTGGAGGGCATACTTGAAAGGACAATGTATGGCACAACATATGGCAATTTAGAAGGGCATCCATCAGTGCAGAGTCTATTAACACCAAGCAAAGGATTAGGCCATCCAAATAGCGGCACATCATCTTCATCCACCAATTAAAGGAAAACCAGATATGTTATTGAAGATCCTTAATCAACAATCTCCGCTATAATAGATTTTATTAACGATCATATATATTTCTTTTTCAAGTAGGTGGTGTTTTGGAAACTCTTATATATCCTAGTATTCATTTATATATTTTTCATAATATATTTCACTATTATATTTAATTATTGGATATTCAATTTATCTTTATTACTAGCAATCGCATCTTGGTGTTGCAATGGGTACGACCATAGTTTTTTTTAATTTAGAATTTGCATGAATAGAATTTAGTATTTGACATTAAGTGTAGAAGAATGTAATTGTAAAATGCTTTGAATTAAGAAGAAAAACAATTTGAAATAAATGTTTGTTTTGCATAGGAAGATGAAATAAAAATGTTTATTAATGACGGTATATATATTATTTTAATTGTAAAATATAACAATTTGTAAATGTTAATATTAGTGGAAATTTAGAAACAATATTTAATTGTTTACTTTCTTCCTTTGTATAAAGTGCAACGATTATTTTATAATATTAAAGCGAAGCATATTTCTAGTGGAAATATAGAAAGAATCTTGATTGTTTTCTTTTTTCTTTGATTATTTTATATTAGGTTTATCAAACGGTTAGATCTTGTTCAATAGTCTTGCATCATGCTAACACATTCTCAACCATTGATATCTTTATAATACGATTTACACTTTGAATATTAGTGAAAAATTAGAAACAATATCTAATTTTTTGCTTTCTTTCTTTGTATAAAGTGCAATGATTAATTAGATAAGGTAAATTTAGTGTAGTAATTTTTTTTTGTAAAATATAATAATTATGGTTTTTTTGCTTTTTGTTTTTGACCTTTATAATATGAATGTGAAACATATTTTCTAGTGGGAATGTAGAAAGAATGTTTGATTCTTTGCTTTCTTTCTTTGTATAAAGTGTTTTATTTTTTTTAGTATTATTTTATTTATGTTATATTGGGTTCATCAAACGATCAAATCTTTTTCAATGGTCAACCATCATTGTACCACATTCTCAACTGTTGATCATTAAAGTTAGCCGACAATGTTCATATAGAGAACATCTTTGACATAATAATTATTTGTTTTATTAATTTGCATAGTTTTATTATGATTTCCATTCATAATTTAAAAATAATATTTTAAAGAATAGATTAGTCCAATCATTTAAGAAACAATAAGTTCAAATCAACCAATAAATATTCATAATTATACGCATCGAATTGTATAAATACATAAATCATTTTTTTTCATTCAATGAGATAATTCATAATACAAATCTACTTTTTATAGATACTATCCATCTATAGAAAAACATCAAATCATATTCAAATGCTTGAACAAATTTTGTTTCTTACATTATATGATCATTTTTTGTGTAAATTGTCAACATATATTGGTGATTTTCACCTAATATGCTTAGCTATTAATTTTTATACAAAACACACCACACCATAAAAATATATGCATTAATATATAAAGCATACTTTAATATCAACATATTTTTAATTTTTTAATAAAATTAAATATGATTAATAACTAAAACATTTTTTATCTTCATGTTTCCTTAAAAGAAATTTCAACATATTTTTAATTTTTTAATAAAATTAAATATGAGTAATAATTAAAACATTTTTTATCTTCATGTTTCCTTAAAAGAAATTTCTCCTTTCAAAGACAAACAGTATGGTGCCTTTCATCTTTTCATATTATTGAAATGACAATGGTGGTAATTGGGTGATTCAAATCCTATTACATGCTAATATAATTTTTAAACTCCACAAATATAAATAGTGACAATTTGATGATTTTGACCTAAGTCACAACCATAGATAATATTTTTTGTATTTCTAATAGAGAGATTTATTAGCCCAATCCACAAGTTATGCATTGATATGATAAATTGATCAACCATTTATGATGACTATCTTAGATTAAGATAGAATTCTTGATATTAAATTATTTTGAACACGGACACACACACACACACAACTATATTATTCAATTTAAATCTTTATATACTTTTTATGACATGAACTTTTAATCTTCTATTATTGAATCTACATCTCTAATATTTTATTAACTTGTTAAAATTTTATATATTGCTCATTCAAAAATCTCTAGAATTGGATTCAAGCAAAATATATTTTTAAATCCATATTTATATTGTTTGTTATAGCTAGTGTTATGTTCATATATGTTCCATCATGTAAACACTAATTTTGAAACGAAACACTACTAACTAGAACATTATAAATCAATCATTTTTAACTATTTTTATGTTCGATTGTTTAATTCATGATAGTGAAGTTAAATGTGGTGGCGGTGGCAGTGGCAGAAAGAAACGTGATTTTATTTATTTATTTAGTAGACATTTAAAAATATGCGTGTACACATTATAATGTTTGGAAAGGCACCAAAAACATGTAAGACTAATTTTAGATGATCGTGACTTCCTAAAATTTCATGAATGCATGTCAAGGGACACTAGCACATGATAATGAGTTATAAAGTCTACTAGTTAACAAGTATTGAAAAATATGTGTGTACACATTATAATGCTTGGAAAGGAACCAAAAAAGTGAGCGACTAATTTTAGATGATTGCGACTTCCTAAAATTTCATGAATGCATGTAAGGGACACTAGCACATGATAGTGAGTTATAAAGTCTACTAGTTAACCGACATTGAAAAATATGCGTGTACACATTTTAATGCTTAGAGAGGCACTGAAAATGTGTATGACTAATTTTAGATGATTGTGACTTCCTAAAATTTCATGAATGCATGCAAGGGACACTAGCACATGATAATGAGTTATAAAGTCTATTAGTTGTGAAGTACTTGTCATTTGAATATACAAATGTCAATAAATATTTTAGAAAGTGTCAATCATAATTTATCTTGACATATGTCAACACTAGCACACGATAATGAGTCATAAGTCTAAGTTTGGAGCTTATTTCATACAAGGGGAAAGGATTTAGTAGTTATGTATTAATAATTGTGAGGGTACTTGTCATATTCTCACAAGGGTAATTGTGAGGGTAGTTGTGAAGGTATTGTTTGAATATAAAAATATCAATAAATATTTCAGAAAGTATCAATCATAATTTATTTTGACATATGTCATTAATACATCAAAATTTGCACAAAAATTCATCATCTCATTAAAAAAATACAAATAATAGTATTCAAAATCTAGCTCCACATAAAAGAAGTCAATTTAATTTATTGTTAATGAAAATTACGTAGTAAAATATCATGTAGTTGTCCTCACATTTAATAGTTTGACTTTATGCTATCTTCCAACTCTTTTGTCCAAAGATATATAATATTATTGCTATATTGATAATTTAAAGTACACACAAGTGTACAATTTTTTTATCTTAAACCAAATGGAAAAAAGATGCAGTGTACAACTTTTAGTCTAAATACACACAATTGTCAATTCATTTTTTTCAAAGTAATGTGCAATTAATGCCTAGATTGGACACTTTCACCTCCAAGTATTATTTTTCCCAAGAAGTTTTTTTGTAAGACTCGTCATTTGATGCATAAACTAGAGATTTCCAATATAAAATTTAATTATTAAAATCCAAGTTCAAACTGAAATTATTTTCTTTTGAATGTTCATATTCTAATAGTCATACAAACCTTCAAATTAACAAATATAAGAAAACCTATAACCTCATGAAACATATTGACTAGCGGTAGGTTTGATAGTTCTAGAGTGAGACTTTAACATTGTTTTTGATTGAGGGAAAAATGGGTTTTATAGGGACCCAAAACCATAAAGTTTACAATCCAAAATAAAATAGAACATTAAAGTACCCAGGAATAGTATGGCTACATGACAAATAGCAACATAATATAGCAGCAACCACCAACAAAAACCAAGCAAAAAGACAGCAAAAAACCAACAACAACAAAAAACATAGCTAGAATTAACCTAGAGACTTTAAAGTCTCAGCCACTTTCGCTTCCAAGTTGTCCAAATCCCGAGCCACCATCTTCAGATCCTGGGTCTCCAGAGGTGTCGAATCCATTCTTTTCTTCATGTTGGCTCTAGTTCTCTTTGAAGGGCCAGAGTCCTCTAACTTTTTTTTGTTCTTCTCAGCATCAAGATCCACAATCAAAAGACCCTACTAGGTGTTTTCCATCTTTTCAACCAAAGCTCTTAAGATTGTGGAATTGTTTTTAAAAATTTTGTGGTTATGCTCAATGGTAGATTTCATGGTTTCCCTGATCTTTTCTACCTATTTTTCCTAGTTCTTGTTGTCCTTCTTAAGAGTGTTAGTGAAATCAACCTCTCTTTGAAGGCATTCTCCAATGGCCATCTTCTCTTCCGCTGTCCATAAGGCCCTAGCCAAATTTTTCTCAGCCACTATAGCTTCCAGGATTTCCATTTTACTAGTGATAGCCCTATTTTTGAGATTGAGATCCTTTATCTCATGAAAAGCCCATATCAAAAATTTGAAATTTTCGACCGCTCCCTTTTTGGCCAGAGTAAGAATATCACCATGAAAATCCCTATCCGGTTTAAAAACAGAGTCTTCAGGATTCAGGTCCTCAGGAGAAATGTGTCTTTTTTCTCTGTTAGTGGAGTGGAAAGAGGCAAAGGAAAACTCCTTGTCATTCGATTCAACGTTGTCTTCATCCAGAGAATCCTCTGAATAGGACACCAGTTTTTCCACAAGGGGCTCATCCCTCTTCTTATCCTCTGCCTGAGACATGCCGAGAGGAGTATTCAGAGGACCAGTTTTTTATTTGAGGGCTTCGCAATAAGAACATTCTTCCTTTTCTTTATAGGAGGGGGAGTAACATCTTCAACCCATTCCAAGTTCGAACCCTCAATATCCTCTAGCGAGCTGGACTCTATTTTATAACCCTCTGAGGTCAAGGTCGTAATAGGATTAGAAACAGTCGACATATTTTTGAAGTGCTCGTTAATGAGCCAAATAAGGCCAACATGCAAGACTGGGTTCTTTTTAGGATTTTTTCTAAACTCCTCAATATTATTATTCAAAGAACACAACAGGTAGTAGGGGAAAGAAACCCTAACCTTATATCTAAAATGGTTGAGTAAAACAAAGTGGTACCCATAGACTCTGGTGAATCTCCAATCCAGTGTAATATACTCCATAAGAACTCTGAGCACCTCCCTCCAAATTTTATTGATCCTCCCTGATTTGAAGTAGCTTGTAAGACCCCTTTGTTTTTCTCTTTTGATCGAAATGTGTTCTGTTTGGTTATGTTTTATTTTCTGTTGGTACTTTGACCTTGAACTAGGTTGTTGTTTGGTCGCTATCTATAAAGCGATGTGAATGTGATATTTTGATGTGCTGGTAGTTAATTCTAATGTTATCATTATGGCATGCTTTGGATTAGCATAGTGAGTATTTGAATTAATGTTGCTCTATGCTTGGATTATATTAGTATGCTAGATTTGTCAGTTAGTAATACTATATTGGTGAAGGGGATGGTATCACATCACTCACTTGTGAGCGCCCTGCGATTCCATGATTTCCTCTTCACGGTGTGCCTTATTTATGACATATTATTGCATGTGGATACACTCTTTGTTCGCAGGTTGACAGGTACAGGACATCAACTCCACCTGGTTTCACAAGTTTGAGCGTGTCCAATGACTAACGGTATTTTATAGAGAGATAGTAGCGAGATTTTCCATGCCAAGTCGTCACCCTAGTCATAGTGTGTCGTCAGGTATTAGTCGGGTTAAGTTGCCTTAATTGTGTCATCTGGCTTTGATTTCAGTTTAAAGTGCAAGTTAGAAAATGTTAAAATATATGCTCTTATAGTTAAATTGACGATTACCTTATTTGGTTTATGTTGAAATGTAATTTATTTTACTATTGATTTAATTTAATTAATAAATAATTTAATCCTTGATTAAATCTATTTTATTAATTAACTAAATTTATGATGTTGAAATAAGTTAAGTTTTCATTTGAAGTTATTGTTATATTGGTTGAATTTGAAAATAAAAGAAAATATTTAAAAGTCAAATTAGAAAATTTGAATTCAAAATTGGGAAAAATGAGATATTTTATATTTCTGTTTTCTGAAATTGATGAGGGTGGTTGTAGGATTTTTGTTAAAGAATTTATTTATTGTTGAATTTTTTCTACACAAGTTTGGATCATGGAGTTTTGGAAAAACATTGTATTCGAAAGAGGAAGAATTTTTCAATTTTGTGGGTTTTGGATTTAAGTGGTGAAAATTTGTGGAGCTAAAGTTGGAAGCTGAGCACCATTTTGGATCTTCTCAACTCAAAAAAAAAACTAGGTTCATTCTTTGCAAATTTAAATGTGTTTTAAAATAAATAAAAAAATGTAGTTACTTATATTTTGTTGAAAAATCATGCTAAAAGAACACCTAAATCCCTCTATTAGATTTGCAAAAAACAAACCCATCTTAGTTCTTGCTTCCAAATTTGAAAAGAAAAGGAAAAACCATGGTTGAAAATAAATCCCTCCATGGAAATGATGGTGTTCTTGACTGAAAATTATAATTTTTGGTATTATTTGCTCAATTCTTCTACAAATTCCTTGTGAGAAAATTTATAAATATATTTGTAATTTATGTTTTTCTCTATTTTAATGTGTTTTAAAAAATAAAAATAAAATAAAAAAGAAACGGATTTTTTAGAAAAATTCCGCAGAGATGTTTTTCGGGAAAAATTTGTTTAAAAAAAATAAAAATATAAAAACAAATTATTTGTAGGGGGCTTGGGGCTCACCCCCACCGCACCCCTCTTGGGAGGCGTGTGGGGGGGAGCCACGCCCAGCGTGACCCCTGCTCCTCCCGTCCGCTGCCACCACTCCCCACTTCCACCGTGGTCGGCACTTACACATTCGCCACCACCTGTCGGTGGTCGGCTGTGCTAAGCATAGCCACGCCACTCGCAGGGGTGGATGGTTGTGCTAAGCATAGCCACGCCACTCGCAGGGGTGGATGGCTGAGCATAACATAGTCACCGTCGCTAGGAGGGCAGCTGGTAAACCGCCCCTGCAAAATAAAACGCGGCCGCTGCCCTCGTAAAATCGCCGCCCCAACCCCAGCAAAGCACGCGACCAACAAAGCACGTGGCCCGAAATCCGCAGTCCAACCCTTAGGGTTGGCGCATGGCCCGAGGCACATGAGTGGCCTCTTTTTAAAAAAAAAAAAGAATTAATATAAATATATATATATTTATTATTCTATATTATATAATATTAAAATATCTATGTATTTTATATTATATTAATATAATATTAGATAATAATATATATATATATATATATATATATATTTGATTTTTTTTTTTAATATATATATCAATATATATATTAAATGGGGGATTTAAATGATAGCATGATGAAATTGCAATTGAGGATTTTTTTTTAAAATAGTATGTTAATAGTCAAATTTTCGATCTTATTTCAAAATAATATTTATTTCTAAAATAAATATTTGATTTTAAAGTAATGGATGAATAAATGGATTTTGAAGTGATATATATATATATATATATATATTGGAAAAGAAAGAGTTGTTTTAAAATAATATGTGAAAGGGTGAATATTGAATTTAAAAGAAATGTGTTTAATAGTAAGAGAGAATGATTTTAAACGATGTATTTTTGCAAAGGACCAATAGTATTTTTAAAATGATATTTTCTAAATAGTTGAAATAAAGGGTTATTTTATTCTTATTTAAAAAGAAAGTAGGGAAATTAAATGATTAGTGTTAATTTCTCCCTTATCTAAAAAGATGTATTTTTAATTCAGTTTCATTGATGCAATAAATTACCGAATGTAATGAGGAAATGGATTTAGAATTCCAAAGGTAGTTTTTTTCGATTGCCTTTAGTGAACATTTCCTTCATGTTCTTGTTTGGGGAAATGGGTTAAGTGTTTTTAATTTGTAATTCTTCCAGAAGACCCTAGAGGTTGGGGGTTGTCGTTTTGGTGATGTCGACCGTTTGTTGATTCCCTTGGGTAGTGCATGAAGTTATGTCTTTATTATTACCTGGTTTCCACAAACGGGGATGTTTTGTGTCTCCTATGAAAGGAGTGGATTATGGGATCCACGTCTCCTTGTAAGGAGTGACCTTGTTATGTGATTTTTTGCCTCCAGTGTTGGAGAGAGTTTCATTTTATGTCGCCTCCCGAGAAAGGAGTGGTCGTGGTATCTTGTTTGTTGAACATTTTACCCTTGGTGATTGGATGGTATGTGTGTTGTCAAGTAGAAGAGTGGCTTCCGTAGGGGCCAGAGCCAAGAAGAGGTAAGATTGGGTAACCTTCGAAAGTTGTTTAATCAAGTGAAACTAAATCAATACTTAGAAGATTAGGCTATCTTCTCACTAATCAAGATAAGTTGGCCTCACTCATAGACACAAGGGCTTGTTTAGACTTGCGATGAGTGGGAAGTCTTGGAATGGAAAGGTCATCTATCCTGTTCATACGTAAGGTATTTGATCCCGCATTAGTAAGTGGGTGATCCCACAATAATGGGTTACACTTTTTGGCCAAACTTGACATTGAAATCAACATTTTTCACCAGATCTTCACTTTCGTACGCCTATAGAAGCTAAACCATTAAAAATTTGAAGATGAAGAAAATTAGTGATTTGTGATATTTTGTGCTAAGAATCTAGTTATATTTTAAAAAAAAATTAAAAAATAAATTGTGAATTATTTTATGTAGTTTTTATTAACTTATTTTTTTTACTAAACATCATTTTCAAAAACTGATGCTTACGGTGGTGATCAATGAAAGTGGAGCTCTGCTAGGGTTTTGAGTTTTCTGAGGTCATTCATGGTCCCTCCTGTGTCATACTGCGCTTATTGCGTAGGATTTTGGTTCCTCCATTACGTACGGCTGCATTTAATGCGGTTTTAGGGGTTTATTATGCCTTCAACCGGCTCTAACCCAACAATTCTTGCTGGTGTTAACAATTCGACGACGTAGTTTAATGGCTCCCCCACCGAACAAACGCCCTCAGAAATTTGTTCCGAAAGTCTTTCATGAGGTAAGCATTCTAATGCTCCTGCTGATGTAGTTTTACCTTTACGTGATTTTGATTCTGCATTCCAATGGTTTGAAAAACACACCCTTGTGGGTTATTTTGTTGGGAGGACTCCCCCTGAAAGTGTGCTAAAAGATTGGGTTAATAAGGCTTGGGTCCCTCATGGGGTCCGCCTTGATATGGTCCAAAATCCAACCAAGGGTTTTTTCTTGTTTTGCTTTGCGGAAGTAAACCATGTCCAAGCTATTCTGGTTCATGGACCCTGGTATGTTCGTTCCTCCTTGTTGGTTTTCCAGTCCTGGACTCAAGACTTTGCTGTCTCTGAGGACACCAAAATGTGTGTGTCGGTCTAGATTGAGTTTCTCGGGTTGCCCTTGCCATGTGTGCCCTTCTTGCACCATATTGCTTCCTCTCTGGGGAAGGTTGTTTGCATTGAACCTGATAAGTTCTTTCAAGCCCGTCCTCAGAAGAGGGTTTGTGTGGAAGTTGATTTATCCAAGGATTTGAAAGAGACTGTTGACCTTCAAATCGGGGATATTCGCCACTCCCAGAAAATCATGTATTTTAACCTTCCCAACACGTGCTACCAGTGCCAATCAGCTGATCATAAGATCAGGGACTGCCCTTTGTCAGTTCCCCATACTGTTTCTCAACCATGGGGTGCTGAAAAGCCTCGTTAGATAGAGCCTTCGGCTAAGGCGGACACAAAGTGGACCACGGTCACCAACCGAAAAAATAAGTCACATGGTTCTGAGTCAGCTCCCAAAGCCCTGAAACTGACCCAGCAGGTTTCAAACCCTTCAGAGAAGGGGAAGGCCACTCCCGTAGGAGGGGCTTCTGTTGTTTTACAGCCCAGGCCGTAGGCCATGCCCCAAGCTGCTACAGTTTTATGTGCTCAACCGACAGTATCCGCTGGTGTGGAGACCCAACGACGTTCTTGCAGCCGATCTCCTCCACCAAAAGAAGGTGAATATGTACCAGAAAAACAAAGGTATTCTCCCTCTATTCAATTGGGTTTAGCTCCGCAAGAGTTTTTGAAGAATAGCTTCTCTTCCCTGTGTGAAGAGGACCGGGATTCTGCAAGCATGGATGAATTTCCATGAATTTTCTCTCATGCAATGTTCAAGGTCTCACAGACCTCTCAAGGAAGTATTCTGTTAGGAATACTTTGAAGAATTTTCTACAGAATGAAGTGCTTTGTCTCTAGGAAGTTAAAATTTTAGGTTTTTTGCTTGCTTCGGCTTGTCGCTCTATTTGGCTAGCCAACACTTTGTTCTGTACTTTGCATGAGGCTGGTCGTGGTGGAGTAGCTACTCTTTTGGCCCCATGGTTGCTTCCTTATGTGGTTGACCATGGGGTGGATCCCTCCCAACGGGCTATTTGGACTCTTCTCAATATTGAGAATTATTCCTTTGGGATTATCAATATTTACACCTCTAATGATGTTGTGGAGCACTGCTTGCTTTGGCAATGGCTTACAAACTCTTTGCCAGTTGCCACCTAGTTGCTCTATGGGGATTTCAACATGGTTGAAATGGCGTATGATAAAAATGGCACTGTACCTTTTCATTGGGTTGTAGGCGAAAGGGAGGCGTGGTTTTACATGCGCAATAAATTGGGGCTTTTTGATCCCAACCTGGGTTACCGTCATTCTCATTCCATCTAGCACACTTGGTGTAACTACAGAGCTGGTGCTAACAGAGTCTTTAAGCGCCTTGATCGTGCCATGATCTCGGTATAATCTTTTTTTTCTTTCAAAACCTCTGCCTTGCCTGTCAAGCCGCTTGTGGATGTGACCCTTTCGGATCACTTCCCCATTCAATTTCAGATGAGTGGGATACTTGGCAGCCTCGCACATGTAAGAAGCAATTCTTTTTGAACACGTCTTTGCTCTATCACAAGCCCACCATGTCCCACATTCTTCGAGTGTGGAATTTAGAGTTTCGTCCATCTGGCAGTACAGGCTAGATTGCTTGGTGGAATGATGCTATCATTCCTATTATGCGCTTCCTGCGCATTTATGGGCGACAGCTTGCTTTATTCCACTGGCGCTCTTACGAGGCCACCACTGTTGACTTGCGTGTTGCTATGGAGGCCTTAGCGGCTTGTCCTTTCTCTCCATCACATCAAGTTCGGGTGGCAGACTTAAGACACCAGAAGCAAGTGGCTGATAGCTATTCTTCTAGGGGCACTCAAATCAAGGTGCGACTCCACTGGCTCAAAATTGGGGACTGTGCCTCCAAAGAATTTTTTTTGTCTCTTCATGCTAGGCACTCCTCCCCAGGCATTAAAGCTATCAAATATGGTAATCAAGTGCTCTCTGAGCTACCTGACATTCTCCAGGCTTTTTTGCGTCACTATGAGCAAGTTTTCACGGCTCAGGACCCCACGCCTGTGCACCAGCAAGCCCTTCAGAGCTGCCTTGTTGTTGTGCCACATAGGCTTTCTTCAACCCAGATTACTTTTTGTGATCAATTATTAACAATTGATGATCTCAAGGAAGTTGTTTCCTCTATGGCCAATGACAAGGCTCCTGGGATTGATGGTTTCCCCTGTGAATTCTATAAAGCGCTTTGGGACTGTATTGGAAGTGACCTTCATCATGTTTATCTTGAAGCCTTTCACAACAATTCTTTAGGCAATTTAATAAATAAAGGCAATATTAAATTCATACCTAAATCTGGAGATCCGGAAGATATTTGTAACTGGCAGCCCATCACGCTTTTTAATGTCTCTTATAAAATTATTGCCAAAGCCTTGGCTCTAAAAATCCGCCACCTCCTACCTCAGATTGTGCGTCTCGCGTAGACTGGATTCATCAAATCTAGGTTCATTCTTGACAACATTATTGCTATTTGGGAAGGCATGGAGTGGGCTCGGCATTCGAACCAGAAAGCCATATTTATCAAAATTGATTTTGCTAAAGCATATGACCACATTGAATGGCCTTTCATTTTTGTGATGTTATAGGCATTGGGTTTTGGAGCCAATTTTCTTCAGTCCGTTCGCATGCTTTTTTTTGATGCCTCGACTTGCATCTCCATTAATGGCCGCCAGTCCTCTACTTTTGGCCTCTTTCATTCTATTTGCCAGGGATGCCCTCTTGCCCCTACATTGTATGTTCTGGCAGCTGAGGGTTTTGGATATCTCCTGGCCAATGCTATCTCCCAACAGCGTGTTAAAGGAATAACTCTCCCTAATTCTCAAGAGCAGCTTGTCAATGGGCATTTTGCTAATGACTCCTTTCTCACTCTCTTAGAGGATGAAGGTTCGATCATTACTGCCCTTGAATGCCTTGACACTTTTTGTCTTGCTTCTGGTTCTGCAATTCAATGGCACAAAACATTGTGCTACAGACAGTCTGTGCTTCCCACTCCTATGTGGCTTCAATCCTATAACTGGAAGTGGATTGGTCAAGGGGAAATCTTCCGCTTCTTGGGCATTTCGTTTGCCTTCCAGGCTTCCCCTCGGGAGCTCTAGCAAGCTGTGCTCTCCAGAATTGAGCAGAAGTTGGCCTATTAGATTACCAAGCCTCTCTCGCTGGCAAGAAAATTCCAGGTGTGCTCTAAAGTTTTGGCTGCCACCCATGTCTATTATTCTTCCTGTTGGGCTCCTTCTAAAGCAGCCTACAGTAAACTCGAGAAGCTGCTCCGTGATTTTCTTTGGGCCTCTTCTGAGACCCATAAGGGTTTTCATCGAGTCGCTTGGGATTTTTGCTGTCTTCCCAAAGAGTCGGGAGGGCTTGGCTTGCTTTCCACTCAACGGCAGGGAACTGCCCTCTGTGTCAAATGGATCATCCGTGTGCTTACTGGGGATGAAGCCTAGAAAGTTCTCCTCAGACATTGCATTCAGTCTGGGTTTCTCATTCACAGACTCACTTGGAAAGGCATTGGCTTCCAAACCCTGCTGGTGATGATGGAGTCGGTTCAAATTATTGGCTCCTTTGTGGCTAAAAGCATTTGGCGTTCTTGGGAAAGTGTCAAGCCCTGGCTTTGTTGGGCTGGTGTCGGGTTTCGTGATGGGATCTCCATCAACCAGCATAATCTTTGGTGGTCTCCCCTTCTTGCCCAGAATGGTCAACCCCTGGCCAAGTTGCCTTGGCTCAAAGCTCTCCGATTTCATAAGAAGGGCATTCAGACACTGCACCAGCTCTTCCACCGGCCTACCATGAGTATTATGCAGTGAGATGTTTTTAAAGCTCATTACAGCCTTCAAAACTAGGACCATCCTACTTTTTACGGCCTAGTGAATGCCATTCCGGCAGAGATTCTTCACAAAGTTGGTATTCATGGGCACAAACCTTGGTGGAAAGACTAGAAATGGTTTCTAGATACTCCTCTTAGGAGCTACAAGCCACGACTTGGTTACAGGTGGCTTTCACCCCATTTCCCTATGCTTAGCTCATTGAACCAGAGGTGGCTTCTTAACTCCTCGACCTTTACTTGGTGTAGGAGGTTTGATGCCATTTGGTCTGCAATTGTTAATCCGAACCTGGCCCACTTGGCTTGGTATATTCTTTTCCAAGGCTTGCCTGTGGGTTCTCGGCTGGTTCATTTGGGGGTCTCTGACCCTCGCTGCCCATTTTGTGGGCAGCCTGAAAGTTTCAAGCACCTTTTTTGGTTTTGTCCTAGAGCTCAGCAGTTCTGGACTTGGATTCATGATTTCTTTCGGCCTTTTAGGTCTGAACCCTTTTCGTGGCATATGGTTCTTCTGGGGGACCTGTCTGGAACCCCAGCTAAGTTCATCCAGATTTGGCACACTTTCAGAGTGGAAATCCTTTTCAGTATCTGGAAAGATAGAAATGCTTGTATTTTTTCTCATTCGCATATAGATAATAATATTTCTATTTATGCTAAAGCTGTTATATGCTCTAATGTTATGTTACAGATTCAAGTGCAAGCCAACAAGGTTGCATTAGAAGTGGCTCACCTGTAGGTTCTCCTAGACCACTGGGGCAATGCTCCTTGTACTGTGGCTCGAATTCCTGACTCGCCCTCCTCCTCCTGTCGTTGGTCGCCCTCTCGGGGCCAGAAGCGGAGTGATTCCACGCGGGCTCGCTCCCAGCCTCCTCCTCGGAGGGATTCTCAGCCTCCTCGACAGAATCGTTCACCTCTGCCATGACCTGGTCAAGGTTGGCACTCTAGTGGTGCGCCGAGGAACAGTGGTGGCGGCTCTGGATGGCCTGCAGATGCTCCTCCTGACTCGGGCTTTGGTTGGCCCTCCTCTGGTAAAAGCTTTTCGCAACTTGCTCTTGCAATCTTGCCTCAGCACTAGGATAAAGAAAAAGAAGATAAAAATGATGATGGTTGGGGTGCTCCTCCTGACGTCACTCCTAACCCCACTGATGTATGGGGTAGAAATTTGGATGACCAAGATCCCCCAGGATCTACTGGCACTGCCTTAGCTGCATAGTTTTCATTCTGTTTTTTTTCTGGGCTAGGCCCATGTGACTTTAGTTAGATTTGCTGGGTTGGGCCCATGTCGCTTTCGGGGTGTGCT
The DNA here is from genome assembly GCA_007115665.2 of Sequoiadendron giganteum. NCBI lineage: Eukaryota > Viridiplantae > Streptophyta > Pinopsida > Cupressales > Cupressaceae > Sequoiadendron > Sequoiadendron giganteum. The sequence goes on from CM021108.1 coordinate 339,722,204, forward strand.
TTCCTACCACCCAACCCTTTTTTGTGAATTTTGTACTTTATTTATATTAATATAGATATCTGGAAAAATTCATCAAAAAAAAACTGATGCTTACTTTCAGCTGCATAACTTTTTTTATAAAAAGCATAAAATTCTAATTTTTTAAATACAATGTTTTCACACCATTATCTAGTGGATGAATATTTTTTCATAATTTTTTGTTCCATATATATTTTTTAAATAATTTTCTAATTCAGTGTAATTATAATTTGGATATATTATACTTTCAACTGCATAACTTTTTTTATAGAAAGCATAATATTCTAATTTTTTAAATATAATGTTTTCACACCATTATCTAGTGGATAAATATTTTTTCATAATTTTTTGTTGCATATATATTTTTTAATTAATTTTCTAATTCAGAGTAATTATAATTTGGATATATTATACTTTCAGTTGCATAAATTTTTTTGTATTCATTTGAATTAACTTATTCTTTATTTGTTGGAATAAGGACATCAATAGTTAGTGTACATGCATTTTTAAGAATTTTTTTCTCTCTTTTCCTATTTTTTCGTATGTGTCAAATAAAGACCTCGATGTTCATTGAAAAAGCTACATTCACAAGAAACAAAAAATAAATACAATAACAAAATTAAATATATTTAAAATTATACTTTTTGGGAAGCTTATAATAAGGACTACATGTTTACAAAAAAAAAAATTTAAATAAATTAATTTGATCCCCTAAAAGGTAAATCAAAAATGGTTTTTTATCAACATTTTGATAGGTGTAGAGGAGACTCCATTATAGGTATGGTTTAAAACTAGCGGCTTTCTATCCAAGGGGGTTTGATATAAGTGGGTTTGATCAAACCCTCTTCAATTAAAACCCTTAAAATGGAACCTTTTTAAGGCTTAAATCATTATAGTTTATAAAAATGTGATTTAAGCAAAAATCAGGATGTCCCAAAAAGTGTAACCCATTATTGTGGCAGCACCCAAGTATCAGGGCCAAGGGATCGGTAGAGGCCACCAGGTTATCCGAAGCCTATAAAGATTGGCTTGTGTAACTTATGATGAGCTGTGTGATGACACTCTGTCTAGGACAATAGTTGGTATTCGATTTTATGGGTATGGTTTCTTTAACATACCGGATGTGACCATAGTTGGTATTTGGTTCTATGTGTATGGTTCTCATAACATACTTGATTTGCTTTATTTTTGGAAGCAATGTGACCATGTAGAGTTGTACTTGTATTGTACATGTGATTAGTTGTGTCAGTTTGGTTCAGTTATGATTTAGCCTATGTTTAGAGGTGTTGGTCTTGGCTAGGATTCCTTGTTACTATCTCCAAGCATGGGGAGTGGGCCTTTGGGTTCCACTTGGTTGGGAGGTGTGCACCTTAATCCATTAGGCCTTCTTCATGTTCGTGTGGATGAGACTTCCTGTTGGAGAGCTCCTTGAATTCAGTTTTAGTTCTTGCTTTTCATCATTTCAGTTGCTCTTGTGATTTATTACCCCTCATTTTTTATCAAGGTGGAAGTTGTAATTTGTAAACATATTTATTAGACTAGCCTCATTCGGGGAATGAGAGATGTAATTGTAATATTTAATTATGGATAAATGAAATTGAAGGTTATCTATTATGCTTGATGTATTTATCTTGTATGGAATGTATGTTTTCTTATTATCTTAAGTAGATAAATGTTATGGATTCATTTATGTTGTTGTGGGTTATGATGTAATCTCAGTCTTGTAACCTTAGAGGTTTTTTGCAATGGGTAGTGAACTTTCATGTTCATTTTACTTAAACAAAAAAAAAAAAATAGTATGTTTAAGTATTTAATAGCAACTTCCTCTAGGGTTGTGTGGTGGGGCGTTACATAGCTATTAGAGACTTTGAGCAATTTCTTTTTCTCCTCCTCTGATTTCAGAAAGCTAATAACAGCTTTGTCTGAGAATTTTCTGTCACAATAAAATTTCACACCATCAATAGAGAGACTAGTGACTTCGCCAATGAGTGCCTCATCCACCAGCACCTTCCTCCCAAAGAGAATGATCTCCCCTTTATTCCAATGTTTAGCGAAATAATCAGTGGCCCTGGGGTCAGGACCATGAACTCTTTCAATGAAAGGTTGAAGCCCTCCCTTCTCAATCTTCTTCTAGACCTTGGAATTATTTTTGTTCTTCATACAAACAATCAACTCAACTCTTTTCATGCTTCCTCCCATGGTCGTAAAACCCTTGTTTTGATAGCTCACACCATGAAAATATAGACTGTCACGTACTTACTTTTGCCATTTATTTAAATGCACTTATTAATCATGATATTTTTAATGTTTATATTAGATAATTATTTAAATTGAAATTGAAATTGAAATTGAAATTGAAAGTGAAATTTAAAGTGAAATTGAAATTTAAATGCAAATGAAATGATTTGAAATGCATTATTGTTAAATTCGGGGTTTGTCATTGCTGATGAGAAGTTGAGGGCAAGTGAACGCAGGAATAGGTGAAAGAGAATGAAGGCGAGAACATTGATCAGGTAGAGTCATTCTAGCCATTAGGCGTTTATGAGTATGATGGAATCCACACACCACATAGTTATTATTTTAATATATTTTCGTGATGATTATTATGGGAAATTTAAAGTAAGTTTATTTCGATTGATCGAATATGTTTTCTTCAAATGGCGATTTGATTATTTTGTGAGGAAATTGATTTTATTTAAATAATTAAACTCCTTGTGTCAATATTTTATCATTATTTAAAAATAATAATGCTTCTATTCTAAATTAATGGAATAAACTTCTAATTGTGAAAATTTATAAAAATGTAAAATAGTGTTATTGATTTATTTGATATCTTCTCATTTAATAATGAAAGAGGTAATATTTTCTTAAAGAAAAAAAAAAATAACAAAATAAGTTATTCAAAAGAAAATAAGAAAACAAGCATATATTCAAAATTGAAATGGAATTCAAAACAGTAGTTAACAAATTGAAAAAAATATCTTTCAATCAAATTGAATGCAATAAAAAAAATGGAACTTGGAGTTCTGGCTATTTGGTAGGAGACCAAACACAAAAGGTGGATCTGACTTTGTTAATAACTCCACCATTTTGCATGAGATACAAGGGAGAGAGAAGAAAATTTGAATTAAAAAAAAAATACAGAAGTGAAATCCATTTTTTAATACACAAGGAGGAGGAGAATACATTATCTCTAGAATACACTGTGAGTAGAGAGAGGCAGAGGGAGTCTTGTTTTCATTTTATTTTTTTGTTAAATTCTACTAAAACCCCACATACACGGCCAGGAAGAGGGAGTCTGAAAAGTAAAGAAGATCTGCTCTCCCTTCATCCCACACAACCACCAAAGAACTGATGAAGGTGCGGATAGACATGAAAGGGAAGCTAGGAAGGGATGTGTGGCCAGAGGGAAGGGAGAATAAAGAACATAGTTCTTCCCTCACCATGCACAAGTAGAACAAGAGGGGCACGGTAGAAGCAGGAAGGGAGTTGGGGTTTGGTTTTCACTAAAATACAAAGAGAACTGTGATGGGCGCGAGTGGAAGTTAGAGGGGAGCAAGAGAGAAAACGCACGACTAGAGAGGAGAAATAAATTCTGAATAGGAATAAAATACAGAGGAGAGACCAAAGAAAATTTTGTTGCCTGAGATACATGCACAGACACAGAGGGAATTCACAACAAAAGAATAGAAGAGAAAATTTACAGAAAAATAGACAAAAATTCATCTCTAGATTCAAGAAATTACCAGGTAGAATCAAAGAAAGCATTATTTTTAAATTCATGATCATAGTATGTTTAATTGGAATCATTTTCTTTTATTCTAGTATTTAAAATTATTGAAATCATCACTGTTTCTATTAAATTCTGAGGAAATTTCAAAACACCAAACTGTGATTTTACCAGAAAACCATTGAACAATTAGAACAAAAAATTGTAGAACAATTTTGAATAGAAAACAATTCAGAGACAATAGATTTTGTTGTTTAGTAAAATCTATTTTTGTAGATTCAAAATCAAACTGCAAAAGAGAGATAAAATTATCAAAACAAAAGAAACAAAAAAGATACTCTTATTAAATTAAACAAAATTTAAATATTTTTCCAGAATGTAAGATTAAATAATTTTGTGTGAAGATTCATGCTCAAGAGTAAAAATGAAATTAGATAAACCTATGGAAATGAAACTAAAATTACTACAAAACATAAGTAAAAATGAGTTGTTAAACATGTTTTTGAAAAGATTTTTTTTTTAATGGAAATGTGAAAAATAGAAAAGAAATTAAATTAAAATAGAAATTACTTTGAAATGAAACGAATTAGAATAGGAGTATTTCGAAGTGAAAATAAACTATATGAGTAAATGAACCGAAAGAATGTGTGCTCATTTATTCTTGTTTAAATATGTACTTAGATTACATACTTGAGATACACCTTTTTGTTATATTATTATTTGATTTAAATGGTAATTTAATGTTATTTATGTTTTAAAATGATGAAAATACTGCATTTAAACCATTTTTGCTTGAAATAAGATTGTAGTTAAAGATGTTGTGAAAGATCATTTTTTAAATTTTGAATGGAACCATGCATGCTTGATAAATGAATGTGCTTGACATGTGTTTGGAAAGTTACCTTCTGGGACGGGTGCCAAATATGGGTTTCTAGAGAGTGTAGTTTTTCTTTTCCAAAACTACTATTATTTGTCGTGCATGACATTTTACTTGGCCAAGTAACTTAAGGGTGCTGGCAAGAAGTTGAGTCCACTTTTTGGCCAAAAAGTGGAAGTGTTTTCCCCGATTTTCAGAGTTTGACATATTTGACCTTAAAATTTGAAGCACTTATAGATGAAATATTCAAACAAGTCACTAATCATAAAATGTAGTACTCAAAGTCTAGTTTCCTAATATGTAATATATTTCAATACCCACATTGTACAAATTGAGTTTCAATAGGCTTTTGTAAAAATCACTATTTAAAAGTCATTTTTTTTACCATACCATGCACGTGTACGACATCCATATTTTGACTTGAATTATCATATTTTTCTAAATCCTTTTGGAAAAAGACTTGTGACTCACTGAAGCGTGCCCTGGAGATTTTTTATAATTTTTTATTGAATTTTTTTTTTTGTTAATTTTTTTTCAGGCATATTTCACGTTTAGAAAAATCATCGTGTACGACACACATAAGATGACCTAAAGTTATCATTTTTGCATTTTTTTTTTTTAAATTGAAAAGAATTGTCTGAAGTTTGCCCTTGTGTAATCTGTTCGTCAAAATGTTATGTTGATCAAGAGTTATTAAAATAGTAAAAAACACTAATATTTAAAGTTTACGGACAAATTTCATCAGAAATTAATTGAAAAATAGAAAAAATAATCCAATTGTAAAAAAAAATTACATATTTGAAATTTGCATTGTCTCATCTAAAATGGGTTTTAATTTCGTCAAACAATTCTGCAAAAAAAGGCATCAGCCATATGTCCAAAGTCGATTTTTTTCCTTAACATTGATAGAACCTTCAACTTGCAGGTCAAACCAGGTTGAAGGCCTAGCTTTGGACTCCCAATGCTTTTCCCGAACCAAAATCCGAAGCAAAACCCCAACCACAAGGCAAAAAAAAATTCAAATTCAAAAAATGTGATCCCGATTTATACGGAATCTTGTTTTAAACTCAAGATCCTGGTTCCAATTATTGAATGCGGTGAACATTGGCAGGGGAATGGGATCCTGTTCCCCTACCAATGGTCACCACATTCAATAATTGGAAATGGGATCCCGAGTTTAAAATAGGATCCCGTATCTTTAAATACGAGATCCCGATTTATAATCGAGATCCCGTTTTTTAATAAAATCCAATCCCGTTTTATAATTAGGATCCCGTTTTATAATCGGGATCCTGTTTCTCTTCAACTGTATTATTTAAAATTACTATCAAGTTTTACTGTGAATTCTACAACTTCACATGTATGGCCGAGAGTAGTAAAATTGGTCTATTTTTCATTAAGCATTTTTTTTACAGGTGGTGACTTGCTTTTTTGATAAATTTTTCAAAGGAGAGATCCCATTTTTTCAAAGAAAGAACAAAAGGTCTTCAACTTACAATATGAATTGATATTTTCAAAGGAGGCATAAAGAAATTAGTTTTAAAGTGGAATTGTGCTAGTTTTCTAATTGTTTTGAGGAACACAAGAGGAAGAATTTAGTCCTTTTAGGTCTTGAACTTCCAATTTGAATCAATTTTTTTGAAGAATTTCACTATTTACATTCGTTTGTGCTAAAGAATTTTATAATCATGGGAAATAAATGCCGTAATAAGAGGAGGAAGACATTGAATCCTGAAGAAATGAAGCTAACAAAGAGAAGGAGAGACATAGACAAAGAGAAAGAAGAATGAGAATTAAATCAATGAATGATGGGGGAGCATCCAGTTCCACAACTATTGAAGATGAAAACATAGAGGAGACCATGGTTGTAGGTGAAGCAAATTTGCAAGAAGTCAATTTGGAGAAGAATATGATTATACAATCAAGTCCTACTATGTATTCAAATCCCTCTTTCAATGCTATGGAGAATGTTTCAATATGCACAAATCCAGGTACGTCTTCAAATCCACATATTAGTGAAATGGTAAATTCGTATGTAGAAATTTTACAAGATGTTGGACTTAACAATGTTGACATTGATAATATTCAGAGAGATGAAACTTTTATAGAATTTGTTGAAAATGATAGTGAGAATGATCCTTTTGTTGAAAATGAAATTGAGAATAATCCTTTTATTTCAAAAATGAAAACAAAAATCGTTTTGTTGATGTAAATGAAAATGAAAACCATTTTGTTGATGTAAATGAAAATGAAAACCATTTTGTTGATGAAAATGTAAATCATTTTCAAGTTGAAAATGAAAATGAAGATGAAAATGAAGATGAAGATGAAAATCTAGAATGTGATGTTGAATTTAATGAAAATACTTTTTTTAAAATTGAAAGTGGTGTTTTTGATAATCTTCCTGGTCAAATTTCTTGGAGGCAAATAAGAACACATCTAAATAAAATATAAAACAAATTCTTTTATCGTAAAAAAATTACAATTCAATGTCAACTAATGATGCAATTGATTAGAATGCAAAAAATGAGGAAAATAATGAAAAGTTTAGGCTTTTTTGTTAAACCAAAAAGAAAATATCAATCATTAAAACATGCTATGTGTACTGTTGCTAGTTCAATTCAATCGATTGGAAAAAAATAGTCGATCTAAAGATAAAAATGCAGCAAGAAGAGCTATAACAATTGCTATAATTAATAAAGCAACTTTGAATAAAAGAATGGTAAGAAATATTACTGAAGTTTTAAAAATACATCCTAAAACATTGCTAAGAGCGGCAAAAAGAAGAATAATTATAGAAAATGATCCTATCAACCAATGTTGGAGTTTCCATGGTCGACTCCCGATGTCTAATATGAAATTGAATGTTGAAATTAAATCTTTGATTGAAAAATATTGGCATGATAATACTAGGGTTTCATCTAATGCTAGAGATGTTTTAAAATTAAGGGTGGGGTCCAAAGTTCGTGATCCTCACCCAAAACACCTATTAGATACAACACAAACTGAATTTTATAGAAATTTTTGTGGTGATTTAGTGTTACCCGGTAATATTAAAATAAGTCAAAGGTCTTTTGAAAAATGTAAACCGTGGTATGTAAAAATTAATAAGCAACAAATATCTTGTTGTTGTAAAACGCAGGTTGAATTTCGTTATTTTTATGATGTTTTTCGATATATACGTTGTACCTTGCATACTAACATGATTATACAGGAATGCAGTATTAATATGCCACTTGAAGTAATAAGGGAGTTTATTTCAAGTTTATTTTTGTGAAAGATCTAATGGTAAATTGTTTTATTTAAGTTCTTGTATTTCTAGACAATGCATTGAGCATGGAAACCTTTCATTCTTAGGAATTTGTATGCATGAAAGTGTTGATAATTTTTTTGGACAACAATTAGTAGAAGTTAAAATATTTAAGAATGTTCACTATTCTTTAAAAGATGGAAAAACAGGAAAGTGTTGTGATTTAGTTACAGAAAAAGTTAGTGTGCATGCATTCATGAGTGAATTTAAGAATAAGATAGTACCAAAATATATCATGCACTCTCAACATGCTCGACGGCTTGATGGCCAATTTCACGCATGTAGAAACACATTTCCAATTAGTACTATACTTTCAGTGGTTGATTTTGTAGAAATTTATACTCTAGCTCCGCAAGAGGAAATTCAATCACAGTATTATAATTCAGTGCAAGTAGCTATGTTTGTCCATATTGTTTATAGACATGCAAATAATAGCACTAAGGATGATAGAAAATTTTTGAGGGAGTATCATTTTTATGTGAGTGACAACCGATTACACTCATCAGAGTTTGTTCAATATTGTTTCAGTATATTTTACAAAAAATTAAGAGAAAGAGGAATCCATATGAAAGAACACCTCATATGGTCAGATAATTGTATGGCGCAGTTCAAGAATTCTCAAATGTTCTATTGGTTAAGTAGGATTCACAAATAGTTTAATGTCCAACATATATGGAGTTTTTTTTAAGCTGGGCATGGTAAAGGAGAACATGATGGAGCTGGTGTGCGTGTCAAAAGAATTCTTGTTAGAGAACAATTAAAATTTGAAGATGCAATAAAATTTAAAGATGCACGTGGGATTATCGATTGGTGTAATACAATATTATCTACACCTGGTTCGAGTGAGTAGTGTAGAGTTCATCGATTCTTTTGGTTGGTTGAAGAAGATAACATTGTACCTAGAGTTGACTGTGAGACAATTAGTGGATCTACTGAATATAATTCATTTAGGAGTTCGAAAACAAGCACATGGACTATCTGGACAAGGGAGCTTGCATATTTTTTCCAGTTTTGCATCTCAGGAGATTGGGAAGCATGTGAAAATATAGAATGGAATGAACAATGGGAGAAAACATCGTTGACACCTTCACAAGCACATGATCAATATGAAAGAACTATTGAAGAAAATGATCAAGTGTTTGCATCTCAAGACTATGACCGTGTTTCAAACCTTGTACAAGAAGGTAATATAATTCAATTTATTTCATTTAATTTCTCTTTATTAAGTTATTTTGTCATACTAAATTTTATATATTGATATGCGCAAGTTATTGAATCAATTTTTGTGTGCAGGACATGTGTATGTTGTTGTTGCACCTGAGGGGAATGAAGAGAAAACAGAATATTGGTTGGCTCGTTGTGTGGAGAGTAAACATAAGCTAATATCACCTCGAGAAGATGATGATGGCTATCATTATCCAACATGTACCATGATCCCCTTAAGACATCCCCTTAAGCAAATTTTGATAACAAATTTTTTTATCCCCTTAAACATTTTTTTAGAACAAGTTTTTCATCTCATTAAGAAAAATTTGAGAACTTATATGATGATTGTTTTCATATTTTCCAATAGGATTTGTTGTGGTTTTTGGCACTTGGCTATGAAAATACCTAGCAAGGAAGAATGGTCTACCTGCATTTGAAGATTATGAACCAAATAAAAAAATTATACATTATTCACATTTGGTGGTGGCAACAAATATAAAACTAGATCGGTATGGTGAAAGACCTGCAAATAAAGTGTTATGGAAAATTTCTATGGAAGAGCATGAGACAATCATTGATCCATTACAAAAAAGAGAGGATGCAGATGGTCCAATGGAATAAGTAAATACAGGTAAATATAGTTTAATTTTTATATTATCCTTTTAAATAGAGGTAATTATTAGTAAAAATATATTTAAATACATGTTTTGATTACATATTGATATTGCTTGTACATTAATAGTTTAAATTAATTTATTATCCTTTTTTGTATCCTTAAGCCATCATTGCATTGATCTCATACTTTGAAACAAAAAGGAGAGGATGCCTGGATTCAACCTACACACGTGTGGAATACTTTTAAATGCAGGTACTTGAGTTGTGTACATATAGTTAGTTTTATATAAATTAAATTATGTATGTTTTGATTATTTCATGGATATTGCTTTTACCTTTTTGATATTAGGCGGTGTGAAGACCTAGTACATTTTGGGCATGAATTTGAGATGTTCTTGAGATGGCATATCCAAATATTGTAAACATTGTTTTGAGATGACATATATGTACATATATGTCCTTGTATGTCTTCAAATCACTAAATTTCATGCATACATTATTGTTAAATCAATTATATCCTTAAGATGTTGTATTATGACCCCTTAATAAATTCCCTTAAGACATTGTATTGTGACCCCTTAAGACATTGTATTATGACCCCTTAAGACATCCCCTTAATACATTGTATTATGACCCCTTAAGGCATCCCCTTGAGACATTGTATTATGAACCCTTAAGACATCCCCTTAAGACATTCTATTATGAACCCTTAAGACATCCCCTTAAGACTTTGTATTATGACCCCTTAAGATGTTCTATAATGAACCCTTAAGACATCCCTTTAAGACGTTCTATTATTAACCCTTAAGACATCTCCTAAAGACGTCATATTATGACCCCTTTAGATGTCCCCTTAAGATGCTATATTATGACCCCTTAAGATGTCCCCTTATTTTTTTTCAATGTATGCCTTATAATTTAGTATTGGAATCCAGTATTTGTGTTGACAGCTTAAAAAATAGTATTGGATGCCATTAATTGTTTTGAAAGCTTATAAATTAGTGTTGGATTTTATTATTTATAGAATTTAGTAATGATTTTAATCTCTAATATTGTATGGTTTTGTTTTTTTTCTTAAAATTTTATCCTTTCTGGTATATAAACGAATTGCTTTGGTTTGTAAATTATGATTTATTGACTAATTATTGATTGACATGAATTGAATAAGTTCATTGACTAATTATAGCTAATTATTGAATGTACATATCATGTATGAGATCACTAAATTTGTAAACTATAATTATTAAAATGTCCTATTAAATTCAACTTTAATTTCATATTTATATTTAATTTCACATTAATGTCCTATATTAATATCTTGACTATGAACATAAAATGCATAAATGTATATGTGTAAATTAAAATTTCAAACAATAATAAAGTCCATAATTTATGTAAATATATCAAGTGCATGAAAAAAAGTCCATCAGAGTACAACCCATGAACTAAAGTCCAACTAAGTACTCAAGAACCAGGAATTATAAAGTCCAACAGAGTACGTGACAAACCAAAAATATAGTTCGCAAAATAAACAAATATAACCCACAAAATCATGTTTCTAGGTCATGTATTGTCTCTATAATCAAGAGACCTCTTCATGCCATGTGGACTATGCAGATGACCTGAAACACTATGTACAATAGAAAGATGAAATCATATGTAAGACAATGAAAAAAAAAGTAATGACAATTTAATTTATAATTCATCATATTAAAATTAAATTACCATCATATCTAGGTTTGGATGCTCTACTTCACCTGAAGCAACCTCTACATTCTCTGAATCAATCTACACAAACAAGACAAACAAACTTGAAATTAGATGCACAAGTCTACAATTAAAAATGATTTAATTGAAATTAATTTATAATTTATCATATTTTAATTGTACCATATCCATAGGTTGTGCACCCTCTTTTGCGGGACATGTTTGTACATTCTCAACTACTAGATGTGTCACATGCTATAAAAGAAAAAGAATTTAAAACATGTATTAGCTCAAATTATATTAATATTCAATTTGAAATATAAAGTTATTTAGTTATATATTCACAATATATAATTTATAATTGAATTTAAATATAATAAAAAATTTAAATTACCATTTGATCTGGAGCCTACTCCACATGCCCTCCTGGAGGAGTAATTATGTCTAGGTCATGGCTAAAAGTTGCACTAACAAAGTCCTACAAGATCAAATTTAAAGCATCTACATACTTGAATTAGGTAAATATATATATATTCAAGTTTGCACATTTTGTGTAGAAATTTATTTAAACAACCTAAAAATCAGAGGCCTCATGACTTACCGCAAAATCTAATGTTTGCTCGATGCCCTTTCTGATTGTGGTATCAACCTAGACAAACATGTAGACATGTAACACAACCTTATAATATTTACAAGTGTATATGCACATTTCATATATATAGTGAATTAAAAATTCATAATTGTAATTATACTAATGTAAGATAAACAATTTACAGTATAAATGTAGTTGCCCCTGGTCTATGATGGCCGATAGTGGAGGAGTGCTCAACAACCCCTTGGGTGGAATCGATGTGGAAGCTGATTGACTCGCCTAAACCAACATAAATATTTCAAACATATATGTTATTCAATTATAAATTTAAAACGTAAGTTAAAAATCATTTCATTTATAATTTAAAAAATTGAAATCAAAATACCCCATAAGGGTTGCCGATTAGGACTGGTGTCGATGTATGTACTCATGGAACAGATGATTTCCCCATTGTTACTATCATTTGTACACCAAATAGTTGGATTGTTAAAATGTATTGCAAACTTTACTTTGATATATACATTCATCAAAATTCTAATAAAATGAACGTATAGATGCATATTTATACCTATGTACCAGTGTCCTCAGGATGTTCGCCTCTTGTAATAAACTATACAAATGAACTGATGTGACCAAATGAACCACCAAAATCTCCACGTCCACCCAAACTAGGTGTGGCCTGATCAGTTCCATAGCATACTTGATGGCAACTGGTACATACATGTGGGATGGGCCTCGACACTCCTGAAGTGGTACTCAGACCAACTCCATAGAACACTCCTCCATCATCATAGTCTCTATGCTCCCCACCTGCTATCATAGAAGCATGTTGATCAAGGTCTCCTACAAGTGTACCAAGGGAACCTAATGTCAAGACCATAGATCGATGATGCATAGGTGCAGGAATGGGAGGACCAAGAGAAAAAACAAGGGGTTGTGCATGCACAGGGCATTGGGGATCAACCCTTTCCCCTAACCTCTATTGTGGGATGTCGTCACCAATACCCTGAAATGATTAAAAATCAGAATAATTGGGCTTGTGCCCCATAACAAACTCTACATATAATTTCCTCAAAAAATACAGTGGGCACTCCTAATTAGCATGTGTGGGACTATCAAAAACCATATACCATTGATCCCAAAAATGTGCACTCATCTGTGGATGTATGCACCACCTCATGGATATTCTAGATTTGTTCGCAGGAATGGGTTGTCGAGTAACGGGGTTGAGAAAGTATGGGGCTAGGTGGGCTTTCGTTATTTTAAGGTCTAATATTTCTTTATAAGAGAGACCATCAGCAAAAAATTGTCTCATTTGTTCTCTTTCTCATCTATGCCTATCTAGATCAAAATCAATGGTCCTGATGGCATCCACAATGTTTTGCATTGCAGATGCAAAACATCTAACATGGGATGGAATCAAAGCTTGAATCTACATAGAATTGATTTGATTATGTATTGATGCAACCTGATCATTTATGTGTGCGTGTAAGTGAGCCTTATCAGATGCAATAGGTTGTGGAGGGGGAGGTGGAGGGGGAGGTGGAGGTGGAGGTGGAGGTGGCTGAGGTGGTGGATTGATGATATCATTAATATTAAAATCATCCATGATATGAGATATAAGTGCACACCTACATTAAATTATACTAAATTAACATACAAACTTAAAAAATTACAATAAATAGTTATAATTTGAAACACACATGCAAATTTGTTTAAATATGATACATGCATACATGTATTAAGATCATATAAAATTGAAACACACATATACATTGATTGAACTTGATCAAGTAAACTATGTACTTAGGTTTAAAATAAAAAATACCATGCATAATTTGCACGCATACATCATTAAAGTAAACTATGTACATACATACAAATTTCAAAATTTAACAACTATATGTGCAATTTTAATACATGTGTACATAGTAAACAATAAACTTGAAACATTCACAAAAAGCTCATTTTATGTCTAACGCATATATATATCCATCTAGAACCATCCATCTAAAAATATCCATCTAGAACCAAAATCATAAATTCACGTCACACAAAATATCCATCGTTCACCAAATTCATCACACAAAATATCCATCATTCACCAAATTCATAAATTCATAACTATTTAAGATCATTGTCTTAATTTAAAAACTATTGTGGCTCTCTACTGCATCTCTTCATTTATTTGTGTTTTCCTTTTCAGAATCAGAAGTTCTCCTCTCCTCTAGCCATTCTTGATGCTCATCTAAGATCCCATCCATAGCCCTGACAACATCAACAATGGTTTGCATCCTAGATCCAATCATCCTCACAGGTGATGCGACAAATTCTTCATTTTGAATAATGTTGATTTGATCTTGGATGGTTCTAACATTGGAATTGATTTGTGCTTGCAAATGAGCACCATCAATTTCATGTGGTGGAGGTGGGGGGTTATGAGGTGGAGTGGGTGGAGGTGGAGGTGAAGGTGGTGGAGATGGAGGGCATGGAGGTTGATTGTGAATATTATTGAATCGATCCATGTGATCTCTAGAAGATATGAGTGAACCTACATTAGATTTGTAATTTCAAAATGTAAGATACATGTTTAGGATTTATACCCTTAAACCATTCAATATAAATGGACTAATTGAATACATATGATAAAATAAACTTTTAAGCCTCATTTATGTCGAAGGAATTTTACTTGAATGAAAATACAATTAACTATTAGTATAAGACAATTTATGAATGTTATAGGGTTTACGGTTTAGAGTTTAACATAGATCCCCTTAAGCCATCCTACCACCCTAAACTGTAAATTAATCAACCTAGATCATGATTTATCTCATTCATACTATAATCTTGCATGATTTAATTATTGTTAAATTTGGTTTACAAAACTTAGGGTGAAGTTTTGGTGTCCCTTGGAATATAATGAACTTGCAAGTTAGTGAAGAACATTTTCTTGTGGAACAGTTGATCAAGATAGGTCTATAGGATAGGATTCATGGGAGTGCTCTATATGTTAGGATTCATGGGAGTACCCTATAGGATTCTTGTGGAACAGTTGATTAAGGTCCTAAGACAAAATGAATGCTTTAGTGAATAACATTTTCTTGTGGAACAGTTGATTGAGATAGGTCTTGTTTCAACTGACCAACATAGATTATGAGATAATATTCATATTATAATATTGCACAATCTTGTTATTTTTAAATTTGGTTGCCTTGCGCAACTTCACCAAATTTTAAGAAATTTTTTGATCCCATTAAGAAATGTCATATTAGGACCCCTTAAGACATCGATTTACAATTTAGGTTGATAGGATGGCTTAAGGGGTTCTATGTCTAGTGAGGTCCTAGGACAAAATAACATGGCTTAAGGGAATCAAATTTGGTGGAGTTGCCTAAGGCAACCAAATTTTATTTTAAGGTCCTAAGACAAAATGAATGCTTTAGTGAAGAACATTTTCTTGTGGAACAGTTGATTGAGATAGGTCTTGTTTCAACTGACCAACCTAGATTATGAGATATTATTCATATTATAATATTGCACAATCTTGTTATTTTTAAATTTGGTTGCCTTGGGCAACTTCACCAAATTTTAAGAAATTTTTTGATCCCATTGAGAAATGTCATATTAGGACCCCTTAAGACACCGATTTACGATTTAGGGTGATAGGATGGCTTAAGGGGATCTATGTCTAGTGAGGTCCTAGGACAAAATAACATGGCTTAAGGGAATCAAATTTGGTGGAGTTGCCTAAGGCAACCAAATTTGATTTTAAGGTCCTAAGACAAAATGAATGCTTTAGTGAAGAACATTTTCTTGTGGAACAGTTGATTGAGATAGGTCTTGTTTCAAATATCATTCATATTATAATCTTGCGCAATCCTGTCATTGTTAAATTTGGTTGCCTTGGGAAAATTCACCAAATTTTAAAAACTTCTTTCATCCTATTAAGAAATGTCATATTAGGACCCCTTAAGACATTGATTTACAATTTAGGGTGATAGGATGGCTTAAGGAGATCTATGTCTAGTGACATCCTAGGACAAAATGACATGGCTCAAGTGAATAAAATTTGGTGAAAAAATGATGTCTTTAGCCTGTTTAGGGTTTAGAGTTTTGAGATTAGGGTTTACGGTAATACGATGGATTAAGGGGATCTTTGTAGTAAGTTTCTACTACAAAATGACATGGCTTAAGGGAATCAAATTTGGCTTAAGGGGATCTTTGTAGTCAAGTTCTATGACAAAATGACATGGCTTAAGGGAATCAAATTTGGTGGAGTTGCCTAAGGCAACCAAATTTGATTATAAGGTCCTAAGACAAAATTGATGCTTTAGTGTTGAGGGTTTAGATTTTAGAGTTCATGGCTTAGGGTTTAACGAACTTAGGGTGAAGTTTGGGTGGCCCTTGGAATAATGGACTTGCAAGTTAATGCCTAGTTTATGAATATTTTTTTATTTTATGAATAGATTGACTGTTTCTGTAATAGAACCACATAATTATGTGTGATTAAGATTGAGTTTGATGTATATTTTAACTGGATGTTTTTTTAATTGAATATAAGATTATTTTATTTAATATTTTTTTCATTAATATTGAACTCACTTAAATGAATTTTATGATATAAAACATGTATAATATATAATTAGTTAATGTTGAATTGAAAGTATTTTATTTTAGATTGTTTGTAATTGAAAGAACCTAAAAGAACTTAGAAAACAAAAATATTTAGATTATTTAGTGTCTAGGTAACTAGTGCAAAAATTTAAATCCTAGACCAATACTCTAAGTAAATATATATTGTAAATCCTAAACCATGGATTTAATCATTAAAATTTTAAAATTTAAATTCAAAATTTTTCATCCCTTACACATTTAATAATACATTATGAGCCAACTAAACTTGCTTAGTATTCGAAGGCATTCAATTGTCTTTATTTTATCATTTAATTACACTTGATCATTATTCACAAATCATTTAAATTTTTTAAAGTACTATATGATAGGAACACTTCAATAGGAGGACCTAAATTTAATCTAATTATGCATCACCATTTCCAAGTTTGAATACTATTCTCTTCAATCATTTCCATAATCATGAACTTGATCTTATCATGAGGGCTAACCTATGAGAACATGACAATTGAGATCCAACACTCAGTGCCCCTAGGTGTTTTTAAATGCCACTACTTAATAACTTAAATCTTCATTTTTAATAGAACTAATTTCTATGTGTCAAGTAACCCTTTCATTTAATTTCACAAAAAATAAATACTATACATATGTCATAAACTCTATTGTTTAAATTAATTTATATATTTCTTACAAGATTATTTTTCTCAAAAATGTATTTAAAAACTATATTTTTCTTCAAAATAGATTATAACTTAAATCTTGATTTCTAATAATTAATTGTTCAAAATCCTCCTTTTTTCTCTAATAGAATAGATGTTCTATATTTTTTAAAGAGAGTTGATTTATTTACCATCCCTAATTTAATTTACATTTCATCAAAATACCACATTTCTTCTTAAGTAGTTCAACTTCAATTCAAGAACCCTAGATCCCTAGATGAAGCTAGATTTAGAATAGACTGATTATTTGACCTAAAATTAATTATCAAAATTCATATAAAAGATAGCTCTAAATGAAAATTCATATAGCAATAATGTACTCATTTCACAAAAAATAGAAATTTTTTCTAATCTAATTATAATTTAACATTGAAACTAAAATTTAACATATCATTTTATCCATACAATGCAAATCAAATTTAAAACATTTAAGCAATGCAAAAGAATTTTCTTGAGCTTGAATATTAGGGTTTTCAAAATCAAAATTATTTGTTCGATTTCAATTTAGGGTTTTATCAATTTTTATTGTTTCAATTCAATTCAAGGTTTCAATTTCTAAGCAATTAGGGTTTTTAATACAATTTTTTAGTTTCAATTTAAACTAGAGTTTTGAAATTCTTTTTTTTTTCTGCTTTGATTTGAATTTGAAATTTCAAAAAGCTTAATTAAGGTTTCTATATGCAAATTTTCAATTTATTTCAATTTCTAGGGTTTTGAAATGCAATTTTTTTGTTTCGTTTCAATTAGGGTTTTGGAATTAATTTTGTTTTTGTTTCATCAAATAATTCAAGTTTCAAAAGTTAAATTTTGTTTCTAAAATACAATTCAAGTTTTATTTTTTTGTTTCTATTGAAAATCTTCACAATTTGACGTATATTTTTAATCTATTTCTAAAATTTCTTATTTCAAAAATAACATGAAATAAAATGCTTAAAATGGAAAAAAAATTGAAATAAACATGCTAGAAATAGTAAATTTATCAACAATTTCAATTTCGAATGTAAAAATGCAAAAAAAAAGAGGAAGAGTACGGGTACCTGAAGGTCTTCTGGTAGTCAATGTCGCTCTCAAATCGAGATCCTGTGTGCGTAGGCGAAAATGAAGACTTCTTCATTTTAAAAAAAATAAAGTCTTACAAAACGGGATCCTGGTTTGTAAAAAATAGGATCCCGATTTTTACAAATCGGGATCCCGTTCTTTACAAACCGGGATCCCATTTCCTCTCCATCGGTTTGGGACCCTCTAGCAAATGAGATCCCTTTTTTAAAAAAGTGGGATCCCATTTTTTATTCAGGCTCGGGATCCCAAACCAAAATGGGATCCCAATTTGTAAAAATCAGGATCTTGTTTTTGCTTAACCGATTTCGTTTTTTCAACTAAGGCAAAAACTTCCACATTTCATGGACCCAAATTTGTGCATTTACCCTTAAGGACCATTGAAATAGATGGAATTAATTTAACTCTCTACCATATCCTAGTATCGAACTTGCTTGTTTCTTAAATGAATTAGAAAAATGAAAATGCTTGTGGATTTACTAGTTATACTAGGCATGCATTAGATTCCATCCTGCTTTTCGACTTCTTTTTGCTAAGTGATTCGTGTAGGGTCGGGTATTTCTTGAATGACTAAGGAATTCTGGGGAAGCATAAGCTTCGAGGTTGGGTGGAAAAAGTGCCTGATTCTTGTTCTCATCTTCATGTTTGAAGATATTCTATTTGATTGAAGAACAAAGGATGATTTCTTCATTTATGTATTATTGTATTCTTTAATTAAGTATTGTAGAGCTTAAGGCGACAAAATGCCTAAGTCTCAAATTGTAAACTTATGTTACAAATAATTTTGTATTATTATCAATGTCGTGTAAGATGACACGTGCATGAATTTAACTGGAAGTATTATGAATCTATTTGTCGGCTTTAAGTCGTTTTGAAATCGTTTGGATTTTATGTAATCTAATGAATGAAGTTTCAACTTTCTTTTGAATATAAATGAATTTATTTAAATTATTGTTGATATTTTGAATTAAAGAATTTCGCTCTTTACAGAGACTAAGGAGCCTACAACAAAACCAAAGCACCCACAAAATGTGCAAGCTCTTCCCATCTATCACATTAATTACGATTCTGCTAGCAAATCTTATGATATCGGTACTTGGCACCTTTATTTTTAATCATCTTTAAATGCGACTTCTCTCCCATGGGTGCAATAATAGTTGATTAGGGCTCTGACATCAGCATCCAAATCTTTGTAATTCTACCACATCACCTGTCTATTCTACTTTATTCCCTCATTAGCAAAGTAGTGTGCCACACAATTCACTCCCCTATAGATATGGGAAATTTTAACTTTTTCAAAGTTAGATAAAGTGGCCCTAGCTTCATCAATCCAGTACTTTATAGTCCATGATGGGGGGGATTTTCCGAGGAGACAATCAGTGATATTTTTAGAGTCACCCTCAATCCAAATGTTTTTAAAGTTCATCCTTCTTGCCAAATTAATGACCTGGTAGGCTCCAATAGTTTCAGCTAAATGATTTTTTTGTATTCCCAAAGAGACAACCGCCATAATAAACATGCCTTTGTCATCTCTTATCATGCCCCCACTCCCCGCCCTTCCCAGATTTGCTTTTCTTTCCCCATCAAAATTGGCTTTTATCCATCCCCTAGGAGGGTGAAGCCATGAGACACCATCTCGATTCTTTTTAGTAGGTTTTGAAGCTTTGGAAACATCTCCTTTAATCTCCCAAACTTTGGCCATCTCAAGGTCATAAGCCGAGTAAACCAAAAAATCCAACAACACCTCTTAAGGAGGAAACAAGTTAAATTTTTCCACAATAAGCCTATATATTTTTTCAAACACAAGTTTCTTTATAGTTTCCTTGTCCCTGAATACTCTATTGTTTCACTCCTTCCATACTCCCCAAACAATATAAGGGAAAGTCAAAGACCATAACTTGCGTATATGAGGATTAAAGGAGGGCTCCATCCACTGAATAAATTGATCTTTAATAGTACCAGGTGACACCCAATATATATTCCAAAGAGAGTAGAACCTTCCCCAAATAGAATTCACAAAAGAATAGTGAACAAACAAATGGCTAGTCATTTTCACTTTTTCCTTATAAAGGTAGCAATGGTTGGGGATCTAAAAACCCCTCTTACAAAGGTTATCCACTGTAAGCACCTTTTTCTAGAAGAGAATCCAAAATAAAATACTTACCTTAGGGGTCAGGTGGCTAACCTAAGCTTTGGCCCAAAAGGGAGGAGGGCCAGGAGATAAAGATAGGAAAGAGACAACCAAAGAAACTGAGTAGTTTCCTGCAAGATTAGCCATCGAAACCAAGAGGTCCTCCTGAAGGTTCACATCCACTCTGATTTCCATAAGGGAGGATTGGATCAGGGAAAGAGCCATACTAATCTAGCAAAGGTTCACTCAATCCCCATCCCTCTAATAATCTTTAACCAAGATTCCAAAAGTAGCCTTACAAATATTAGCCTGTTGTTTGAAACTGTCAAAGGAAATCAAAGGCTCCTTCATAATCCATTTGTCCTCCCAAAACCTAATAAGATTCCATTTTATAATGCTCCAACCCACACCCAGGTCAAGAATAATTCTCCCTTTTATAATATCATTTCATAGAGCTAAACCACATGGAAAACAATGAGAATCAAGCAAAGAATTTAGAGAGCCACAATTAGCTAGATATTTCTTTTTAAGATTTTATTCCATTCTCCATTTGAGGAGAAGATTCTCCAAATTTTTTTAGCAAGGAGAGCTCTATTCATAGTTTTGATCTTTCTAAGGCCCAATCCACCAAACTTCTTCAGTCTACACACTGAGTCCCAATCAATAAGGGGCATACGTTTCCTTTCTTCAACCCCAGACCAGAGAAAATATTTTTGGATTTTCTCAATAGCTTCTACATATTTAAAAGGGATCTTAAAAAGACTAAGAGCATAGATCGGAAGGCTTTGAAGAGTGGCCTCAAGGAGTTGAATCTTACATGCTTGACTGAGAAGAGCTCCTTTCCACCCTCCTATATTTTTATTGAATCTATCTGCCAAGGAGTTCTTGAAAGAATCAGAGGGCTTCAAATCCAAGGGAAATTTGAGATATATAGAAGTAAGAGCATCCACTCTGCAGCCAAAAATTTTAGCTATCTTGTGTTGCCTTCTATCTGGAGTGTTGAAGAAGAATAAGGGACTTTTTTGGATATTAATATTTTGACCAAACACACCTTCATAATTATATAGAACTTTTATAAGATTCCTGGCTTCAACCACTATAGATCTACCCATCAATATGGTATCATCAACAAACTATTGATGGGAGAAAACTAAGTTACCGAAAGAAGGTCGTAAACCCATCAGGGATCCTTGTTCAACCAATTTATTCAGGTTCCTCACAAGGAATTCCGCCATTGTAGTAAACAAAATAGGGGAGATTGGGTCTCCTTGTGTTAAACCTCTAGAATTCTTAAAAAAATGTGATGGAGACCCATTGACCAAGATAGAGATTGAAGCAGTAGAGAGGAGTTGGCCAACCGTTTGTAGGACTCTTTTGCTGAAACAAAATGCCTTCATGATCTTGAATAAAAAGTCCCATTCAAGACATCATAAGCTTTGGAGATATCTAACTTCAGGAGAAAGCCTTTTGTCTTAGAAACAAAGAGCGAATGAATATTAGGCACAATTATAATTGAATCCATAATCTACCTTCCAGGTACAAAGCCATTTTGCTGGGGGAAAATTAAGGCAGGAAAGATAGTCAATAGTCTAGATGTTAGGACTTTGGAGATAATTTTGTAGAATGAATTACAAAGGCCTATGGGCCTCAAGGCTTCAAATTGCGTGGCCCCAGGGCGTTTAGGGATCAGGACCAGGAAGGTCACATTGAGTTCCTTTAGGATGCTTCTCGATCCAAATAATTATTTTATAGCATTCACCACATCCTCTTCAACAATCTCCGAAAACCATTAGGTCCAGGGGCTTTATTGCCTTCAAAATAGAAAAAGAACTCTCTTTATTTCTTCCTTCGATGGGATAGTTGCCAAAATTTTGTTATATTCCTCCTTAACAAGACTAGGAATAGGCTCAGACAGAAGGTCTTGTCGATTTTGATTAACCCCGCCACTCGCCAATAGGAGATTGCGAAAGAACAGGATAACTTGTCTCCTTATGTCCTCCTCCTTATCAAAACAGACTTCATTGTCCTCAATATGAGTTATCCTATTCATAAAATGGTGTTTTAAGGCAGACATATGTAAATATCTAGTATTTTTATCACGAGCTGAGAGCCACTACACCTTAGATCTTTGTCTCCAAAAATTATCCTCTTTTGTTATTATGTCATGCATCTCCACTAGAAGCTCGTTTTATTTTTGCCTAATCTCCACATTGCATCCCGCTTGTTGGATCTTCTCTTGGATGTCCTTCAAATCATACTTTAACTTAGCCTTTCTTTTGAAGATATTACCAAAAGATTCCTTGTTCCACACTCTTATCCTATTTTTAACTTCTCTTAATTTTTTCGCAACCCTAAACATAGTAGTCCCCGAAATAGAAATATTCCACCATTTCCTAATTCCATCACAAAGTTGAGGATGAGACAGCCACATAAAATCAAATCTAAAAGGGAAATTTCTTTTAGCCACAATTGGGTCCACCACAAAACTGATAGGAAAATTATTAGAACCCACCCTCGAAAGCGGGTTTTAAAGAGAAAAAATACTTAAGAAACCATTGATTAGAAATTAAAGTTTTGTCTAATTTGACTTGTATCAACTCCTTACCCACGCTACGATTTGACTATGTGAAGGAAGCCCCTTTCATCTCCAGATCGATCATCGCTTGATTGTTGATGAAGTCCAGAAGGTCCATTTTTCTTTCCATATTAACCTGGGAACCTCCAGACTTTTCATTATCCTGTAGAGGGATATTGCAATCTTCCATAACCACCCAAGTTTCATTCGTGTATTTCCTACGAAAGGCAACCATCTCTTGCCAAAAAAGCCTTCTAGGCCCCTTCCCATTGGGGGCATAGATGTTAGAGATGATCTAGCTGAAATCATCTCTAATATGAGTAAATATAGTTGCTACATGGTTAGCACTTTCAAACAACGGTTCACCATTAATTAAATTAAGATTCCAAAAGGTGACAATACCTCCTGAGGCACCTTCTGAACTATTACCCTGAACCCCACAAAACTTAAATATTTTGATCTTTTCCACCTTTTCTTTAGGCATTTTAGATTCCTGAACCAATATGAGACTTTAACATTGTTAATTATATTGATAAGATTGTCTTTTACTAGTTAGTCATGCTCCAAGGAGGAGGTTGGTGTCCTAAAAACTTTTGCTAGACAATATATTATGAGATATTAAACACAATCAAATAGATCACTGAGATTTTAAAGGAGGAGGATTCAAAGCTAAAAATAGTCAACTATATGGCTCTCATAGATGAGCACTCAACTAATTTATATTTATGATCGATGAAAAATTGGTTGGTCTTTCTTGTTGCAATACCAGCTACAAGTTTTGCAAGGATATTGTTGATATCAAGCTAATGAAAACCTTGTGAATACAATTCTACTTGAGGAATCTACAATTTTCATCTTGTTGATAGAGTTATTTTTAGGAAAAATCAAAATTTTCAAGGTAGTCTCACTTCAATGAAAATGATAAAGGATAGTTATGCATTAGGTAATAGTAGAACAACGTTGTCTTCATCGAGTCCCATGAATCATTCTTGTTTAATTGAAGAGATTGTAGAGCCCTCTTTGAGTGAGTGTGCAACTTATTTTGGAATCAAATTTTATTTTTATAGTAGTGAAATTCTTATTTATATGGGTAAAATGGTACTTGTATATAAATTGTTTTTAGAAAAAAAAAATATTAGTAAAAAATGTAAGATTCTCTATTTGAGTCGATACATGTAGTATCAGAAAAAGATTCAAACACTAGGCCTGATGGCCTGATACCAATATCCATGTTAAAAATCTAACTTTGTCTAGTGTTATAGTCTAACAAATTGAATTTATGTTTTTAGATATGGGGAAATCTAAAACGTGAGAAAGGAGAGAAGAAGAATAAAGGGGGCTCAAGACTATCTAATTCTAAGAATAGGCAAAGGATGTCACCCTCCTAGGAAGTAGTAATATTATATCATACCTTAAAAATATTTCCTCGGCCATGAACTAAATAAATTTGAACAAAGGGAAAATGAACAAGGAAGAAGTCAAGGTGGAAGCTATAAAATAGAAGATTATAACTTTTTTCTCTTATTTTTTAGTCTTTATTTTTTATGTTATTATTGCATTTTAATCTCCTCTAATTGATTTCATTTTTCGTTTTCCCTCAAATATTGCTTTAGTTTAATAATCTTTATTAGCCCTTTAGCCTTTATGACTATATGCTTTCATTGGTTATTATTTAATCCCCTTTCCTTATTCTCTTTTTAATCCTTTTTAATTCTTGGTCTTCTTCTTATTAGTTTCTAAGTTTAGTTTTAGGTTACAGTGTTTTTTAACATTATTTTATTTTATTTTCCTCAATTAATGCTTAAATTGGATTTATTTGTTAATATTTTTTAGTTTTATGTTTATTTACTAGTCTATTACAATTCAAATGACTTTTATGATCTTTTGATAGTTTTATTATAGTTATATAATAGTCCTAATTTAATTTTGTTTTCAATTAGTCTTATATTAGTCTTATATTAGCCCTCATCCATTTACCGTCTTAAAATATTGCTATCTTACCTTTCACATGTTCATAATAGAATTTTTGTCTATTTTTCATTTAATTTTTATCTTCTATATCATTAGAATTCTTTAGTATTTCAATAGTCCTTTCATAGTCTTAGTTTAATCTTTTCTAGTCTTTTTATTTTATCACCTTTTTATCTTATTTTTTAGTCTTTCTTAATTCATCTTATTGTTGCAACTTAATTTCCTCTAATTGTTTCACTATCCTTTAATTTACTCTTGTGTTACTATAATTTTTTAATATTAATATTATTTAATTTCTAAATTGTTCCACCCTAATATTCAATCTTTCCCAATACTTTGGTCTCTATTGCTTCCTACCAATGTATTCCATTTTCCTCTCCTTTACTTTAACCTTTTGTATTCTTTTTTTTTTCGGTTTTCAGTCTTCTACCCCTCCCCTACTCCTCATCTCTTTATATTTCCAAGTCTTCTAGTTCATCTTTCACTCTTTGAGCTCTATCTTCATTGCATCCCAACAATGGATCATGGCTCGTATGATTGAAAACATTGATGTAAAAATCTACACATAATTTAATCCTGAAATCTTTACTCATAATTTTCATGGACTCTGGAAACTTCATGTATTTAATGATAGACTTATTAAGTCTCATTATAGTAGGTAGAATTTTTTAATTGAAAAACCACACATTTGCTAGGAATTTTTTTATATTAGGAACAAACGATGTAGAATAAGTTGAAAGCTCGCCCATTCAGTATCTCTCCACACAACATTTGATGTGGGATGATACTTTATACTAGACAATGTTTCAACACTTAGGGGCATATTATTGTAATGAATAGTAGGGAACACAATATTAATAAAATGATCAAGGATCTCATCATCCCCTAGAATATCCTTAGAATTAGGAGAATGGGTTTCAAGAGAGAGATCAAGATCATAGGGAAACACAAGAAGAGATAAGTTTGTATTACATGCATGGAATGAAGTATCCTCATTATGAGTTTTTTAATCAAAACTAGAAAGTGATGTAATAAAAAAGAACACATCCATTATGAAAATAGGAGATAAATAAAGGTTTAGAAAAATTTAGCTATTCAGGAAAGTATTTATTTATTTATTTTTGGAAGAAAATGGAATAAAAAAGATGAGGTTTTAGTGTTGAAACAATAGATTCACCAAAAATTTAATGGAGAAAAAATGCTAGCTTAAACTTATATCAAACTATTTGAAAAAAAAAATGATGAATGACATTGTGTGAGATGTAAAAGTTTGTAGATTATAAAAAGCAGAAATGTAAAATAAAAATGTTGAAAAATAAATTAACCTATTCATTTTCAAATACAAATAAAAATAACAAGGAACATGTGAGAGGATACAAATCAATGTGCAAGTTGATCCTTGATAAATGTATGGTTAGGAGAAGAAAAATGGTTGGGGCTACTTAGAAGCTTGCCAAGAATGGTCAAGCCTCAATTTTTTTTTTTAAATGTATCCATGAGAAATGAAATAAAAGAATAGAGATTGAGCATGTGTTGTAATGCCCCTTTGTGACTCACCCTGTTGGTCGGTTGGTCTGTTAGTATTGTTGTGACTTCACTTGGTTGATGGGTATTGCTTAGTATTTTATTTTTCATCTACATTTTCCATTAAGTTAAAATAGTATCATAAAAGTTTTGAAAATTTTGTAAAATATGACAAAAAGAACAATAGGATTTGGATTGCGATTATGAGTGTGGATCAAGCAAGGATCTTCCACATTGTTTTTGGCTGGGAAGTCAACATCATGCCACCGATACATGCAATCTACAATGACGTATAGGCTTAACTGGATTGAAGTTCGATGGATACTTCTTCTAGGGTCGTGGAAGAATGCTTGCAAGGAGGCACAAAGATATAAAAAGCAAAAGTCAACTATTTTAATAAAAAATTATAAAGTTCATCAGTATCTATCCTAAAAACATATACAATTTTCGAAGAAACATAAACTTGTCTTGTTGATGAGATTTGAAATGTTCCTCCTCTCTTAATAATCAACTATTATCAATCCATCTAATTTTTTAAAATTATATAAAAAATCATAGACCATAAATTCATATAAATCTTACAAACTTATTTTTTAATCTATTGTCATTTAATAATACATAATTTTACCTTTCTATTTAAAAAATCAAATTCTTTTAAAATCAAGAAAATTGACACTATTAGAACCACATCCTAATTAAATTACGCAGTCAACCAAGCGCGGAGAATATGCGAAAAGGTCGCATGGTAGAGCGAAGAGCAATTCGACGTGTACAAGTGAAGTACGTGTTTTAGAAGCATAAATTACTTGATTTATTCCAGTTTCCCCACATGCATGTGGAAGTCTTGGAGTCGCTTGACGTGAGATCTTCCTTTCATATTATATGAGGCCACCGTGTGTTTCCAAGCAAATTGGTGTAGAAGCTGCATTGACTTTCTAGTTAGAAAGGAATTTCGATGGAAATTAATCAGTTTGTCATTATTTTTATCGTGCAACATTGACCAAGGGCTCCACATTCTTCTCACATGTCTATGGACCAAATATTATTTAATTCAATAGAATGTGACTTTGGGTGTGATTGTTTTTTCAACTAATCGTGTTTGTTGAGTTTATGTTAATATTTTAAATTATATATATATATATATATATTCTAACATTACAAATAAGTTAATCTAAAGTGAATAAGAAAAGAATCAAGAGACTCTTTAGTGGAATTAGGTAAACTTAAGTTTTGGTAGGGTGTCTCAAGGCAAATTGGAAAATGTAGGGCAAGCTTTGCTCTAAGTAGTTTAAAATGCGATTATGTATATGGTAGATCCTTCTTTCTTACTGTCAAAATCAATGAGGCAAATTGGGAACAGTCAGATGTACATCTAGAATACCAGACAGACGTTGTCATCATCTTCCATACTCTACTTTTCAGACTTCTCTCAACTAGGTGTTTCTCCCTCTTGCACTATCAGATATGACGATGAGATTGCAGCAGCGCTTGAATTGTCAAGGTTGGTTCATGTTTTTCCCCCTCTTGTTTACTTTTGTCTTGCCCGCACTTACATTCAATGATTTCGAACATCAGAAGCAGATTGACGCACAAGCTTTGCTCCAGTTAAAAATGTCTGTGAAAATAGATCCAACTTTTTCTCTATCTAGTTGGGTAGCCGGAACATATGTTTGCAATTGGACCGGAATAACCTGTGATGACAAAGAACGGGTTGTGACTGTGGTTCTAAAAAATAAGGCACTGAATGGCCAGATTCCCCCTCATATGGGCAACATGTCCCTCCTTAAAACTCTCGACCTCTCTAATAATTATTTGTCTGGCCCCATTCCCGCAGAGCTGAGTTCCTTGCACAACTTGGAAAGGCTCACGCTCGGTTCAAATAATTTGACAGGTGTCATCCCACCAGAGTTGGTAAATTGCTCTGCGCTAAAAATCATCCATCTTGGTACGAACCTTCTAACTGGACGGATCCCCTCTAAACTCGGCGCTCTCAGGGATTTAAGAGCACTGAACCTGGAAAGCAATTGGTTTTCAGGACAAATTCCCAGGTCTGTAAGTAACTGCACAAGATTGCGGTACTTGTACCTGGAGAGAAATATGCTTGAGGGACCAATTCCAGAGGATATAGGCTATAATCTCCCCAAATTGCAAGAGATTTCCCTGAGATTCAATAATCTAAGCGGTAGGCTCCCGAAATCTATAGGGAACTGTTCAGCGCTCCATATTCTTCTGACAGGCTATAATAAGTTGAGCGGGGTGATACCGCGAGAGTTGGGGAAGCTGACTAGCCTACAATCACTTGGGCTTGGTGTTAATCACTTGCATGGAGATGTTTTTCCTTTTATCTTAAACTGTACTCAACTTTGGAGGGTTAATCTCGTAATCAACAGTTTCGAGGGCACCATTCCAGTAGAGATTGGCCTCAAGCTCACAAATTTACAAGTTCTTAGTGTGGGAATAAATCTGTTCAGTGGAGCTATCCCGAAGTCTTTGGGAAATTGTTCTCAACTCTCACTTCTTGTTCTCGGTTTCAACCAGCTAAGTGGTGTGGTGCCTCAAGAATTGGGAATGCTAACTGCTCTGGAAAGACTGTATCTAGACGGAAATCATTTGTCAAGTGGAAACTCCGCCACAACATCTGTATTGGATATTCTTACCAACTGCTCCAATCTCAGAGATCTGTTTCTCTCTCAAAACCATTTCAGTGGTACTTTGTCAAGGGGCATAGGAAAACTCTCTCCCAGCTTATCAAAACTGGAGTTTAGTAGCAACAATATAACTGGCAATATACCGGAAGAAATTGGCAACCTTACTGGGTTGACCATTTTTTCTCTCGGTAATAACAATGTAATTGGCAGAATTCCGAAAGCACTAAGCCGTCTGAAGAATCTACAATTGTTGGACTTGAGCTTCAACAAATTGCAAGGCAGCATTCCACCAGAGTTTAGCAAGCTGGTAAATTTAGAATATCTATGGCTTCAGCTAAATAAACTCTCTGGAGAAATTCCTTCACCAATCGGCAGTCTACAACAACTGAGGAAACTGGACCTCAGTTGTAATGAGCTAACAGGAAGGATACCAGATGCCATTGGACAATGTTTTCGTCTGGAGATGATTGATCTCTCACACAACAGCCTAATCGGAAATATCCCTGTGGAGATCTCAAGCTTCCATTCACTGGCCTTCTACCTCAATTTTTCACACAATTCATTGACAGGAAGCTTGCCTTCACTGGGAGTAATGCAACTTATTCAAGCCATAGATATCTCTGCTAATATACTCTCAGGATTCATCCCTGGAGATATTGGCAGTTGCGCGGGACTCCAATACCTGAACCTTACCAAAAACAAATTGAATGGAATGGTGCCAACGTCAATAGGACAGCTCAAAAGCCTTGAGGTCATTGACTTGTCCTTCAATACATTATCAGGACAAGTGCCACACTCTATTGCAAATCTCACTATGCTCCGCCTTCTGAATTTCTCCTACAACAACTTGAATGGATCAGTTCCCAATGAAGGAGCGTTCAGAAATCTAAGCGCAACATCCTTTTTGAGAAATCCTGAACTATGTGCAGCCTCAGGTTGGTTGAATTTACCAAATTGCACAAGCTCTGCCGGGATCCGTTCAAATGGGTTTAACAGGAAGGTTGTCATGCTTGTTTCAATTGGCACAATTTTGGCATTGTGTTGCATTTTGGGCGCATTTTACATCTTCTTCATAAAGACCAAAAGACAACCATTCACAGATAGTTTATTGGGAGGAGGTTTCATGGAAATATCTAGCCAGGAGCTTTACAGAGCAACGGAAGGATTTAATGTCGCTAATTTGCTAGGGGCGGGTAGCTTCGGGTCAGTTTACAGAGGACTGCTATCTGATAACACATTGGTTGCTGTTAAGGTATTTGATCAGGACTCTCAAAATTCAAATAAGAATTTCTACAAAGAGTGCAGAATACTGAGGAAAATCAGACATCGGAATCTGGTCAAAGTCTTGTCGTGTTGCTCAACACCAGAATTCAGTGCTCTGGTACTCCAGTTCATGTCAAAGGGGAGCCTCGAACAACAGCTGCATCAGGATTGGAGGTTGAGTTTAAAGATGAGATTGAACATTGCACTAGATGTGGCGCACGCGATGGCATACTTACACCATGATTGTTCTCC
Organism: Sequoiadendron giganteum; assembly: GCA_007115665.2. Classification (NCBI taxonomy): domain Eukaryota; kingdom Viridiplantae; phylum Streptophyta; class Pinopsida; order Cupressales; family Cupressaceae; genus Sequoiadendron; species Sequoiadendron giganteum. Next base: position 339,753,030 of record CM021108.1, read on the forward strand.
TCCTGTTGTTCACTTTGACTTGAAACCCTCAAATGTTTTAATGGATGACAACATGATAGCCCACGTGACTGATTTTGGGATTGCCCGTCTAATGACTTCCACCGATTCTGCTAACAGCGGCACTTCTAGGCTGAAAGGAACAGTAGGCTATCTTGCTCCAGGTAAATTCCTTACCAACATGGAAGTCCAAATGTGGGCTAGATTTTTTTATTTTTATCTTCATCTTTTTCTCTTTATTTGTTATATTATGGATGTGTTTTTAAATTTTTTGTAGAATATGGACTGGGGGACACAGTGACGGCCAAGAGCGATGTCTACAGTTTTGGAGTGCTCATCCTTGAAATGGTGACAAGAAAGAGGCCAACTGATGATATGTTCACTGGAAACGAAACTTTGCCCAGTTGGGTGAGAACAGCGTTTCCTGAAGAACTGGAGAAAATTTTGGACAAAGAAATGGTACGTGATGACTTGCGTATGGAGGGTTCCATTGAATCCACAAAGCAGGGCAGCTGGCTGGCTAGTTTGATTGGAATGGGGTTGCAATGCACGAGATACAGTCCAGTGGAAAGACCAACAATGAGAGAGGTGGAGGGCATACTTGAAAGGATAGCATATGGCACAGCATATGGCAATTTAGAAGGGCGTCCATCAGTGCAGAGTCTATTAACACCAAACAAAGGATTAGGCCATCCAAATAGCGGCACATCATCTTCATCCACCTATTAAAGGAATAGAAAACCAGATATGTTATTGAAGATCCTTAATCAACAATCTCCGCTATAATAGATTTTATTAACGATCATATATATTGATTTTATTAACGATAATATATATTTCTTTTCCAAGTAGGTGGTGTTTTGGAAACTCGTATATATCCTAGTATTCATTTCTATATTTTTCATAATATATTTCACTATTATATATTATTAGTGGATATTCAATTTATCTTTATCACTAGCAATGGCATCTTGATGTTGCAATGGGTATTACCATAGTTTTTTTTAATTTAGAATTTACATAATAGAATTTAGTATTCGGTATTAAGTATAAAAGAATGTAATTTTAAAATACTTTAAATTAAGAAGAAAAATAATTTGAAATAAATGTTTGGTTTGTGTAGGAAGATGAAATAAAAATGTTTATTAATGATGGTATATATATTATTTTAATTGTAAAATATAATAATTTGTAAATGTGAATATTAGTGGAAATTTAGAAACAATGTTTAATCTTTTACTTTCTTCCTTTGTATAAAGTGTAAGGATTATTTTATAATATGAAAGTGAAGCATATTTTCTAGTGGAAATGCAGAAAGAATATCTTATTGTTTTCTTTTTTCTTTGATTATTTTATATTGGATTTATCGAACAGTTAGATCATTTTTTATAGTCTTGCATCATGCTAACACATTCTCCACTGTTGATATCTTTATAATATGATTTATACACTTTTGATATTAGTGGAAAATTAGAAACAAAATCTAATATTTTGCTTTCTTTCTTTGTATAAAGTATAATGATTAATTAGGTAAGGTAAATTTAGTGCAATAATTTTTTTTTGTAAAATATAATAATTATGGTTTTTTTGTTTTTTATTTTTGACCTTTATAACATGAATGTGAAATATATTTTCTATTGGAAATGTAGAAAGAATGTCTGATTTTTTGCTTTCTTTCTTTGTATAAAGTGTTTTATTTTTTTTAGTATTATTTTATTTATTTTATATTGGGTTCATCAAATGGTTAGATATTTTTCAATGGTCAACCATCATTCTACCACATTATCAACCGTCGATCATTAAAATTAGCCAGTAATGTTCATATGGGAAACATCTTCGACGTAATAATTATTTGTTTTTTTAGTTTGCATAGTTTTATTATGATTTCCATTCAGAATTTTAGAATAATATTTTAAAGAGTAAATTAGTCCAATCATTTAAGAAACAATAAATTCAAATCAACCAATAAATATTCATAAGTATACGCATAGAATTACATAAATACATAAAAACATTTTTTTTCATTCAGTGAGATCATTCATAATACAAATCTACTTTTTATAGATACTATTCATCTATAGAAAAATATCAAATCATATTCAATTGCTTAAACTATTTTTTGTTTCTTACATTATATGATCATTTTTGTTGTAGTTTGTCAACATATATTGGTGATATTCACCTAATATGCTTAGCTATTGATTTTTATACAAGACACACCACACCATAAAAATATATGCATTAATATATAAAACATATTTATTGTAACTTTTATATTAACGTATATTTAATTTTTTAATAAAATTAAATATGAGTAATAATTAAAACATTTTTTATCTTAATGTTTATTTATAAGCAATCCCTCCTTTCAAAGACAAACAAATATGGTGCCTTTAATATTTTCATATTATTGAAATGACAATGGTGGTAATTGGGTGATTCAAATCCTATTACATGCTAGTATAATTTTTAAAATCCACAAATATAAATAGTGACAATTTGATGATTTTGACCTAAATCACAACCATAGATAATATTTTTTTGTATTTCTAATAGAGATATTTATTACCCCAATCCACAAGTTATGCATTGATATGATAAATTGATCAACCATTTTACATAAAAAGACTTAATTATACAATTGATTGTTAAATATATTTTTATGATGGCTGTCTTAGATGTTTTAAGATAGACTTCTTGATAATAAATTATTTTGAACACATACAAACACACAACTATATTATTCAATTTAAATATTTATATACTTTTTATGACATGAACTTTTAATCTTCTATTATTGAAATCTACATCTCTAATATTTTATTAACTTGTTAAAAAATTATATATTGCTCATTCAAAAATCTCTAAAATTGGATTCAAGCAAAAGATATTTTTAAATCCATATTTTATATTATTTGTAATAACTAGTGTTATGTTCAATCATGTAAACACTCATTTTGAAATGAAACACTACTAACTAGAACATTATAAATCAATCATCTTTAACTATTTATTTAATATTCAAAATTATCGTCATGATGACCATTTTCTTTCAATGACCATTTCTTTATACCTATCTTAAGAAAAAACTTTATTTTTGAAATAGATCAACAAATGTGTTTTACATCATTAATCCATATTATTACTCCCACTTACAAAATTGGATTGCCTAATCATAGAGAACGTAAAGAATGAGGTCAATATTTTGGCATTTGATTGATTGCTTGATTGAGAGGCATCCAAGGGTAAAGGTGAAACCTATCGCAACCAAAAACCAAATTGAGTGTTTATGAGGAATGCAGGCTAAGACGAAAGAGAAGGAGAAATGTACATGGAGGAGGGAGGTGTAGTTTTGCACGTAAGTAGAAATTGGTTAAGTTAGACCAAAGACGATGACCAGAGCAGAACAAACTATTTACTTGAGTAGGTTTGTAGAATTAAACCCACTCAGCTATTACTCCCCCAACTGCAAAAAAATAAACCAATGATTTAATTTCATTCCTACTATCGAACATGACAATGAGATTACAAGAACAATAAATTGTAACGATCACTCATCTTTTTCTTCCTCTTAACCTTTACTTTTATGTTGTCAGTATTTTTATTCAATGAGAATGTTTTATAATCATAACAAAATAGAAACAAAAACCAAATGCCTTAGCGGAAGTTAAATAGTTCCTTTCCTATGCGATTCTTTCGGAGCGGGAGAAAGAATCGCGAGTCATGTTTAAGCAAGAACAATTTGTCTCGCCGTCTGAAGCGCGGGCATTTCTCGACTGTTTAATTCATGATAGTGAAGTTAAATGCGATGGCAGAGGCAGAAAGAAACGTAATTTTTATTATTTATTTAATAGACATTTAAAAATATGCGTGTACACATTATAATGCTTGGAAAGGCACCAAAAACGTGTAGACTAATTTTAGATGATTGTTAATTCCTAAAATTTCATGAATGCATGTCAAGGGACACTAACACATGATAATGAGTTACAAAGTCTACTAATGTGAAGTACTTAGTCATTTTAATATACAAATATCAATAAATATTTTAGAAAGTGTCAATCATAATTTATCTTGACATATGTCAACACTAGCATATGATAATGAGTCATAAAGTCTAAGTTGGGAGCTTATTTCATACAAGGAGAAATGATTTAGTAGTTATGTATTAATAGTTGTGAGGGTACTTGTCATATTATCAGAAGGGTAATTGTGAGGGTATCAATCATAATTTATTTTGACATATGTCATTAATACATCAAAATGTGCACAACTATTCATCTCATTAAAAAATACAAATAATAGTATTCAAAATCTAGCTCCACATAAAAGAAGTCAATTTAATTTATTGTTAATAAAAATTACATAGTAAAATATCATGTAGTTGTCCTCACATTTAATAGTTTGACTTTATGCTATCTTCCAACTCTTTTGTCCAAAGAGATATAATATTATTGCTATATTGATAATTTAAAGTACACACAAGTGTACAATTTTTTTTTATCTTAAACCAAATAGAAAAAAGATGCAATGTACAACTTTTAGTCTAAATACACACAATTGTCAATTCATTTTTTTCAAAGTAATGTGCAATTAATGCCTAGATTAGACACTTTCACCACCAAGTATTATTTTTCCCAGGAATTTTTTTTGTAAGACTCGTCATTTGATGCATAAACTAGAGATTTCAAATATAAAATTTAATAATTAAAATCCAAGTTCAAAATGAAATTATTTTCTTTTGTATGTTCATATTCTAACAGTCATACAAACCTTTAAATTAACAAATATAAGCAAACCTATAACCTCATGAAACATATCACTGGTGGTAGGTTTGATAGTTTTAGAGTGAGACTTTAACATTGTTAATTATATTGGTAAGATTGTCTTTTACTAGTTAGTCGTGCTCCAAGGAGGAGGTTGGTGTCCTAAAAAAATTTGCTAGACAATATATTAGGAGATATTAAACACAATCAAATAGATCACTGAGAGTTTAAAGGAGGAGGATTCAAACCTAAAAATAGTCAACTATATGGCTCTCATAGATGAGCACTCAACTAATTTATGTTTATGATCAATGAAGAATTGGTTGGTCTTTCTTGTTGCAATACCAGCTACAAGTTTTGCAAGGATATTGTTGATATCGAGCTAATGAATACCTCATGGAAACAATCCTACTTGAGGAATCTACAATTTTCTTCTTGTTGATAGAGTTCTTTTTGGGAAAAATAAAAAATTTCAGGGTAGTCTCACTTCAATGAAAGTGATAAAGGATAGTTATCCATTAGGTAAGAGTAGAACAATGTTGTCTTCATCGGGTCCCATGAATCATTCTTGTTTAATTGAAGAAACTGTAGAGCCCTCTTCGAGTGAGTGTGCAACTTATTTTGGAATGAAATTTTATTTTACAATAGTGAAATTCTTATTTATATGGGTAAAATGGTACTTGTATAGAAATTGCTTTTAGAAAAAAAAAATATTAGTAAAAAAATTAAGATTTTCTATTTGGGTTGTTACATGTGGTATCAAAACAAGGTTCAAACAATAGGCGTGATGGCTTGCTACCAATATCCATGTTAAAAACTGAACATTGTCTATTGTTATAGTCTAACAAATTGAATTTATGTTTTTAGATATGGGGAAATCTAAAACGTGAGAAAGGAGAGAAGAAGAATAAAAGGGGGTCAAGACTATCTAATTCCCAGAATAGGCAAAGGGCACCACCCTCCTAAGGAGTAGTAATAATATCATACCTTTGAAAATATTTCCTCGATCATAAACTAAATAAATTTGAACAAAGGGAAAATGAACAAGGAAGAAGTCAAGGTGGAAGCTATAAAATAAAAGATTATAACTTTTCTGTCTTTCTTTTTTTATCTTATTATTGCATCTTAATCTCTTCCTATTGATTTCATTTTTCGTTTCCCTCAAATAAATATTGCTTTAGTTTAATAATCTTTATTAGCCCTTTAGCCTTTATGTCTATCTACTTTCAATGGTTATTATTTAATCCCCTTTCCTTATTCTCTTTTTAATCATTTTTTAATTCATGTTCTTCTTCTTATTAGTTTCTAAGTTTAGTTTTAGGTTACAGTGTTTTTTAACACAATTTTATTTTATTTTCCTCTTTTAATCCTTAAATTGGATTTCTTTGTTAAGATTTTTAAGTTTTATGTTTATTTACTAGTCTATTACAATTCAAATGACTTTTATGACCTTTTGATAGTTCTATTATAGTTATATAATAGTCCTAATTTAATTTTCTTCTAAATTAGTCTTATATATTAATCTTATATTAGTCCTCATCCATTTATAGTCTTAAAATATTGCTATCTTACCTTTCACACATGTTCATAATAGACTTTTTGTCTATTTTTCATTTAATTTTTATCTTCTATATCATTAGAATTCTATACTATTTCAATAGTCCTTTCATAGTCTTAGTTTAATCTTTTAGAATTTTTATTTTATCACCTTTTTATATTATTTTTTAGTCTTTCTTAATTCATCTTATTGTTGCAACTTAATTTCCTCTAATTGTTTCATTATCTTTTAATTTACTCTTGTGTTACTATACTTTTTTAATATTAATATTATCTAATTTATAAATTGTTCCATCCTAATATTCAATCTTTCACAATACTTTGGTCTCTATTGCTTCCTACCAATGTATTCCATTTTCCTCTCCTTTACTTTAACCCTTTGTATCCTATTTTTTTGGTTTTTAGTTTTCTACCCCTTCCCTACACCTCATCTTTTTATATTTCCAAGTCTGTTAGTTCATCCTTCACTCTTCGAGCTCTATCTTCATTGCATCTCAACGATGGATCGTGGAGTATGATTCAAAACATTGATGTAAAAATCTACATATAATTTTAATCCTGAAATCTTTACTCACAATTGTTATGGACAGTGGAAACTTCATGCATTTAATGATAGACTTATTAAGTCTCGCCATAGTAGGTAGAAAATTTTTATTGAAAAACCACACATTTGCTAGGAATTTTAATATATTAGGAACAAACAATGTAGAATAAGTTGAAAGAACCTGTTCAATATCTCTCCAAACAACATTTGATGTGGGATGATACTTTATAGTAAAATATGTTTCAACACTTAGGGGCATATTATTGTAATTAATAGTAGGGCACACAATATTAATAAAATGATCAATGATGTTATCATCCCCTAGAATATCCTTAGAAATAGTAGAATGGGTTTCAAGAGAGAGATGAAGATCATAGAGAAACACAAAAAGAGCTAAGTTGCTATTACATGCATGGAATGAAGTATCCTCACTATGATTTTTTTAATCAAAGATGTAATAAAAAAGAAGACATCCACTATGAAAATAGGAGATAAATAAAGGTTTAGAAAAATTTATTTGAAGAAAATTATTTTTTATTTATTTTTGGAAGAAAATGGAACAAAAAAGATGAGGTTTTAGTGTTGAAACAATAGACTTGCCAAAAATTTAATTGAGAAAAAATGCTAGCTTAAACTTATATCAAACTATTTGAAAAAAAAAATGATGAATGACATTGTGTGAGATGTAAAAGTTTGTAGATTATAAAAAGCAGAAATGTAAAATAAAAATGTTGAAAAATAAATTAACCTATTCATTTTCAAATACAAATAAAAATAACAAGGAACATGTGAGAGGATACAAATCAATGTGCAAGTTGATCCTTGATAAATGTATGGTTAGGAGAAGAAAAATGGTTGGGCTACTTAGAAGCTTGCCAAGAATGGTCAAGCCTCAATTTTTTTTTTTAAATGTATCCATGAGAAATGAAATAAAAGAATAGAGATTGAGCATGTGTTGTAATGCCCCTTTGTGACTCACCCTGTTGGTCGGTTGGTCTATTAGTATTGTTGTGACTTCACTTGGTTGATGGGTATTGCTTAGTATTTTATTTTTCATCTACATTTTCCATTAAGTTAAAATAGTATCATAAAAGTTTTGAAAATTTTGTAAAATATGACAAAAAGAACAATAGGATTTGGATTGCGATTATGAGTGTGGATCAAGCAAGGATCTTCCACATTGTTTTTGGCTGGGAAGTCAACATCATGCCACCGATACATGCAATCTACAATGGCGTATAGGCTTAACTGGATTGAAGTTCGATGGATGCTCCTTCTAGGGTCATGGAAGAATGCTTGCGAGGAGGCACAAAGATTAAAAAAAAAAAAAAAAAAAGTCAACTGTTTTCATTAAAAATTATAAAGTTCATCAGTATCTATCCTAAAACATATACAATTTTCGAAGAAACATAAACTTGTCTTGTTGATGAGATTTGAAATGTTCCTCCTCTCTTAATAATCAACTATTATCAATCCATCTAATTTTTTAAAATTAAATAAAAAATCATAGACCATAAATTCATATAAATCTTACAAACTTATTTTTTAATCTATTGTCATTTAATAATACATAATTTTACCTTTCTATTTAAAAAATCAAATTCTTTTAAAATCAAGAAAATTGACACTATTAGAACCACATCCTAATTAAATTACGCAGTCAACCAAGCACGGAGAATATGCGAAAAGGTCGCATGGTAGAGCGAAGAGCAATTCGACGTGTACAAGTGAAGTACGTGTTTTAGAAGCATAAATTACTTGATTTATTCCAGTTTCCCCACATGCATGTGGAAGTCTTGGAGTCGCTTGACGTGAGATCTTCCTTTCATATTATATGAGGCCACCGTGTGTTTCCAAGCAAATTGGTGTAGAAGCTGCATTGACTTTCTAGTTAGAAAGGAATTTCGATGGAAATTAATCAGTTTGTCATTATTTTTATCGTGCAACATTGACCAAGGGCTCCACATTCTTCTCACATGTCTATGGACCAAATATTATTTAATTCAATAGAATGTGACTTTGGGTGTGATTGTTTTTTCAACTAATCGTGTTTGTTGAGTTTATGTTAATATTTTAAATTATATATATATATATATTAACATTACAAATAAGTTAATCTAAAGTCAATAAGAAAAGAATCAAGAGACTCTTTAGTGGAATTAGGTTAAATTAAATTTTGGTAGGGTGTCTCAAGGCAAATTGGAAAATGTAGGGCAAGCTTTGCTCTAAGTAGTTTAAAATGTGATTATGTATATGGTAGATCCTTCTTTCTTACTGTCAAAATCAATGAGGGAAAGTGGGAAGGTCTAGTAGTAGGGGGTTTCAGCTAGCTTGAGAGCTCTGGTTCATGGATTCTATGATAAGTATAGTCTTAGCATTTTGATATGATTTGTAAATTCAATACACACTTCAACAAAACTTGAGTAGGAAAAATAGCTTAAAGGGAACAAGGTGGTGAAGCAACTTACTCATAGGGAGCTACAAATACCATTCATGGCATTAGAATTACTTTCTATTTTTCTTCTTTAAAATTGTCTAATAAATTTTGGGTTTGAGTTTGGACCTTTCTTAATGTTTTCAGATGTGGGGAATTTTGGTTGGATTGAAGAACTTGGGCTTCATTTGAATGTACCCATTAATCTCTATGTAAAAGGAAAGGTTTAATTTATTTCAGATTTGCCAAGCTTTTATAGTTTTGTTAGTATTATTTCTTATTTTATGTATTTACTACTTCCTGCTACTAATCTTGGGATCCTCTCTTTACACTATTACTTCATCATACACAACCATTAATTATTTTGTTTCTCATCACGTTGCCGTTGCAATTTTCATTTTTTTTTATAACATAAACGCTTATGCAATACTCACCATGTTATAGCTGTGACATGGAAGCAGTGATCAAATTTGTATGGTGGCCTTAATTTGATCTTTTTGATGGAGAATCAAAATTTATAAGCATTTAGTTCTAAGTTCTAATCTTATAATATAAATGCTTATATGCATTCTTTACTCTCCTTAATAAATTATGGGTGACTGAAATATTTAGTTCTCCCATGTCTTGATAAATTTGATTTCAGCATAGAGTTGAAAGTTTGAAGGGTTTCATTTCATTCCTTAACAAAAAAAAATAAGTTAAGAATGGATTGGAAAATTTGGTACCATCAAAGCAATTTTGTGCCAACAGTGATAGATTAGGCCAAGTTGACAATGTGGGAAGGTGATGATTTTGGACTCCAGCTATCATAGTATTTATTGCATTTTAAATTGGAAGTGTAATTTTACTATTCTTTGAAAATTTTGATAGGTTTCTATATATGATAGGCAATTTTATCCAATTAATGTAGGCCTCTCCATCTTTCAAATCTATTGACTTGGGGGCATCTTTTAATTGAATCTGATATTTATAGTAAGGAAGTTATATCAGAACAAATGTACATGTCTCTAAATCTTGTTTCCCCATTCACATTTAAAATCTCCTTCACATTTCAACAAATTTTTTTGTTCTGTAATTTTGGGGATTGAATTTTACTATTTATGGGTATTAGAGGTTTCTTTTTGTTTTAGATATATATAGATTAAACTAAGCATTAATTTCAGAAAGTAGATCGATCCCTATCACAAAGAGAACGCCTTTGGTGTACCTATGAAAGGCCATCACTAAGCTCTTGCATGTACTTTCTTGCTCTAATAATTGGAATATTATGATTCTCTTGTTGCTACATTTGGGGCACCTTAATAAATGTAGAAAAAATCATTTTGTATTGAAAAATTTGCAGAGATGTTATTCTTTTGGATTTGTTTTCCTTTAAATCCTTGAGGTAGTGGTGCTTTGACAAGATAATTGCGCTCACAGAATATTAAAGAATCTTAAGCTTCTTGAAAGAATAAAAATGTGGTAACTACCAAGAATATTTTATAAGTATCCAATATACTTCAAGATTTCTTTTGATATTGTGTCTATTCAGACTACCTTGTAAGTTTTTTATTTTTTTAATTTAGGCGGGTTAGTGCTTTATTTATCTATTCATACGAGAACTATAAGGGCTTGACTAAAATGACAAATGGATAATGATTTTCATTTTATAGGGCTGCAACGAAAGTCATGGTAGACAAAGAAGTCCAAGCCATTGTGAAAGTGACGACAACGTCTATGGTAAAACTAGCTATCCCAACGCCCACGCAGACAATGTTCCTTTCTAGTCTCGATCTCTTTTTACTGTCGTTTAGTAACAACTAGAGGCTTGTCTTCTACATAGGTCCTCCTACAAACGATTACTATTCAATAATAGAATCCCTAAAGAAAATCCTCTCCTTCGTTATGGTGTATTTCTATACTTTGGAGAGTTGCTTGAGAAACTGTGAATCCGGTATGCCGCAAATTGATTGCAATGACAGAGGAGTGGAATCACTGGTGGCCATTACAAACCTATATATTTCCTTAATACTGATATATATTTCCTTAATACTGATATAGACTTCCTTAATACTATTGAAGATGATGTGATCTAAAGACATTTTGTTAAGTTTTTGCATATCTAAGGCCTATGGGAAATCGACATGAGATCTAGGCTATGCATCTAAGTACAAAAAAATGAAATGATAAATTTGAAATACAAAGTTGAACATTTGTGATCTACTGTGTTTTACATTGGATGATAAACTCAAATGAAGCCACGGGTTGGTAATATTGACAAATCTATATTCATTGTTCTTTTAGAGATGAACAATAAATCCAAACATCTTCTTACAATTGGCTATAACCACGTAAAACCCTCTGCTAAAGAAGAACGACAAAAGAATAACACAAATTATAGGGTGACTATCTATTTTAGAGCATGCATGTGTGATATACATGACTATTTACCTGTATATTTCCTGTCTATGTATTTTATTTTGAATTTTTTTTACTCCTGTCAAGGGAAAAAAATTCATTCTAATAATACAGAGATGTAGAGAGTATTTTATATTTTAGAAGCAAAGAGATTTTGTAGAATTTTATCCGGTCTAGACAAAATAGAAAACAATAGACTTTCTAAAACATCAGCATCAACAAAGAAATAAAATCAAGGTTTGTAAATTTGGCAAAGGAGCACACCTTCTTTTTTTAAAGAAAAGATCCAGTCGGCCTCAAATATTGGATGACGGAGTCTCCAGATCTATCCCAGTCCAAGCCTTTCACACCGCTGAAAATTAATCTGCAAAAGGTATTAAAAACTATAAAACCGCGTAGGCTGCCCTCCCTTAGGTAACAACCTTCCTCACATAAAATCTTAATGTTAATGAAATCAAATTCCAAGCAGAGAAAAATACAAAAAATATAACCCTTGTAGTTCCTAACCTGACACTCTTCTCTCCTTACTCAGATAACACCTCCCTAATCAGATAACAAACAAAGCTGCAAAATACTGGTTATGAATACACATTTTGTCATTAGCAAGGAAAATTCAGTCGATGCTTTTATTCTTCATTTGCAAAGCTATTGCATGTAACGACTAAGGAAGAGTAAATGTTTGGTCATGCATCAGTGACACCTCTTTGCGCACGTTCCTGCTTGCCAGTCAACCTAAAACACCACCCTGTTGTGTTACATGTTCGTGACTCTTCCACTCATATCAGTTGCATGAGGTGGTGATGTGTCAGAAGTTTGAAAATGCTAGAAGGAATACAAACCATTTCTTTTTGCTAAGACCATTACTTGTGCTGGCCTCCTATAGAAGTCGTGTTGCCATTGTAGGGTTATGCCTCTCGGTGTAATAAAAGAATGAATTTAAATTTATATGAAGTATTTTTAAGTGGTTCCAAATGTCAACTAAGTTCTTAATAATTAATAGTGGGACTTTTAAAATCTTTTAACTAATTTTTATGTTAGGATAGTGCAATTCATTTAGATAAAGAAAACTCCACTAGTTGTTGAGTCTTAATTGTTCAATGATTTACAAAGCCCTCTCTTTTCTTCTTGTGCTATCTCACTTGTGCCATATATTACTTATTCGTTGTTGGATTGATGCTTTTGTGGCATATTTCATTATTACCATTCATTATGTTGAGTCATTCACATTATTAGGTGAGTACTTTGAACAATTGTTTTTGATATGGTAAGAAACATTTACAGGGTGTTTTACCCTTAACACAAAGAGCCACAAGGGCCATAAAGTTCAAGTCCAAAAAACATTAGAAACTAAGCCAAAAAAATAGACTGCGGACCAGCAATAGATAGACAAAAAATAGACACAACTAAAATTAACTGGCATTTTCCCAATTCTTAGATAGGATATTAACAACATCATCCCCAACCCATTCTTGATCTTTGTCAGCATTTTTCCCATCCAATTCATCCTTTATAACTGTAGACAGAGTGTTGGTAACAAAGTGGACCAAATTAACAGTAAAACAAGTCAAGCCACATAATGCCTTTTCCATATTATCCATTCTTTCCTACAACACACGATGCTCCTCCCCATAATCAATAGTATTCACAACATCAACACGTTCCATGTCTAGCAAGTCCGAGGACTGGGAAGCTGAGTTCTCTTTCTGCACTTTGTTGATATCAGACATGGAGTTGGGCCAACCAACATACTCCTCCTCCTCATCCCCAGACACCTCCTCATCCTTGTAATCTTTTCTGTTAGACCACTCCTCCTCCGAGTCCAAGTCCACCTACATTTTCTTATTGTTCTTAGCCAATCTAGTAGACCTTTTGTTTTGAGGCTTCTCTTCTATGCAACTCCTACAAATGATTACTGATCAATATTAGAAGCCCTAAAGATAAACCTCTCCTATATTATGGTGTATTTATATACTCTAGTGAGTCGGTTGAGAAACTATGAATCCGGTAGGTCACAGATCGATTACAATGACAGAGGAGTGGAATCACTGACGACCAATGCAAACCTATATATTTTCTTAACACTGATATATATTTCCTTAATATTGATATAGACTTCCTTAATACAATTGAAGATGATGTGATCTAAAGACATTCTATTAATTTTTTGCATATCTAAAGCCTATGACAAATCAACATGAGATCTAGGCTATGCATCTAAGTACAAAAATATGAAATGATAAATTTCAACTACAAAGTTGAACATTTGTATCTACTATATTTTACATTGGATGATAAACTCAAATGAAGTCGCAGGTTGGTAATATTGACAAATCTATATTCACTGTTCATTTAGAGATGAAAAATAAATCCAAACATATGCTTACAACTAGCTATAACTACCCAAAACCCTCTGCTAAAGAAGATTAAAAAAATAATAACAAAAAATATAAGGTGACTATCTATTTCAAAGCATGCATGTGTGATATATGCGACTATTTACCTATATATTTCCTATCTATATATTCTATTTCAAATTTTTTTTACTCTTGTCAAGGGAAAAAAAAAAATTCTAATAATGTAGAGATGTAAAGAGTATTTTATATTTTAGAAGAAAAGAGATTTTGTAGAAGTTTATCTGATCCAAACAAAACATAAAACAATAGATTGCCTAAAACATCAAGATCAACAAAGAAATGGTTCGATCAAGGTTTGTCAATGCCAAAGGATCACACCTTTTGTTTTTAAAGCAAAGATGCAGTCGGCCTCAAATATTGGTTGACAAATTCTCCAGATTTGTCCTAGTCCAAGCCTTTCACACCACTCAAAATTAATCTGCAAAAAGTATTAAAAACTATAAAAATGCATAGGCTTCCCTCCCTTAGGTAACAACCTTCCTCACATAAAAGCTCAATGTTAATGAAATCAAATTCCAAGTAAAGAAAAATACAAAAAATATAACCCTTGTAGTTCCTAACCTGACATGTTTCTCTCCTTACTCAGATAACACTTCCCTACTCAGATAACAAACAAAGCTGAAAAATACTGGTTATGAATACACATTCTTCCATTAGCAAGGAAAATGTAGTCAAAGAATTAATTATTTATTTGCAAGGAAATTGCATGTAACGACTAAGGAAGATTAAATGCTTGGTTGTGCGTTAGTGACACCTCTTTGCTCAGTTCCTGCTTGCTAGTCAACCTGAAACACCACGCTACTGTGTTACATGTTCGTGACTCTTCCACTCATATCGACTGCATGAGGTGGTGACGTGTAAGAAGTTTGAAAATTCTAGAAGGAATATGAACCATTTCTTTTTGCTAAGACTATTACTTGTGCTGGCCTCCTATAGAGGTTGTGCTTCCATTGTAGGGTTATGCCTCTTGGCGTAATAAAAGAATGATTTGAAATTGATATGAATTATTTTTTAAGTGGTTCCAAACGTAAACTAAGTTCTTAATAGTTAATGGTGGGACTTTTAAAATATTTTAACTAATTGTTATGTTAGAATAGGGCAAGTCATTTAGATAAAAAAACTCCACTAGTTGTTGAGTCTTGATTGTTCAATGATTTACAAAGCCCTCTCTTTTCATGTTGTCCTATCTCACTTGTGTCATAGATTAACAACATCATCTCCAACCCATTCCTGATCTTCGTCAGCATTCTACCCATCCAATTCATCCTTTATAACCGTAGACAAAGTTCTAGTAACAAAGTGGACCAAATTAACAATAAAACGAGTCAAGCCACAAAATTTCTTGTCCATCTTATCCATTATTTCCTGCAACACATGACGTTCCTCCCCATAATCAACAATCTTCATAGCATCAAAATGTTCCACTTCCAACAGATCTGAGGATTGGGAAGCTGAGTTCTCTTTTTGCACTTTGTTGATATCAGGCATGGAGTTGGGCCCACCAGCATACTCCTCCTCATCCCTAGATACCTCCTCATCCTTGTAATCTTTTATGTCAGACCGCTCCCCCTCCAACTCCAAGTCCACCTACATTTTCTTGTTGTTCTTAGCCAATCTACTAGACCTTTTGATGATGGTCTCACCACCAGTCACAATCATAGCCGCAACCACCGTGTCCCCCTTAGAATCCTTACCCACCATAGTTTTACCTCTACTGTCCCTTGTTGGAGGCTCCATCAAACCCTTCACATCATCTTTACCTTTCTTCTTTAGGGTGGGTTTGCTAGTAGTCTTGGCAGGGGTTGACTTGAGATCACAAAGACTAGCCGCAATACTAGTTTAGTCATTTCCCGTATTCCCCTTAAGCTTTTTAGCAACAAGTTTAGGCTTGTGAGTATTAGCAACAACCAAATGGGTTTTTTTGATGGGGCCTTTGGACTTGACCAGGGAAATATTGGCCACAACAAGAGGTTCAATTTCCTCAACACAAACAATAGATATGGGCTTGGGTGGGTATAACACAAGATGGAAGTGGTAAAGTATCATAATGAGACCTTCGTGAAGCGGCAGGGGAGGGGTATGATCAGGGTTTAGACCTATGGCCTCAATGCATTTTTCAACAAAGCTCTCTAAATCCTTGAGGAGGAAGAAAGAAAAGCTTAACAAGATTTTATGCCTAACGTGATTTAATAGAGGGAAATGGTAGAAGTAGGCTGCAGCAAGGCTTCATGCTCAAATCACGACTGGTTACGAACCAACTTCTCATTCCCCACAAAAAGTTCATTTAGACTCTCATTATCTTGGGTCTTGGTATGCTTTGGATATTTCTTACCAGTACTTGGCAACCTTTCCGCCTACACCATCACTTCCTCATTCACTTCAAAGGAAATTTCGCCCAGAGTCACTATTCGATCCTTCCAAGAATTAGCAAATTGCGTACAGATAAATTAGGGTCATGACCCACCAAGCTCTCCATTAGGGGAGCCAAACTGCCTTAAACACATATATGCCAGACCAGCGGATCTTTGTGAACTTTCCCATAGTTGTCGGGCTTTGTTCATACTCTATCACCACCCATAATTTCGCTCTGCACAAGGAATAACCAAACAACCTATGAGAGAAAAAGGTTAGAGAAAATGGTTAAGTAAAATGTCATCTACACATTTAGGATTTTAAGCCAAATAGAGTAGCCTTGGGTAATCAACACAACGTATAGGATGCACATGTTAGGAGGTAAATCTCTTAAAGCAATCTTGGCAAAGTCATAAATGAGAATCTTCAAACTCTTGCAGCTAGGTAAGCAAAGCATGAGGGGAATGGAAGGCTTGCTATCTTTGTTGTTATTACATAGAAACCAAGGCAAGATGGACACGAGGCTAAATTTAGAAGCATCAAAGAGACTAGTCTTTAGAAGAGGAGAAAAAAAAGTGGAGAGGATAGATCCAAATAGGAGTTTTTCCTCATAATCATTAGTCACATCAATTTTTTAAACACAAAACTTTATGAAGATACAATAGCTTAGCACAATTTCCAAAAGGAGATTACATAATGTACAACCCTTCATGGCCTTGATCTCAGAGTACCCACCATAATTCCTCATGATGCCCTTTTTAAAAAAAATAGACTCCACCCCATTATTCAAAATTTTCCACTTACATGACACCTCAGCATTAACACTCATCCTCATAGCTGAAAATATAAGTATGTGGACACCCCATAAAGCCCATAAAGACACATAATTAGTTATAATCATAGATTAAGTAGGGGCTTTGTTCTTTTAGGATTAGACCTTGAATATTTGCAGGTAGGTTCTCCAAATAGCGCCAACACTTAGAGAATATCTAGTGTGTGCCAAAGTTGCCTAAGGCATCAACCACTTGATTACCTTCCTGATAAATGTGGGTAATGTTATTCAAATTCAATTTAGACACGAAGAGCCTTATGTCTAATAGGATATCTTTAGTACTCCACCCCAACAATATACAAAAGTTAACAACATCAATAATAGACTTAGAGTCACCTTCAATATGAAGATTCTCAAACCCCATAGAAACAATAATTTGTAAGCCCTTTAGCAATGCACAAGCTTTCACAATCATAAAATATTGAATACCAATCCCCTCGGAGTAACCAACCACAAAATTTCCTTTGCAATCTCTAATGACACCTCCTATGTTAGCTATGCCCTGGTTGCCTTTGGTTGCCCCATCAAAATTAAGTTTATACCAACCCCTATCCGAAGGTTTCCAGATAGTTTTACTCCTAGCTAGGGATCCAGAATTATCAAAGGAGATTGCATCCAAATTTTGATTCCAAGCCTTGGTCATAATGATTTCCTTCTCAGTTGGTTTTGTTATTCAAAATTTTCCCTTTGAAGAGAATTTTTTTTTCCTCAATGAGCCGAGAACTAATGCCAAAACACTCCTTTGGTCTCATATCAATGCTCCTGAAAGTCCTTTTGTTTCTCTCTTTTCACAAGCACCAACAGATAATGGGGGGAACCTAGTTCCAAATTTCACAAGCTAAGGGGTGAAAGAAGGGTCATGTCCAGCTCAAAATAAAGGATTTAATATCCTAACACATATTCCATTGAATGCCCAGATGTTCTAAAGAAACCTCCACACTTCAAAAAAAAATGAGAACTGTAATAACAAGTGGTCCACAGATTCTTCATAAGATTTGCAGAAAAAACATCTCTTGGGGATCTAGAATCCCCTTTTCCTCAAATTGTCCTGGGTAAGAATCATGTTATGGCAGGTCATCCACCAAAAGGAGTTAACTTTTGGGATCATATGTTGGTTCGAAACCCTCTTCCAAAGGTCAAGAGCAACACCCTGGTCCATCAGCAGATTGTAAGTCAACCTGACAAAAAGATCACCCTGCTTGTCATGAGTCCAAAAGAATTCATCCCCCAAGGTGGCTGAAGGAAGTCTAGTAAGGGAGAGTAACTCCTACATAGAATCAGCAAGGATCCTTAGGTCAGGGGATAAAGGGAAACAAAGTGACAAAAAATTCCACTTCCTAGCCCCCAGAGGGCCAAGGATTTAATCACTAATATGAACACCAAAGAACCGTTGAGCCAACCTCTTAAGATTTCTAAATTCATAGTTTTCTAGAGGGGTATCAAGTAACCAAGGGTCCTCCTAGAATTTTATTTTTTCACCATTGCCAACCTTTCACTTCATCCTAGTCTTAATCAAACCCTACAAGCTGCAAATATTCCTCTAGGTCAAGGAACCCGAAGGGTGGACCTCCAAGAGGTAGTCAACTAAAGGTCTATTTTGAAGATACTTGGCAGTCATAATTTTACACCAATCCTTTTTATTCCTCATTTGTTCCTAGCCCACTTTCACCATCAAAGTCTTATTAGTATTAGAGACAATCCTAATCCAAAGCCCTCCATAATTCTTAGGTTGATAGACTTTCTCTCATTTGACCAGAGAAAATTTCTTCTTGTCCTCAGTCCCAGACCAAAGGAAATTCCTTTGAATTTACTCAAAATTTTTAGCTATATATTTGGGGACCTTGAATATGGAGAGGAAGTACATGGGGATACCCTAAAGAGTAGCATAAAGGAGCTGAAGTTTACCAACATGGCTAAGAATAGAGCCTTTCCACCCAACCAGTTTTCTTTGGATCCTTTCAAGAGCCGAATTCCAGAAGTCAGGAGTGACTTCTTTGATAGTAAGAGGTAAACCAAGATAAACCGAAGGAAGAGAACTGCTCATACAACCCAAAACAATAGTCACCTAGGCTTCTAGGTTAGGATTGTTGTTGAAGAAGTAAATCATACTTTTGTTATAATTAATGCATTGACCATAACAAGTTGCATAGTTATTAAGATAATTTTTCCATTTTATGGCTTCAATCACAGAGGCTTTACCAAATAGGAAAGTATCATCCACAAATTTTTGGATCACAATCGGATCTAAGGAAGAGGAAGCCTTAATTCCCTTAATCGACCCTTCTAATAGTAGATTAGAAAAGTTCCTACTCAAGACATCCGCAATCATGATAAACAAATAGGGCGAGAGGGGTTCACCCTGTCTAATACCTCTCCCAACAGAGAAAAACCAAAAAGGAGACCCATTGACCAGAACATAGTACTTTACCATTGTTACACATTCCATTATGAGTTTGATCACATCTTGGTCAAACCCAAACTTAATTAAGACTTTAGGGATGAAGTCCCAAATCACCTTGTCATACACTTTTGAAATATCTAGTTTAAGGGCCATACCAACATAGTTGATTTGTCCTTGGAATGGAGAAATTCATGGGTGGTTATTGTTGCATCAAGGATATTTTGACCAGGCACAAACCCTTTTTGAGTGGGGCCGATAATTTTTTCAAGGAGAGGTTTGATGCAATTCACCAAAATTTTAGAAAGGATTTAATAAAAGGTGTTGTAAATGCTAATAGGGAAAAAATAAGTCATAGACTGAGGATCAAAAATCTTGGGAATTAAGGCTATGAAGGTGTGGTTCAGTTGGTTGAGAATCTTCCTAGATTTGGAAAAAT
Source organism: Sequoiadendron giganteum (assembly GCA_007115665.2). Taxonomy (NCBI): domain Eukaryota; kingdom Viridiplantae; phylum Streptophyta; class Pinopsida; order Cupressales; family Cupressaceae; genus Sequoiadendron; species Sequoiadendron giganteum. The sequence continues at coordinate 339,773,160 of CM021108.1, forward strand.
ATTGAGTAGCTAAGATGAGGTCCTCACCAACAAGATTCTCCCAAAAGATCTTAAAGAAGGTCGGTGGAAAGCCATTTGGGCCAGGCACTTTGTAATCCCCCATACTGATGATAGCTAGCATGAATTCCTCGAGAGTGACAACACTAAAGATCCCAAGGTTATAATTTAGGGTAATGATGGTCGAGAGAGGGTCTAGCAAAAGACTGTCTAGAGCCAGATTAGGAGGATCAACAGGAGTCAAGTAAGCCCTCTAAAAATAATGAACAGCCAAGAGATGGATCTAGGTGGGTGTATTTATTACCTCCCCTTAATCATTAAGAAATTTAGTCATTTGATTCCTTTTCTTATGTTTGATGGAAAAAACGTGAAAAAAAGATGTATTTCTATCAACTTCTTTTAGCCACTAGACCCTAGATTTATGTTTCCAGAAAATTTCCTCTTTCCTTAGAATTTTCTCCCATTCCCTCTAAAATTATTTTTCTTGATTACAAGTAAGTAGATTGGCATCCCCCTCCTCCATTCTCTTTTGAATATTTTATAGCTTGTCCCCAATAACTCTTTTGTTCTAGCCTTTCATCATACATTTGATATGCTTGAGTTTATAAAAAAATCCTGAACATGGGAGAGCCATGAATCAAAATATTCCACCATTCAACAATTTTGTTCTTGAAGTTAGGGTGGGAATTCCACATTATCTCAAATCGGAAAGGGGATAGTCTAACAATAGAAAGGTCATTTGAGGTCAGCAATAGAGGATTGTGATCCGACACCGTCTTGGGCAGTGACTTGAGATTGGTACTTAACATGCTAGTCCAGTTACTAGAACAAAGGAATCTATCTAATCTTACTTGAATTAAGTCCTCTCTGAGATGCCTATTGGTCCAAGTAAAGGTTTAACCTGATAATTCAATGTCAAACAAGCTTGTAGAACTTAGGAAGTTAGCCAAATCAATCATGCTATCAGAGTAATCCACTAGACCACCACTTTTCTTTGAAGGATATAAGTGGGAGTTGAAGTTCCCAACCACTAACTAGTGATAACCACTATTACTTTTAACCCAACCAAAAAGAACCAGCCATAAGGAATTTCTATCATTTCTCTGATTTGGAGCATAGACATTGATAAGTGACCAAGAGCTACCTGGGTAGGAAAATGAAGTTCCCCCACACTACTCTTGCAACAAAATAGTTCAGAGCCATTAAACCTAGAAGAGTTCCAAAGAAAAACAAGACCACCCAATGCCCCTTCAACATCACTATAGGAGTAAGTGGCCCCCGACCATAAATACTTAGCAATATTATCAAAATTAACTTTCTTCATCTTTGTTTCTTGTAAAAGTAACAAATCAACCTTATATTCTAGGACACACTTCTTTAGAGCTAGCTGCTTGTGAGTGTTTGACCCTCTCACATTCCATGACATGAACTTCATTTTTGAACTTTCTTAGAAGACACTTCCAATGTCCTTTTTTTACCAATGGTTATCTCATTTGTAGTCTCTCTCAATCTAGTTTGTCTCTAGCTGGGTCTACCTGGTTTGGAGTCACCTCCTACATCTACCTTCTTTTTCCTCCCTCTTTTCTTTGGGGTTACCCAGTTATCTGCTTCAATAACTTTCTCCTACATCAATCCCTTTAGACTAAGATCTGAAATTTCCATAACTCTAGTGCCCTCATCCTCCCAAATTTCACCCTCTTCACCCATCTCTCTACTCCCAATAGATCCCTCCTCCAACAGGCAGCTCCCAAGTAACTCATCCCCTCCCAGAGTCAAGCCAGAGGATAGAGCATAAACGTCTAGGATTGTATCAACTGTCTCATTCACAGTAAGAGTAGTAAAAGAGAGGCTCAATGTTGGATATTCACTAGGAATCACCAGCCCACTAGGAGGATCCCCAAAGAAAGGTGGATCAATCCCATCAAGCGTGGCCAATTTGGTTGGAGGATCAAAAAAATTCAGGTCATCATTTACCATAGGACTTTTTCATAAGTTTTTGAAATATCAAGCTTAAACACCATACTAGCATTGTTGCATTGATCCATAGAATGCAAAATTTTATGAGTGCTAATCATCACATCTAAGATATGGTGACCTGAAATAAAGCCTTTTTGGCTTGGGCTTATCACTTTATCTAGATGGGGTTTCAAGGAGTTCACTAGGATCTTGGAGAAGATCTTATAAACATTGTTACTTAGGCTGATGGGGTGGAAATCAGCCACGGTTTGCGGTTCCTCAACTTTTGGAATAAGAGAAAAAAATGTGTGGTTTAATTATTTGAGTAGTTTGCTAGAATTGAAAAATTACCTTGCTATCAGAGTTAGGTCCTCCCCCACAACATCCCAGAAGATCTGAAAGAAAGCCAGGGGAACCATCAAGTCCTTGGGCCTTATGTACTCCCATACTGAACTCAACAGTCCAAACTTCCTCAGGAGTAACAACCCCGAGAATATTATCATTATCCTCCCAGGTTATAGGGTTAGGGAGGGTTTCCAATAGCAGGTCATCTAACACTGGATTAGGAGCCTCAATAAGAGATGACATAGAATGTTGGAAGTGACCAGAAGCCACGAGCCCAATCTGAATAGGGGTAGTAACAACATCCCCTCACTCATTTTTCAATTTTTTTATCTAATCCCTTTTTCTATGCTTAAGGGTTGAAACATGAAAAAAAGATGTATTCCACTCTTCCTCAGTCAACCACTGAATTCTAAATTTTTGCTTCTAGAATAACTCTTCTTTTTTGAAAAAAAATTCCCATTATGTGCACTCATCCCTTTCCTATTGGCAAGTCTATATACTGATATCCCCTTCCTCCATCCTCTTTTGTGTCACTCTGATTTTTTCAGCTATAACTTTTTTTGATGAAAAAAATCCCCAAATACATGCTTGTTCCACCCCTTAACCATATTTTTGATATGTTTGAGTCTATGGAAAATCCTAAACACATGGGATCCATGTACAGGGACATTCCAACAAGCAACAATCTTATTCCTAAAATCTGGATGGGAGTTCCGTATGATCTCAAAATAGAAAGGGAAAGGACCCACAATAGAGTGTTCATTTAAGACCAACAATAGAGGGTTATGGTCTAAAACGGTCTAGGGCAAAGGAAATAGATTGGCATTATGTAAAGTATTCTAGCTGGGAGAGAAAATGTATCTATCCATACAAACTTGAATCAGACTATCCCCCAAACATCTATTTGTCCAAGTGTAAGACTGACCTTGCAAATCAATATCCACCAAGCCAGTAAAATTTAAGAAGTCAACCAAATCAAACAATCTCTCAAAGTAATCAATTAGACCTTTGCACTTCTTTGAGGGGTATAGGGGGAGTTGAAATCGCCAACCACTAGCCATCAGGGCCCCCTATTGGTCCATATCCAATTAGACATTTCCTACTAGAGGGCTTTCCTTGCATTACTTAAGTTAGGGGCATAAATGTTAATCAAAAACCAAGAACCCCTAGCATTAGAGAACTTGACACCCACACTATTCTTGCATTGGAATAAATCAAAACTAGTTATCCTATTGGGGTTCCTTAAATTTATATATATTGAATATATATTTGTATATCTTAAAATGACACATACATATTCCAAATATATATTTAAATATTCATAGATGTAAATATGTATATATTGTATGTATATATATATATATATATATATATATATATATATGCATGGGCATGTGCAAGATCATCATGGAAAAAATAGGCCCTTAAGTGGCAATAAAATTCAGAAAATTCAGAGTTAGGCAACTTGACATAAAAATTTGAATAAGTTATCTATATTATTTCAAAAATATGTAAGAATAGAATCTATTGCAAATTTAATGTAGTTTCTAAACTACTAGCTTTATTTTTATTTAAAAAAAATCAATTTGCTGAAAATTTGAAATTTCAATGCAGTAGTACTTAAATTTCAAGGAAAAAATAAGAAGTAGGTGTCTGTCTGACCACTCTAACCATAATAAAATGATAATATTTTTTTATAAGATTTTATATATAAGTAGAAGACTCATGTCCCGATGTGATGCATATTTTTTTGTAAATTTTTTCCAAGTAAATAATTAATTATGAATTTTTTATTAGAACTTTTAAAAAATATAAAAACTTGTACGTCTAACCACCTTAACTTGTTTAAAACTTTATGAAATTATATTTTCTTTTTTTTAATCCTATAGTATGTAAAGCATAAAATGTGACGCATGTTTTAGATTTAACAAATGTGATACCATTTTAAAGCTATAAATGTTTTCAAATCAGCCTATCAATTAGTACTTTAGTCGTAATTCAAATAGAAAATGAATAATAATTATTTATTAAATTCAAAGTAAAGCATAATTTATATTAGTGAAAAGTTGAGAATCTCCTTTACAAACCCTTTTCATTTCATCAATTTTGGGTAATAAAAAATTTGTCAGCCACATGGGCCATCATATCACTTACATATCACCACTTTTTGGCCCATCATGATCCTACACATACCAACATATCAGCGTATATATATAGATGTGTTATTATATTTAAATAATGATATATATATTAATATATATGTGTGTGTATATTTTTGATTGAGATAGATATTCAAATATATGTAATCGATTGAAATATAAAAATACATATAATATTTATCAAGATATATATACATATATACATATATACATATATTATATTAAAGAGTATGTAATACAAATTATATATTGTGTGAGTAACATTATACCATACTATCGATAATATATAATAGATAAAATAATATTAATAATATTATAAAGGTTGTGGTGGAGAATTTAAACAACATAGCATATTAAAAACATGTTAATTGTTTAGTATATATGTTGTGGTAGAAGTTAAGAATGACACATTTAAATGTGTTGAATAATGAATTGAAAATAAGAGAAACATAGCATGTAAAATGCATGTTTATGAGGTTGCACTAATAGCCAAGTTTTGCAATGAAACCCACACAAGGAGAAGGTCAAACCGCCATGCAAGGCATAGTATAAAGGTTGCAAAGAGCTAAGACTAACAATTGCATGGGAAAAGTAACACATTGATTTTTGGTAAGGGTGATCCCACAATACTTGTTTACAATTGTTTTCCAAACTGGACACTGAAATAATTTTTCCTAACTAAATCTTCACTTTCGGGCACCTATAGCAGGTAAACCGTGAGGAATTTGAAGATGATGCAAACTAGTAATTTGTGACATTTTTTTTGTAGATTCTAAATATGTTTTTTCAAAAAAATTGTAATTGGATTGCACTTCTTCTTCCATCTCCTTTGAAAACTAGTTTTTTTTAGTAAACAACATTTTTAAGGAGTCATGCTCACAGTATACAACATAAAAAAAAAATCATGAGGGATAAAATTATAATTTTTTCGAATTTAGATTTTTAACTATGATATCTAGTGCTTCCAATTGGTCTCATAGTGTTTTATTGAATATTTTTTCCTTAATCAAGTTTCAAAGTCAAACCAATTACAATTCAGACATAGGCAAACCATATACAACATAACTTTTTTTTTATGTATCGATCAATTCAATTATGTTGGTTCAAGGACTTCAATATTTGGTGCACTCATATTTTTCAATTTTTTTTTGATAATATGCTATTTTTCCACATGTGTAGAACATAGAGCTTGATTTTCAGTGAAAAACCTATGTTTAATAAAACTAAAAAAACTAATACATATAATAAAACCAAAACATATTAAAATTATATTCATTAGATAGCTCATTCTGAGGACTACCATCATCTAGTTGGGTCTGTGAAGTCACCTCTATTTCCATCCTCAACCCGAGCTTTGAAGGGAAAAATTCTAGAGTTTTTTTGGGCGAGAGGGTGAGAAGGTGGGAGAAGGGGGGTTCAGGCAAACCAGGGGGGTTCTAGTGAACCCCCTTTCAAAAAGGTTTTTTTTTTTGGGAATGGTGGGCCCTGGGAATTTAGTGGGTTCACTCAAACCTGGGTTCTAGCAAACCCTCTTTTGGTTCGGTTGAACCAATAAGTTCATTCAAACTCCAAAAACCAATTTTTTTCGTATGGGGTCATTTTTTGTAACATTTCCTTCCTCACTCGAATTGTAAACCACTTTTGTGGGTTTACCCATAAATTAAATACTTATGTCAAAGGTTGTGAAGGAAGCTAGAGTAAATGTGTTGAAAAGTATGTAAGACTATAGGTGTTGCAACCAAACTTTTTGCGCCATGTAAAAGAATGAAAATGCATTTAAATGTTGATTTTGTTGTGTTTTAGAAGAGTCACACATACTAGTTAGGAAGGCATTGAACTTGGTCAAAATCCATGAGTTGGTAGAAGGAAAAGAGAGTTTGTTTTGTATTAGACTGGCTGCCACCATTCTAGGTGCCATAAGAAAAAACTTGGCATGAAAAGAGCCATGCTAAGTAGTAGAAAGCTATATAAGGAAACCATAGAAAATGTTTTAACTTAGTAAATTTATCATAAGTTGGCTAGAAAGAGGCGACTCAACCATGAATTAGAAGCTGATTTTACTTCGACTATATATGTGTTAGAATTTAGATTCTCTTAGCTGCCATATTTCACTATTTGGTGAAAATCTGAAATTTCAATGTAGTAGCACTTAAATTTTAGGGAAAAAATAAGAAGTATGTGTTTGTCTGACCACCCTCAACACAATAAAATGATAATATTTTTTTATAATATTTTAGATATAAGTAGGGGACTCATGTCCCAGAAGCATATTTTTTTATAATTTTTTTGAAGTAAATAATTAATTATGATTTTTTTTATTACAAATTTTAAAAAATATAAAACATCATATGTCTGACTACCTTAACTTGGTCAAAACTTTATGAAATTCAATTCTCTTTTTTTAAATCCTATAGTATGTGAAGCATAGAATGTCACACATTTTTTGGATTCAAAAAATGTGATACCATTAGAAAGCTATAGATTTTTTTCAATCAGCCTATTAATCAGGACTTTTGTCGTAATTCAAATAGAAAATGTCTAATAATTATTTGTTAAATTCAAAGTAAAGAATAATTTATATTGGTGGAAAGCTAAGAATCTCCTTTAAAAACCCTTTTTGTTTCATCAATATTGGGTAAAAAAAAATTCGGCAACCACATGGGCCATCATATCACTTAGATATTACCACTTTTTGGCCCATCATGATCCTGCACATACCCTGATGCTGCAGGAGGAATTTTCTGAGGACAATATTTTTTGTTTGAGGGCTTCACATAAGGTGTATTCTTCCTTTTTTTTACTAGGAGGAGTAATCTATTCCACCCACTCTGAGTCTGAACCCTTGATATCGTCAGGCGAGCTTGACTCAATGTCATAACCCACCAAGGTCGAGGCAGAGATAGGGTTAGAGATAGTCGACATGTTTTTGAAATTCTCATAAATGAGTCGTATTAGGCTAGCATGCAGGACCGGATTCTTATCAGGATTTTTTGTATCCTCCTCAATGCTATTGTTTAAAGAGCACAACAAGTAATAGGGGAAAGAAACCCTAACCTTATATCTAAAATGGTTGAGTAAAGCAAAATGATACCCGTATAATCTGGTAAATCTCCCATCCAACATAATGTACTCCATTAGGACTCTGAGCACCTCCCTCCAGATTTTCTTGATCCTGCTTGACTCAAAATAGTTGTTAGAGACTTTAACAAGTTTCTTCTTCTCCTCCTTTGTCTTCAGAAAACTGATAACAACTTCATCCGAGTATTTCCTATCACGGTAAAATTTCACACCATCAATAGGGAGACCAGTAACTTCTCAAATAAGCACCTCATCCACTAGCACCTTCCTTCAAAATATGACGATCTCTCCTTTATTCCAGTGTTTCATAAAATAATCAGTTGCTCTAAGGTTTGGCCCATGAAGTCTTTCAATGAACGGTTGTAGCCCTCCCTTCTCAATTTTCTTCCACACCTTAGAATTTTGTTTATTCTTAGTACACACTGTAGGCTCAACTCTTTTCTTTCTTCTTCCCATTATCGTCGATCTTTTGCTCTGAAAACCCACACCAGGAAAATATAGACTTATGAGCTCACAATAGAACCAAAGTACCCACAAAATGTGCAAGCTCAACCCATCTATCATATTCATTACGATTTTGCCATCAAATCTTATAATATTGTGGTACTTGGCACCTTTCTCTTTAATCATCTTTAAATGATGCTTCTCTCCCACGAGTGTAATCATAGTTGATTAGGGCTCTGATTAGCAGATAAATCTTTGAAACCCTGCCACGCCACCTTTCTATTTTGTCTTATTCCCTCATTGGCAAAGAAGTCCGCCACACCATTCCCTTCCCTATAGATATGGAAAATTTTAACTTTCTCAAACTTAGATAAAGTGGCCCTAGCCTCATCAAACCATTACTTAATAGTCCAAGATGGGGGGGAAAATCCAAGGAAGCAATCAATGATATTCTTGGAGCCTTCCTCAATCCAAATATTTTTAAAGTTCAAAACTATTAAGCAAATTAATGATCTGGTGGGCTCTTATAGCTTCAGCTAAATGATTGGTTTTTTTTCCCAAAGAGATAGTGACTGCAACAATGAACATACCTTTATCATCATGTAACACACCTCCACTCCCAGCCATTCCTGGATTCCCTTTCACCGCCCCATCAAAATTAGCTTTAATCCAACCCCTAGGAGGGTGATACCACAAGACACCATCGTGATTCTTTTTAGTAGGTTTAGAAGCCAGGGACACATCTCCCTTAATCTCCCAAACTTTGGCCATTTTAGAGTCATAAGCCAAAAAAACCACAGATTCCATCATCACCTCCTGAAGAGGAGCCAAATTAAAGTTTTCCCCAATGAGTCTAATTTTTTTTTCAAACACAAGTTTCTCCTTAGTTTCCTTATCCCTAAACACTCTATTGTTTCTCTCCTCCCAAACTCCCCAAGCAATATAAGGGAAAGTTAAACACCACAACTTGCGAATATGCAGGTTAGAGGAAAAGGCCACCCACTGAGTAAAATGATCCTTAATAGTACCAAGTGACACCCAAGAGATTATCCACAAAGAGTAGAACTTTTCCCAAATAGAGTTCACAAAAGGACAATGAATAAGCAATTGATCAATTGTTTTCACTGCACACTTACAAAGGTAGCATCGGTTGGGGATCTGAAAGCCCCTCTTACAAAGATTGTCCACCATAAGCAACTTGTTCTGAAGAAGGATCCAAAAGAAAATATTAACCTTTGGGGTCAAGTATCTTAACCAAGCTTTGGCCCAAAAGGGGGGAGGGCCAGAAGATAAAGACAACAAAGAGACAGTGGATGAAATAGAGTAGTTTCCTGACGAACTACCCATCTAAACCAAGATGTCCTCCTTATAGTTTAGGTCCATTCTAAAAGCCTTAAGGGAAGACTGGATAGAGGCAAGATCCAAACTGATCTGACAAAGATTCACCCAACATCCATTCTTCGAGTAGTCTTTTACAAGGATTCCAAAACTAGCCTTGCAAATGTCCGCCCAATGTTTGAAACTGATGAAAGAAACCAAAGGTTCCTTCAAAATCCATCTATCCTCCCAGAACCTCACAAGATTTCCATTTCTTATACTCCATCCCATTCCCAAGTGAAGTATTTTACTCACTTTTAAGATATCATTCCAAAGATCGGAACCACTTGGTGGACTCTGAGAATCTAGCAAAGAATTAAGAGAGCCAGTGTTAGCCAGATATTTTATTTTTAAAATTTTCTTCCATTCTCCGAATCTGTTTAGCAATGAGAGCTTTATTAATAGTTCTGATTTTTCTAAGGCCCAATGCCCCTAGCTTCTTCGGTCTATAAACTGAGTCTCATTCAATGAGGGGCATACGCCACCTTTCTTCAAATCCACACTAGAGAAAATGTTTCTAGATTTTTTCAATAGCTTCCGCATACTTAAGAGGAATATTAAAAAGAATCAGAGCATAGATCGGGGGGTGATCCCACAATATTGGTTTACAATTTTTGGGCAAACTGGACATTGAGCTGATTTTTTTTAACTAAATCTTCACTGTCAGGCTCCTATAGTAGCTAAACTGTGAGGAATTTGAAGATGATGATAACTAGTGATTTGTGACATTTTGTCTATAGATTTTGAATATATTTTTTCAAAAAAATTGGAATCAAATTGCATTTCTTTTTCCATCTCCTTCAAAAACTAGTTTTTTTTTTTAAAACAACATTTTTAAGGAGTGACGCTCACCATATCCAACATAATTATTTTTGTATGAAGGATAAAATTCTAAATTTTTTGAATTTTTATTTGTAACTATGATATCTAGCACTTTCATTTGGTTGCATAGTGTTTTATTAAATATTTTTTCCTTAATCAAGTTTCGAAGTCAAACCAATTACAATTGAAACATAGGTGGACTATATACAACATAAAAAAAAATGTATGTATCGAAATTCAATTTTTTTTTTTTTAATGGATCAAGGACATCAATTCCCAGCCTAAACATATTTTTTTTAATTTTATTTTGATAATCTACTATTTTTCCACATGTGCAGAATAGAGAGCTTGATTTTCGGTGAAAAACCTATATTTAATAAAACTAAAAAAACACATACATAATAAAACCAAAACATATTAAAATTATATTCATTAGATAGCTTGTTCTGAGGACTACCATGATCATTTGAAATAAATTTTAAATGAATTCATTTGATCCCCCAAAAGATAAATTAAAAGTGATTTTTTATCAGCATTTTTATAGGTGTAAAGGAGACTCCATTGTAGGTATGATTTAAAACTAGCGGGGTTCTATCCAAGGGGGTTTGATCTAAGGTGGTTTGATCAAATAATCTCCAATTGAAATCCTTAAAATGGAACTTTTTAAGGCTTAAATCATTATATTTTCTAAAAATATGTGATTTCAGGGTGTGTGTGCAGGATCATGATGGGCCAAAAAGTGGCAATATGATGGGTATGTGGCTGACGACTTTTTTTTTACCCAAAATTGATGAAACGAAAAGGGTTTTTAAAAGAGATTCTCCAATTTACACCAATATAAATTATGCTTTACTTTGAATTCAATAAATAATTATTATTCATTTTCTATTGAATTACAAGTAAAGTCTTGATTTTTAGGTCGATTGAAAAATATCTATAGCTTTCAAATAGTATCATATTTTTTGAATCCAAAACATGCGTCACATTCTATGATTCACATACTATAAGATTAAAAAAAAAACTGAATTTCATGAATTTTTTACCAAGTTAAGGTGGTCAGACATACGAGTCTTTATATTTTTTAAAAGTTTTCATAAAAAAATTATAATTAATTATTTACTTGGAAAAAAATTACAAAAAAATATGCATCACATTGAAACATGAGTCCTCTACTTATATCTACAATCTTATAAAAAAATATTATCATTTTAATTTGGTTAGGGTGGTTAGACAGACACCTACTTCTTATTTTTTCCATGAAATTTAAGTACTATTGTATTGAAATTTCAAATTTTCACCAAATAGATTTTATTTTTTTGTAAATAAACCTAGTAATTTAAAAATTATATTCAATTTGCTACAAATTCTATTCTTACATATTTTTGAGATAATATAGATAACTTATTCAAATTTTTATGTCAAGTTTCCTAACTCTGATTTTTCTAAAATTTTTGCCACTTAAGGGCCTGTTTTTTCCATGATGATCCTGCACATACCCTTCAATGAAAATTGGAATCTTCTAGAAATTGTAAACCAGATTTGTGGGATCACCCCGGGAGGTTCTAAAGAGTGGCCTTGAGGAGTTGAATCTTACCTACTTAAGTGAGAGGAGGTCCTTTCCATCCTGCCAGCTTTTTGTTGAATCTGTCCACCAAGGAATTCTAGAACGAGTTAGAGGGCTTAAGGTCCAAGGGCAAACCCAAATATATTGAAGGGAGAACCTCCACTCTACAGCCAAAAATATTTGCAATCCTATTTTGTCTTCTAACCGGAGTATTGAAGAAAAAAAAAGAACTTTCTTGAATATTAATCTTTTGACCAGAAGCTCCTTCATAGTTGTCTAGAACTTTTTGAAGAGTTCTAACTTCAGCCATTGTTGATCTACCCATCAAAATGGTATCACCAACAAATTGTTGATGAGGGCTTACAAGATTGCTAGATGAAGGGTGTAAACTCATCAAGGCTCCTAGAGAATCCAGTCTATTCAGGTTCCTCCCAAGGAATTCAACCATTATAGTAAACAAAATAGGGGAAATGGGATCACCTTGTCTTAATCCTCTAGAATTCTTAAAAAAATATGAAGGAGACCCATTGACCAAAATGGTGATGGTAGTGGAAGAGATGAGTTGGAAAACCAATTGGATAACTCTTTTATTGAAGCCAAACACCATCATAATCTTGAATAAAACCTCCCACTCAACTCAGTCATAGGCTTTGGAAATATCAAGCTTCAAGAGAAAGCCTTCAGTCTTAGAAACGGTGAGTGAATGAATATTTTCATGCACAATTATAATCCAATCCAAAATTTGCCTTCCAGGAACAAATTCATTTTGCTGAGGGGAAATTAAGGAAGGTAGGATAGTTAAAAGTCTAGAAGTCGAGACTTTAGAAATAAGTTTATAGAAAGAATTACAAAGGCTTATGGGCCTAAAAGCTTCAAAATATGTAGCCCTAGGACATTTGGGGATAAAAACCAAGAAGGTAGCATTGAGTTCCTTTAGGATGCATCTTGATCTGAATAATTCCTTAACTGCATTCACCACATCCTCTTCAACAATCTCTCGGAACCATTGAAAAAAGAACATTGGAAAGCCATCAGGTCCAGGGGATTTGTTACCTTCAAAAGAAAAAGTAGCTTTCTTAATTTCTTCCTTCGACGGGATGGCAGAGAAAATTTTGTTGTCCTCCTCCTTAACCAGACTGGGGATAGGCTCTGAAAGAGAGTCCTACAGATTTTGACTAACCCCATCATTAGCCAAAAGGAGATTGCTAAAATACTCAACTTGTGTCCTAATGTCCTCTTCCTTCTCAAAACAAACACCATTTTCCTTAATATAAAGTTATCCTATTCACGGTGCGGTGTTTTAGGGTAGACATATGGAGATATCTAGTATTTTTATCCCCGACTAAGAGCCATTGAACCCTGGATCTTTGTCTTCAAAATTATTCCTCTTTAGCAATGATGTCATTCATCTCCACAAGAAGGCCATTTTCTTTCTTTCTAGTCTCCATATTGCATCCCTCTTGCTGGATCCTCTCCTGGATCTCCTTAAGATCCGACTTTAGCTCATCTTTTCTTCTGAAGATATTGCCAAAAGAATCTTTATTCCACCCTCTTATCCTATTTTTGACTTCTCTTAGTTTTCTATCCACCCTGAACATAAAAGTCCCCGAAACAAAAATACTCCACCATTTCCTAACCTCATCACAAAGCTTAGGATGGTGCAACCACATATGTTCAAATCTAAAAGGGATATTTGTTTTAGCCACAATAGGATCCACCACAAAGCTAATAGGAAAATGATTAGAGCCCACCCTCGACAGGGATTTTAAAGAGAAAAAATACTTAAGAAACCATTGATCAGTAATTAAGGTTATATCTAATCTAACTTGAATCAACTCCTTATCCACTCTGCAGTTAGACCAAGTAAAGGAAGCTCCTTGCAGCTCTAAGTCTATCGGTGCTTGATTGTTGATGAAATCCAAAAGGTCCATTTTTCTTTCCATATTGATCTGGGATCCCCCTAGCTTTTCATTATCCTGTAGTGGAGTATTGCAGTCTCCCATAACCACCCATGTCTCATTAATGTATTTACAATGAAAGGCAGCCAAGTTTTGCCAAAAAATATTTCTAGCCCCCCTTCCATTAGGGGCATAGATATTAGACATGATCCAACTAAAATTGTCTTTGATATGAGTAAATCTAGTGGCCACATGGTTAGAAATTTTGAACAATGGTTCACCTTTGATAAGATTAAGATTCTAAAAAGTGGAAATAACACCAGAGGCACCTTTTGAACTATTCCCTTGAACCCCATAGAATTTAATAAATAACTTAATATTTTCCACTTTTTCTTTAGGCATTTTAAATTCCTGAACCAATAAAATATCAGGTTTATGATCTCTAACAAAATTATACAACACATCCCTCTTATGGAGGCTATTTATCCCCCAAATATTCCATGACATAATCTTCATTTCTTACCTAGAGTGAGATTGAAAATTTCAGGAATTGTCTTCTGATACCCATCTGCAATGTCTTGCATACTAACATTCTCCCTATGCCAATGAGCAGACCTTCTCCCTTTACTATTCTTTGTGGATCCACAATTTTCCTTTACTCTAGCCCTCATTAAAATCCCTTTCAAAGTACTCAGCTGTAGATTTTTCTTGTTCCTCCTCTTATTGTTAGAGATTAAATCCTCTCTATCAGTCTCTTCTTGACTCTCCTCCTCCCTTCTAGACTCCCAATATTTCTTATAATACCCTTTCTAGGCCAAGGGAAGATTATCCATCATACAATTACTATTTTGAGATAGGTTCACATTTATACACTCTACATTCTGGCTCAAATCCACCAAAGATTCATTCACCTTCTTGAATGAATCACCAGACTCGGGAATCAGGGCTGACTCTTCCCTTCCACAAGATGCTGAAGATAAAATAGGGATCCCAATTTCTAGCCTTAAATTTCCATCTTCGATCGGCATAGTAAAACCCTGTGAAGGGATTTCATCAAGACCAAACTCATAAATTTCCTTCCCCAAACCAGTGATCGCATGACAACTATCCCGAGGCGTCAGACATTCTAGGTCTCCCTTTCCATTCGGCAAGAATCCATCAATATTTTTCTTCTCTTCATCTATCACTTTTTGCTAGTGGGATTCCACCATATTATATTCCAGATCCACATGAGTCCCTTCCACCTCTTTGTTCTTGGAGATAACCTCAGCCACCACCCTCTTGCTACTTTCATTATCTTCAAACTATTTTTATTTAATTTGTTTCTCTTCCCCTTCACTCTTCTTTTTCCATACCGTCTTGGATTTAGGTTGGGGCTTATCCTTTGTCTTGCTGGCATTAAGCGGACAATTCTCAGCCCGATGACTCGATTTACTACACTTGAAACATGCAAAAGGGATCATTTCAAACTCAATATCTTGAACCCATGTGCCCAACTTAGATTGGAATTCAATAGTCGATGATAGATCCGCATTCTTGGAAACACCCATGCATATTCTAGCAAACACCAATTGTCTCCTGACAGCCGTCATCGGGTCAATGGATAAGAACTCACCAAAAGAGCTAGGTAGACCACTAAAAATATATGTATTACAGTATTCCATAGGAAGCCCAGGAAGTCTCACCCAAATAGGGATAGTTTCAAAAATAGAGTCTAAAAGATCCAGATTAGTGGACCATTTCTTCAGGGCTAATGAGGACTTGCCAATAATCCAAGGACCTCCACTCCTCATAGCCCAAATGTCCTCCTTATAGGAGAACTCAAAAGAAAAATAACCCTTGGGAAAGGTAGAGATGAGAACCTAGCCATTAGTTCTCCATTTTTTCTTCACAAACATTTTGACAACCTCAATATTAGGTCTAGACCCCATAGATTTACCAACCAACACTCTATCCATTAGTGAGATATTATGATCAATGACCAGATTTGAGATAGAAATAGAAAACTTACCCTTTGCTGGTTCAGAGATGTTGCACACAGGAGGGAAAGCCAATTTTATGTTTGGTTTGACCCTAAAAAGAGATGACCATTGTTTAGGTTTGGCTCCTTCCCCTCTAGTTGCCCCCACCGTATTTTTAGTATTATCATACTGAACTCCTTTGGTACTTTGAGAACGAATATCAGAAGGAACAAATTTCCCTCCCGGGTCCACCAAGATGTTTCCACCGGGATCAAGAACAGTCTTATCTTCCTTACCTTACTTTCCAGTCAAATCTTGCTTCGATTCCCCATGCAATTCCTCTGATTCTGCACTTCCACAACCTGCACCATTGTTCAAAGATTCAAAATTATGATTTTCCCACCCGCTCTCTTGCACATCCTCCCACTCGCTTGATGAATTTTAAAATAAATTATTTACAATGTTACTCTATT
>CM021108.1:339789333-339815752 GCA_007115665.2 Sequoiadendron giganteum
TACATTGCATTGATTACCCAAGGCTACTCTATTTGGCTTAAAATCCTAAATGTGCGGATGATCTTTTACTTAACCATTTTCTCTAACCTTTTTCTCTCACAGGTTGTCTGGTTATTCCTTATGTAGAGCGACATTATGGGTGGTGATAGAGTGCGAACGAAGCCTGACAACTGTGGCGAATTTCACAAAGATCCGCTAGTGTGGCATATATGTGTTGAAGGTAGTTTGGATCCCCTGATGGAGAGCCTAGTGGGTCATGACCCTAATTTATCTACGCAATTTGCTAATTCTTGGAAAGATCGAAGAGCGACTCTTGGTGAAATATCCTTTGAAGTGAATGAGGAAGTGATAGTGCAGACGACAAGGTTGTTGAGTATTGGTAAGAAATATCTGAAGCATACCAAGACCCAAGATAATGATAGTCTTAATGCTTTTTTTGTGGGGAATGAGAAGTCACTTCATAACTAGTCATGATTTGAGAGTGAGGCCCTATTGTAGCCATGGGACCAAGTTTGCCTCGCCATTATGAAGTACATGACTCTTGAAGGTAGATACAAAGCCTACTTCTTCTACCATTTCCCTCTGTTAAATCACCTTAGGCATAAAATCTTGTTAAGCTTTCCTTTCTTCCTCCTCAAGGATTTAGAGAGCTTTGTTGAAAAATGCATTGAGGCCGCAAGTCTAAACCCTAATGATACCCCTCCCCTACTACTTCACCAAGGTCTCATTATGAGACTTTACCACTTCCATCTTGTGTTATGCCCACCTAAGCCCATATATATTGTCCATTTTGAGGAAATTGAACCTCTTGCTATGGCCAATATTTCCCCAACCGAGTCCAAAGGTCCCATCAGAAAAACCCATTCAGTTGTTGCTAAAAAGCCTAAACCTGCTACTAAAAAGCTTAAGGGGAATGTGAGAAATTCCCAAACTAGTGTTGCGGCTAATCTTTGTGATCTCAAGTCAACCCCTACCAAGACTTCTAGCAAACCCACCCCGAAGAAGAAAGGTAAAGATGATGCGAAGGGTTTGATGGAGCCTCCAACGAGGGACAATAGAGGTAAAACTATGGTGGGTAAGGATTCTAAGGGGGACACGGTGGTTGCGGCTACAATTGTGACTGGTGGTGAGACCATCATCAAAATTTCTAGTAGATTGGCTAAGAACAATAAGAAAATGCAAGTGGACTTGGACTTGGAGGAGGAGTGGTTTGACATAAAATATTACAGGGATGAGGAGGTGTCTGGGGATAAGGAGGAGGAGTATGCTGGTGGGCCCAACTCCATGCTTGATATCAAGAAAGTGCATAAAGAGAACTCAACTTCCTAGTCCTCAGACCCACTGTACATAGAGTGTGTTGATGTTGTGAAGACTATTGATTATGGGGAGGAGTGTCATGTGCTGCAGGAAATAATGGATAATATGGACAAGACATTATGTGTCTTGACTCGTTTTATTGTTAAGCTGGTCCACTTTGTTACCAACACTCTGTCTGCAGTTATAAAGGATGAATTGGACGGGAAGAATTCTAATGAAGATCAAGAATGGGTTGGGGATGATGTTGTCAATCTCATGTCTAAGAACTGGGAAAATGCCAATTTATTTTAGTTGTGTCTATTTTTTGTCTATCTACTGTTGGTCCACGGTCTATGTTTTTTTGGCTTAGTTTCTAATTTTTTTTGGACTTGAAATTTATGGCCCTATGGCTCTGTGTGTTAAGGGTACAACACCCTGTAAATGCTACTTACCGTATCAAAAAAAATGTTTCAAAGTACTCACCTAATAATATGAATGACTCAAAATAATGAATGGTAATGTTGAAATATGCCACAAAAGCATCAATCCAACAAGGAATAAGTAATATATGGCACAAGTGAGATAGTACAACAAGAAAAGAGAGGGCTTTGTAAATCATTGAACAATCAAGACTCAACAACTAGTGGAGTTTTCTTATCTAAATGACTTGCACTATTCTAACACAACAATTAGTTAAAAGATTTTAAAAGTCCCACCGTTAACTATTAAGAACTTAGTTTACATTTGGAACCACTTAAAAATACTTCATATAAATTTCTATTCATGCTTTGATTACATTGAAAGGTGTAACCCTACAATGGCAGGACAACCTCTATAGGAGGCTAGCACAAGTAAAGGTCTTAGCAAAAATAAATGGTTTATTCCTTTTGGAATTTTCAAACATCTGACACATCACCACCTCATGCAGTTGATATGAGTGGAAGAGTCATGAACATGTAACACAATAGGGTGGCGTTTCAGGTTGAGTGGCAAGTAGGAACTGAGCAAAGAGGTGTCACTAATGCACGACCAAGCATTTACTCTTCCTTAGTCGTTACATGCAATTGCCCTGCAAATAAAGAATAAAAGATTTGACTACATTTTCCTTGCTGAAGGAAGAATGTGTATTCATAACTAGTATTTTGCAGCTTTGTTTGTTATCTAAGTAGGGAGGTGTTATCTGAGTAAGGAGAGAAGTGTGTCAGGTTAGGAACTACAAGGGTTATATTTTCTATATTTTTCTCTGCTTGGAATTTGATTTCATTAACATTAAGCTTTTATGTGAGGAAGGTTGTTACCTAAGGGAGGGCTGCCTGTGCGGTTTTATAGTTTTTAATACCTTTTGTAGATTAATTTTCAACGGTGCAAAAGGATTGGACTGGGACAAATCTAGAGACTCCGTCAGCCAATATTTGAGGCTGGCTACATCTTTGCTTTCAAAACAAAAGGTGTGCTCCTTTCGCATTTAAAAACATTGATTCCATTTCTTTGTTGATGCTGATGTTTTAGGCAAATTTTTGTTTTCTGTTTTGTTTGGATCGGATAAACTCCTACAAAATCTCTTTACTTCTAAAATATAAAATACTCTCTGCATCTCTACATTATTAGAATGGAATTTTTTCCCTTCACAAGAGTAAAAGAAATTCGAAATAGAATACATCAAATTTGAAATAGAATACATAGACAGGAAATATATAGGTAAATAGTCATGTACATCACACATGCATGCTCTGAAATAGATAGTCACTCTATAATTTGCATTATTTTTTTACTGTTCTTCTTTAGCAGAGGGTTTTAGGTAGTTATAGCTAGTTGTAGGTAGATGTTTGGATTTATTTTTCATCTCTAAATGAACAGTGAATATAGATTTGTCAATATTACCAACCTATGGCTTCATTTGAGTTTATCATCCAATATAAAACATAGTAGATACAAATGTTCAACTTTGTAGTTGAAATTTATCATTTCATATTTTTGTACTTAGATGCATAGCCTAGATCTGATGTGGATTTGTCACAGGCCTTAGATATGCAAAAACTTAACAGAATGCCTTTAGATCACATCATCTTTGAAATAGTATTAAGGAAGCCTATATCAATATTAAGGAAATATATAGGTTTGTAATGGTCGTCAGTGAATCCACTCCTCCGTCGTTGCAATTGATCTATGACTTGTCGGATTCACAGTTTCTCAAGTGACTCGCCAGAGTATAGAAATACACCATAACAGAGGAGAGGCTTTTCTTTAGGGCTTCTATTATTGAACATTAATCGTTTGTAGGAGGAACTACATAGAAGAGAATCCTCTGATTGTTACTAAACAACAGTAAAAAGAGATTGAGACTAGAAAGGAACATTGTCTGCGAGGGTGTTGGGATAGCCGATTTTACCATAGACGTTGTCATCACTTTCACAATGGCTTGGAATTCTTTGTCTACCATGACTGTAGTCGCAACACTTTAAAATTAAAATCGTTATGCATTTTTTCATGTTAGTCAAGCCACAGTTTCGTATGAATGATAAATAAAGTGTAAAAGTAGAAGAGCTCAAACAAATGCGAAAACAAGAATCCAAAAAGATACTTAAGATTATCATGGTTCAAAAAATTTTTCCTACGTCCACACTGGCGGAGAATATATTAATTATCCAACAACTATCCACATAAGTTACAATAAGCCATAATAAATAGGAGCTCCAAGAGACAAAGTCTCCTGGAGAAAAAATGGGACTATTGGGCTTCATATCCCCAACAATCTCACACTTTAAGACCAACCACTACTGTAACAAGCTATTCCCCTACTCTAATCCGAGCTATCACATGCTGGATATTCCGAGAGAAGCTCGGCAAAACTCGAACTTCTCCCGTGTAACAACCTTGGTGAGAGCATCAACTGGATTCACTTGTGTGTTGATCTTTACAACTTGAAGTTTTTCTTATTCAACCACATGCCGAATGTAATGGTAATGCAAGTCAATGTGCTTAGAGCATCGCTGAGATGTATGATGCTTGCTCATGAATATAGCACTACAACTATCACAAAAAAGATTAAAATCTAATTGTTGCAAGCCCAATTCCTTATACAAAATCTGCAACCATACCATCTATTTTTTCCCCTCAGAGAGAGCCATGTATTCGGCTTCAGCAAATGATTGTGCAACTGAATGTTGCAATCTAGAACCCCAACTGATGGCTCCCCCAGCAAAAGTAAAAGCATAACCTAAAGCGGATCTCCGCTTGTCTAAATCTCCAGCAAGATCCGAATCTATGAATCCTTGCAATGTTGGTTTATCTATCCCAAAGCATAAAGAAAGGTTAGAAGTACCTTTAAGATACTGAAGAATCCATTTAACTGCCTCCCAATGAGGCTTGCCGGGATTACTCATAAAATGGCTTACTACTCCCATGGCATGAGCAATATCCGGGCGAGTAGAAATCATAGCATACATAATGCTGCCAAATGCTGAAGTATAAGGGATTCCCTTCATGAATTATGTATCCTCTTGTGTTGTGGGACACATTGAAGTAGTCAAACGGAAATGAGATGCTAAAGGAACACTAATTGTTTGGCTTTCAGCATGCCAAATCTGTCCAATACCTTGTCAATGTATTGCTTTTGAGATAACCAAAGTTTCCTCTTAGATCTATCCCGTGAAATGGTCATCCCAAGGATCCTCTTGGCTGTCCCCAAGTCTTTCATTGCAAATCTATTGGCCAAATGCTTCTTCAAATCTCAAACAATCTTCATACTAGTCCTGGCTACTAACATATCATCCACATATAGTAAGAGAATTATAAATTCACCAGTAGGAAACCATTTGTAATAAAGACATGGATCAGCCTCTGAGCATATGAACTTGTGCTCAATCATAAACTGATTGAATTTCTTGTGCCATTGCCTTGGGGCCTGCTTAAGTCCATACAGACTTCTCTTCAACCTGCAATAAAGATGTTCCTTCTCCTTTTTCATAAAACCTTCCGACTGCATCATATAAAGTTCATCATCTACATCACCATGTAGGAATGCAGTCTTGACATCCAACTACTCAATCTCAAGATCCCATGTAGCAACCCAACCTAGAACGGCTCTAATAGTCCTCATCTTGACTACCGGGGGAAAAATATCATTGAAGTCGATACCTCGTTGTTGTCCATACCCTTTGACCACTAATCTGGCACGATAACTAACCTTGCTGCCATCTTCTTCCTTTAATTTGTAAACCCATTTATTTTTGAGGGCTTGTTTATTTGGTGGCAAAGTCACTAAGTCCTAATTCTGATTCGTTGCCAACGAATCCAGAGCTCTGCAAGCAATCTTGTAATTTACAGGCTCCAATTGATTAGACACTAGTAAAGACGGTTCTGCCTCCTCTGCAAATAGTAACTCATAATCAGAGAACTTTGCTGGAGCTCTTCTCTACCGAGTTGATCTTCGGAGTTGTTGATCAATTTCAGAATTCTGAGAATATCCATTCAATTCACTACCATTCTCCCCCAAATCTGCAATGTTTTTGAAATTGCTATCTGTAGGTAAATTAAATTGAGCATGACTCCCGATTTTAGGTGGAGATAGGACCTGCTCGTTTGTGCTTACTAGAGGGTCTGCAGAGTTATTTTCTCTCTGCTGGTGACAGTGCATGGCAGTGCCTTCTCTGTGCAACATGACAGGACTGTCTTCCAGTGCGGGCTGATGGCTACTAGAAGTACTCACGGCTGCAGCGTGGTCATCGCATGGGAAAAGGGAAGAAGTCCCCACAGCTTGTGCTGCAGGATCCATGCATGCGGAGGGAGGAGAAACCCCTGTAGCGTCTATTTCTTGGCTTGCGTGAGGAGTGTTGGTAATTCTGTGAGACACCATGAATGGTGTTTGAAGTTCATGCAATGGAGAAGCAGGGGATTCAGCGTGGCAGGAGTTTGAAAATTATGATGCCTGTCCACCATCCTCCCAACGCATAGAGCATGAGTGGTTTGAATCATGGGGTGTTTCCAACTCTCCTCTGTCTAGGCCAGATGAAGACTGTAAATTTCCTCTGTTTAAACTAGAGAATAGATGCTCCCTGTCGCCATTTGGTAGCTTTGAGACATTGTTGTTGAAAACAATTTTAGACACACATTCTTCTTCTGATGTTGAATGTGGCTATAGTCCTGGGAATGTCTTCTCATTGAAGACAACATCTCTGCTCTAGATGATTTTGTGCTCCGTTGGATCCCAAATATGAAATCCATACTGATCTATACCATAGCCCATGAAGATACCCCTGTGTGATTTAAAATCTAGCTTGGTTCTTTTTTCTTTTGGCACATGAACAAAGACTTCACACCCAAACACCTGGATGTGAGAATATGAAATTATTTTCCCTAACCATTCCTCCTCTGGAATGCCAAAGTCCAGTCATGATGAAGGATTATGATTAATGAGGTACACTGTTGTATTACATGCCTCAGCCCAGAATTCTTTACTCAATCCGGCATTAGAGAGCATACATCGAGCTCTCTCAAGAATAGTTTTGTTTAGCCTTTTTGATGCTCCATTTTCTTGTGGAGTAAACGGAACAACCTTGATATGACGGATACCATTATCCACACAAAAAGAATCGAATTTCGAGGAGCAGAATTCTCCTCCATTGTCACTTTTTAGACACTTAATCTTGTGTCCACTTTGATTTTAAACAAGAGCTTTAAAAACTTTAAATTTAGAAAAAAAATTTGATTTCCTAGAGAGCATGTAAATCCAAACTTTTCTTGTACAATCATCTAGAAAGGTAACAAAATAATTAGCCCCATCAAAGGAGGTTACCTCAGTGGGTCCAAAGACATCCATGTGAACAAGCTCTAAGGGTGTGCCCTTCTTCTCACTACAGGTCTTCAAGAAGTTGACCTGCTTCTGTTTGCCATAGAGACAATGTGTGCAAAATTCGATATCAATAGATTTCAGCCCTGGTAGTTGATCCCTTTTTAGCATTACATCGAGTCCTTTCCAACTCATGTGCCTGAGCCTTTGATGCCAAAGCTCTGAGTTGTTGTCCACCGTTGTCATAGCAGCTCCCACTTCATCCTTACTTTCTATGATATATAAACTTCCAACTTTATCTCCTTTTGCAATTATCAAAGACCCCTTTGTTATCTTCCACGTATCTAGATTGAAGAATGTATGGCAACCTTGAGTATGAAGTTGGGAAATAGAAATCAGATTTCTCTTCAATTTTGGAACATGTCGAACATCCTTTAATAGCCATTGTCCACCTCCATGTCATGGCAATAAAATATCACCCTTTCCAATAATGTCACAAGCATTATTGTCACCCAAGTAAACTCTCCCGAATTTACCTTCTAAATAATTTGTGAACAACTCCATGCGTGAAGAAGCATGAAAGGATGCTCCAGAATCAAGTACCCACGATTCTGGAATAGTATCACTTGCGGAGAGAACTAAAATCCCGAAATCATCCTTCTCATAAGTAATATTTGCTTGACTGGCCCGCACCTTATCTTGTGCCTTTTTGTAAGCATGACAATTTTTCTTTGAGTGGCCTGGTTTGCCACAAAACCAGCAATCCCCTTTGGTTTCTTTAGAATTTGTTCCTTTAGCAGACTTAGATCGCCCTCTATTATTGAAGTTTCTACCTCTTTGATGGCTCCTTCCTCTATAGTCGGTGCTCACTGCCATTAAGGCTTCACCGAACGAGGGAACATCATTCTTTCTTCTCATGTCTTCACTGAGAAGAGTAGCTGCAACTTCATCAAAAACTAACTTTTTCTTGCTAGGAGTGGATGTGCTTATTGCTATTACAACTCCATCCCAGCTAGTTGGGAGAGAACATAACAATAAGATAGCTTTGTTTTCATCGCTTGGTGGCATGCCTACCGAATTTGCTTGACTGAGAAGAGTATTAAACTCATTGAGATGATTTGCCATGTTACCACCATCCTTCATTTTGAGGCTATAGAGTTTCTTCATGATGAAACCCTTGTTTGTAGTGGATGCCATTGCATAAGTAGTTTTTAGCTTGTCCCAAACTGCCTTTCTTGTTGTTTCTTCTGTAACATTAAATAGCACATTTTCGGACAACGAAAGAAGAATTGTCGCTCTTGCCTACCTGTCCATCGTTTCCCAATCCTCATCAGACATCGTGTCTAGTTGCTTCCACTTCCCCTCTAAAGCAAGCACTAGATCTTGCTTAATTAATAGCGACTCCATTTGCACTTTCCACAGGCCAAAATTCCTGCCTATAAACTTCTCCATTTTGAGCTCCTCCATGATCCTAGAATTTCAACCTTGAATTCTGAACAACAACACCTTTCTCTGATACCAATTGTAAAGGTAGAAGAGCTGAAACAAATGCAAAAACAAGAATACAAAACAGAGTATGCAAGATTTATCATGGTTCAGCAAATTTTCCTACGTCCACACTGACCAGGAGAATATATTAATTATCCAACAACTGTCAAGTTACAAGTTACAGTAAGTTACAATAAATAGAGCTCCAACAAGACTCTTGAAGTGTCAGAGAAGAACCGAAGAGACAAAGTCTCTTGGAGCGAAAAACAGGGACTGTTGGGCTTCATATCCCCAACATAAAGCACTAACCCGCCTAAATTAAAAAAATAAAAAACTTACAAGGTAGTCTGAATAGACACAATATCAAAAGAAATCTTGAAGTATATTGGATACTTATAAAATATTCTTGGTAGTTACCACATTTTTATTCTTTCAAGAAGCTTAAGATTCTTTAATATTCTGTGAGCGCAATTATCTTGTCAAAGCACCACTACCTCAAGGATTTAAAGGAAAACAAATCCAAAAGAATAACATCTCTGCAAATTTTTCAATACAAAATGATTTTTTCTACATTTATTAAGGTGCCCCAAATGTAGCAACAAGAGAATCATAATATTCCAATTATTAGAGCAAGAAAGTACATGCAAGAGCTTAGTGATGGCCTTTCATAGGTACACCAAAGGCGTTCTCTTTGTGATAGGGATCGATCTACTTTCTGAAATTAATGCTTAGTTTAATCTATATATATCTAAAACAAAAAGAAACCTCTAATACCCATAAATAGTAAAATTCAATCCCCAAAATTACAGAACAAAAAAATTTGTTGAAATGTGAAGGAGATTTTAAATGTGAATGGGGAAACAAGATTTAGAGACATGTACATTTGTTCTGATATAACTTCCTTACTATAAATATCAGATTCAATTAAAAGATGCCCCCAAGTCAATAGATTTGAAAGATGGAGAGGCCTACATTAATTGGATAAAATTGCCTATCATATATAGAAACCTATCAAAATTTTCAAAGAATAGTAAAATTACACTTCCAATTTAAAATGCAATAAATACTATGATAGCTGGAGTCCAAAATCATCACCTTCCCACATTGTCAACTTGGCCTAATCTATCACTGTTGGCACAAAATTGCTTTGATGGTACCAAATTTTCCAATCCATTCTTAACTTATTTTTTTTTGTTAATTTATTAAGGAGAGTAAAGAATGCATATAAGCATTTATATTATAAGATTAGAACTTAGAACTAAATGCTTATAAATTTTGATTCTCCATCAAAAAGATCAAATTAAGGCCACCATACAAATTTGATCACTGCTTCCATGTCACAGCTATAACATGGTGAGTATTGCATAAGCGTTTATGTTATAAAAAAAAATGAAAATTGCAACGGCAACGTGATGAGAAACAAAATAATTAATGGTTGTGTATGATGAAGTAATAGTGTAAAGAGAGGATCCCAAGATTAGTAGCAGGAAGTAGTAAATACATAAAATAAGAAATAATACTAACAAAACTATAAAAGCTTGGCAAATCTGAAATAAATTAAACCTTTCCTTTTACATAGAGATTAATGGGTACATTCAAATGAAGCCCAAGTTCTTCAATCCAACCAAAATTCCCCACATCTGAAAACATTAAGAAAGGTCCAAACTCAAACCCAAAATTTATTAGACAATTTTAAAGAAGAAAAATAGAAAGTAATTCTAATGCCATGAATGGTATTTGTAGCTCCCTATGAGTAAGTTGCTTCACCACCTTGTTCCCTTTAAGCTATTTTTCCTACTCAAGTTTTGTTGAAGTGTGTATTGAATTTACAAATCATATCAAAATGCTAAGACTATACTTATCATAGAATCCATGAACCAGAGCTCTCAAGCTAGCTGAAACCCCCTACTACTAGACCTTCCCACTTTCCCTCATTGATTTTGACAGTAAGAAAGAAGGATCTACCATATACATAATCACATTTTAAACTACTTAGAGCAAAGCTTGCCCTACATTTTCCAATTTGCCTTGAGACACCCTACCAAAATTTAATTTAACCTAATTCCACTAAAGAGTCTCTTGATTCTTTTCTTATTGACTTTAGATTAACTTATTTGTAATGTTAATATATATATATATATATAATTTAAAATATTAACTTGTAGGAGGAATTCCGTAGAAGAGAATCCTCTTGCTGTTACTAAACAACAGTAAAAAGAGATCAAGACTAGAAAGAAACATTGTCTATGGGAGTGTTGGGATGGTTGGTTTTACCATAGACGTTGTCGTCACTTTCACAACGACTTAGACTTCTTTGTCTACCACAACTGTAGTTGCAACACTTTAAAATGAAAATCGTTATCCATTTATCATTTTAGTCAAGCCCTTATAGTTCTCGTATGAATAGATAAATAAAGTACTACCCTGCCTAAATTAAAAAAAAAAATCACAAGGTAGTCTAAAGAGACACAATATCAAAAGAAATCTTCAAGTATATTGGATACTTGTAAAATATTCTTGGGAGTTCCCACATTATTATTCTTTCATGAAGCTTAAAATTCTTTAATGTTGTGCGAGCGCAATTATCTTGTCAGAGCCTTTCATAATATTCTAATTATTAGAGCGAGAAAGTACATGCAAGATCTCATTGATGGCCTTTCATAGGTACGCTGAAGGCGTTCCCTTTGTGAGAGAGATTGATCTACTTTTATCGAAATTAATGCCTAGTTTAACCTATATATATCTAAAACAAAAAGAAACCTCTAATATGCATAAATAGTAAGTTGCTTCACCACCTTGTGCCCTTTAATCTATTTTTCCTACTCAAGTTTTTTTGAAGTGTGTATTGAATTTACAAATTAGATCAAAATACTAAGACTGTACTTATCATAAAAATCCATGAACCAGAGCTCTCAAGCTAGCTGAAACCATCCCTACTACTAGACCTTCCCAATTTGCCTCATTGATTTTGGCAGTGAGAAAGAAGGATCTGCCATATACATTATCACATTTTAAGCTCCTTAGAGCAAAGCTTGCCCTACATTTTCCAATTTTCCTTGAGACACCCTACCAAAATTTAATTTCACCTAATTCCACTAAAGAGTCTCTTGATTCTTTTCTTATTCACTTTAGATTAACTTATTTGTAATGTTAGAATATATATATATATATATAATTTAAAATATTAACATAAACTCAACAAACACGATTAGTTGAAAAAACAATCACACCCAAAGTCACATTCTATTGAATTAAATAATATTTGGTCCATAGACATGTGAGAAGAATGTGGAGCCCTTGGTCAATGTTGCACGATAAAAATAATGACAAACTGATTAATTTCCATCGAAATTCCTTTCTAACTAGAAAGTCAATGCAGCTTCTACACCAATTTGCTTGGAAACACACGGTGGCCTCATATAATATGAAAGGAAGATCTCACGTCAAGCGACTCCAAGACTTCCACATGCATGTGGGGAAACTGGAATAAATCAAGTAATTTATGCTTCTAAAACACGTACTTCACTTGTACACGTCGAATTGCTCTTCGCTCTACCATGCGACCTTTTCGCATATTCTCCGCGCTTGGTTGACTGCGTAATTTAATTAGGATGTGGTTCTAATAGTGTCAATTTTCTATATAAGTTTGTAAGATTTATATGAATTTATGGTCTATGATTTTTTATATAATTTTAAAAAATTAGATGGATTGATAATAGTTGATTATTAAGAGAGGAGGAACATTTCAAATCTCATCAACAAGACAAGTTTATGTTTCTTCGAAAATTGTATATGTTTTTAGGATAGATACTGATGAACTTTATAATTTTTTATTAAAATAGTTGACTTTTGCTTTTTATATCTTTGTGCCTCCTTGCAAGCATTCTTCCACGACCCTAGAAGAAGTATCCATCGAACTTCAATCCAGTTAAGCCTATACGTCATTGTAGATTGCATGTATCGGTGGCATGATGTTGACTTCCCAGCCAAAAACAATGTGGAAGATCCTTGCTTGATCCACACTCATAATCGCAATCCAAATCCTATTGTTCTTTTTGTCATATTTTACAAAATTTTCAAAACTTTTATGATACTATTTTAACTTAATGGAAAATGTAGATGAAAAATAAAATACTAAGCAATACCCATCAACCAAGTGAAGTCACAACAATACTAACAGACCAACCGACCAACAGGGTGAGTCACAAAGGGGCATTACAACACATGCTCAATCTCTATTCTTTTATTTCATTTCTCATGGATACATTTAAAAAAAAAAATTGAGGCTTGACCATTCTTGGCAAGCTTCTAAGTAGCCCCAACCATTTTTCTTCTCCTAACCATACATTTATCAAGGATCAACTTGCACATTGATTTGTATCCTCTCACATGTTCCTTGTTATTTTTATTTGTATTTGAAAATGAATAGGTTAATTTATTTTTCAACATTTTTATGTATTCTACTATATCCTAGGTTTTATTATTGTTGTTATTTCTTGTTGTACAAAAAATCAAAATATAGAGAAACATTTGAGTTTTGAAACTTTTCAAGATGACAACTCATGTAAATAGGATGATAGTCCATCATATAGATTTATAAACATTGTGGTAGCATCCAATAAAATGAGCTTCATCTTCTAGTCATAATTTTTTATTTTTTTACTATTTACATTTTTTAACCACTTCACTATATCTACATTTCTACTTTTTATAATCTACAAACTTTTACATCTCACACAATGTCATTCATCATTTTTTTTTTCAAATAGTTTGATATAAGTTTAAGCTAGCATTTTTTCTCCATTAAATTTTTGGTGAATCTATTGTTTCAACACTAAAACCTCATCTTTTTTATTCCATTTTCTTCCAAAAATAAATAAATAAATACTTTCCTGAATAGCTAAATTTTTCTAAACCTTTATTTATCTCCTATTTTCATAATGGATGTGTTCTTTTTTATTACATCACTTTCTAGTTTTGATTAAAAAACTCATAATGAGGATACTTCATTCCATGCATGTAATACAAACTTATCTCTTCTTGTGTTTCCCTATGATCTTGATCTCTCTCTTGAAACCCATTCTCCTAATTCTAAGGATATTCTAGGGGATGATGAGATCCTTGATCATTTTATTAATATTGTGTTCCCTACTATTCATTACAATAATATGCCCCTAAGTGTTGAAACATTGTCTAGTATAAAGTATCATCCCACATCAAATGTTGTGTGGAGAGATACTGAATGGGCGAGCTTTCAACTTATTCTACATCGTTTGTTCCTAATATAAAAAAATTCCTAGCAAATGTGTGGTTTTTCAATTAAAAAATTCTACCTACTATAATGAGACTTAATAAGTCTATCATTAAATACATGAAGTTTCCAGAGTCCATGAAAATTATGAGTAAAGATTTCAGGATTAAATTATGTGTAGATTTTTACATCAATGTTTTCAATCATACGAGCCATGATCCATTGTTGGGATGCAATGAAGATAGAGCTCAAAGAGTGAAAGATGAACTAGAAGACTTGGAAATATAAAGAGATGAGGAGTAGGGGAGGGGTAGAAGACTGAAAACCGAAAAAAAAAAGAATACAAAAGGTTAAAGTAAAGGAGAGGAAAATGGAATACATTGGTAGGAAGCAATAGAGACCAAAGTATTGGGAAAGATTGAATATTAGGGTGGAACAATTTAGAAATTAAATAATATTAATATTAAAAAATTATAGTAACACAAGAGTAAATTAAAGGATAGTGAAACAATTAGAGGAAATTAAGTTGCAACAATAAGATGAATTAAGAAAGACTAAAAAATAAGATAAAAAGGTGATAAAATAAAAAGACTAGAA
Source organism: Sequoiadendron giganteum (assembly GCA_007115665.2). Lineage (NCBI taxonomy): Eukaryota > Viridiplantae > Streptophyta > Pinopsida > Cupressales > Cupressaceae > Sequoiadendron > Sequoiadendron giganteum. The sequence goes on from CM021108.1 coordinate 339,803,754, forward strand.
AAGATTAAACTAAGACTATGAAAGGACTATTGAAATACTAAAGAATTCTAATGATATAGAAGATAAAAATTAAATGAAAAATAGACAAAAATTCTATTATGAACATGTGAAAGGTAAGATAGCAATATTTTAAGACGGTAAATGGATGAGGGCTAATATAAGACTAATATAAGACTAATTGAAAACAAAATTAAATTAGGACTATTATATAACTATAATAAAACTATCAAAAGATCATAAAAGTCATTTGAATTGTAATAGACTAGTAAATAAACATAAAACTAAAAAATATTAACAAATAAATCCAATTTAAGCATTAATTGAGGAAAATAAAATAAAATAATGTTAAAAAACACTGTAACCTAAAACTAAACTTAGAAACTAATAAGAAGAAGACCAAGAATTAAAAAGGATTAAAAAGAGAATAAGGAAAGGGGATTAAATAATAACCAATGAAAGCATATAGTCATAAAGGCTAAAGGGCTAATAAAGATTATTAAACTAAAGCAATATTTGAGGGAAAACGAAAAATGAAATCAATTAGAGGAGATTAAAATGCAATAATAACATAAAAAATAAAGACTAAAAAATAAGAGAAAAAAGTTATAATCTTCTATTTTATAGCTTCCACCTTGACTTCTTCCTTGTTCATTTTCCCTTTGTTCAAATTTATTTAGTTCATGGCCGAGGAAATATTTTTAAGGTATGATATAATATTACTACTTCCTAGGAGGGTGACATCCTTTGCCTATTCTTAGAATTAGATAGTCTTGAGCCCCCTTTATTCTTCTTCTCTCCTTTCTCACGTTTTAGATTTCCCCATATCTAAAAACATAAATTCAATTTGTTAGACTATAACACTAGACAAAGTTAGATTTTTAACATGGATATTGGTATCAGGCCATCAGGCCTAGTGTTTGAATCTTTTTCTGATACTACATGTATCGACTCAAATAGAGAATCTTACATTTTTTACTAATATTTTTTTTTTCTAAAAACAATTTATATACAAGTACCATTTTACCCATATAAATAAGAATTTCACTACTATAAAAATAAAATTTGATTCCAAAATAAGTTGCACACTCACTCAAAGAGGGCTCTACAATCTCTTCAATTAAACAAGAATGATTCATGGGACTCGATGAAGACAACGTTGTTCTACTATTACCTAATGCATAACTATCCTTTATCATTTTCATTGAAGTGAGACTACCTTGAAAATTTTGATTTTTCCTAAAAATAACTCTATCAACAAGATGAAAATTGTAGATTCCTCAAGTAGAATTGTATTCACAAGGTTTTCATTAGCTTGATATCAACAATATCCTTGCAAAACTTGTAGCTGGTATTGCAACAAGAAAGACCAACCAATTTTTCATCGATCATAAATATAAATTAGTTGAGTGCTCATCTATGAGAGCCATATAGTTGACTATTTTTAGCTTTGAATCCTCCTCCTTTAAAATCTCAGTGATCTATTTGATTGTGTTTAATATCTCATAATATATTGTCTAGCAAAAGTTTTTAGGACACCAACCTCCTCCTTGGAGCATGACTAACTAGTAAAAGACAATCTTATCAATATAATTAACAATGTTAAAGTCTCATATTGGTTCAGGAATCTAAAATGCCTAAAGAAAAGGTGGAAAAGATCAAAATATTTAAGTTTTGTGGGGTTCAGGGTAATAGTTCAGAAGGTGCCTCAGGAGGTATTGTCACCTTTTGGAATCTTAATTTAATTAATGGTGAACCGTTGTTTGAAAGTGCTAACCATGTAGCAACTATATTTACTCATATTAGAGATGATTTCAGCTAGATCATCTCTAACATCTATGCCCCCAATGGGAAGGGGCCTAGAAGGCTTTTTTGGCAAGAGATGGTTGCCTTTCGTAGGAAATACACGAATGAAACTTGGGTGGTTATGGAAGATTGCAATATCCCTCTACAGGATAATGAAAAGTCTGGAGGTTCCCAGGTTAATATGGAAAGAAAAATGGACCTTCTGGACTTCATCAACAATCAAGCGATGATCGATCTGGAGATGAAAGGGGCTTCCTTCACATAGTCAAATCGTAGCGTGGGTAAGGAGTTGATACAAGTCAAATTAGACAAAACTTTAATTTCTAATCAATGGTTTCTTAAGTATTTTTTCTCTTTAAAACCCGCTTTCGAGGGTGGGTTCTAATAATTTTCCTATCAGTTTTGTGGTGGACCCAATTGTGGCTAAAAGAAATTTCCCTTTTAGATTTGATTTTATGTGGCTGTCTCATCCTCAACTTTGTGATGGAATTAGGAAATGGTGGAATATTTCTATTTCGGGGACTACTATGTTTAGGGTTGCGAAAAAATTAAGAGAAGTTAAAAATAGGATAAGAGTGTGGAACAAGGAATCTTTTGGTAATATCTTCAAAAGAAAGGCTAAGTTAAAGTATGATTTGAAGGACATCCAAGAGAAGATCCAACAAGCGGGATGCAATGTGGAGATTAGGCAAAAATAAAACGAGCTTCTAGTGGAGATGCATGACATAATAACAAAAGAGGATAATTTTTGGAGACAAAGATCTAAGGTGTAGTGGCTCTCAGCTCGTGATAAAAATACTAGATATTTACATATGTCTGCCTTAAAACACCATTTTATGAATAGGATAACTCATATTGAGGACAATGAAGTCTGTTTTGATAAGGAGGAGGACATAAGGAGACAAGTTATCCTGTTCTTTCGCAATCTCCTATTGGCGAGTGGCGGGGTTAATCAAAATCGACAAGACCTTCTGTCTGAGCCTATTCCTAGTCTTGTTAAGGAGGAATATAACAAAATTTTGGCAACTATCCCATCGAAGGAAGAAATAAAGAGAGTTCTTTTTCTATTTTGAAGGCAATAAAGCCCCTGGACCTAATGGTTTTCGGAGATTGTTGAAGAGGATGTGGTGAATGCTATAAAATAATTATTTGGATCGAGAAGCATCCTAAAGGAACTCAATGTGACCTTCCTGGTCCTGATCCCTAAACGCCCTGGGGCCACGCAATTTGAAGCCTTGAGGCCCATAGGCCTTTGTAATTCATTCTACAAAATTATCTCCAAAGTCCTAACATCTAGACTATTGACTATCTTTCCTGCCTTAATTTTCCCCCAGCAAAATGGCTTTGTACCTGGAAGGTAGATTATGGATTCAATTATAATTGTGCCTAATATTCATTCGCTCTTTGTTTCTAAGACAAAAGGCTTTCTCCTGAAGTTAGATATCTCCAAAGCTTATGATGTCTTGAATGGGACTTTTTATTCAAGATCATGAAGGCATTTTGTTTCAGCAAAAGAGTCCTACAAACGGTTGGCCAACTCCTCTCTACTGCTTCAATCTCTATCTTGGTCAATGGGTCTCCATCACATTTTTTTAAGAATTCTAGAGGTTTAACACAAGGAGACCCAATCTCCCCTATTTTGTTTACTACAATGGCGGAATTCCTTGTGAGGAACCTGAATAAATTGGTTGAACAAGGATCCCTGATGGGTTTACGACCTTCTTTCGGTAACTTAGTTTTCTCCCATCAATAGTTTGTTGATGATACCATATTGATGGGTAGATCTATAGTGGTTGAAGCCAGGAATCTTATAAAAGTTCTATATAATTATGAAGGTGTGTTTGGTCAAAATATTAATATCCAAAAAAGTCCCTTATTCTTCTTCAACACTCCAGATAGAAGGCAACACAAGATAGCTAAAATTTTTGGCTGCAGAGTGGATGCTCTTACTTCTATATATCTCAAATTTCCCTTGGATTTGAAGCCCTCTGATTCTTTCAAGAACTCCTTGGCAGATAGATTCAATAAAAATATAGGAGGGTGGAAAGGAGCTCTTCTCAGTCAAGCATGTAAGATTCAACTCCTTGAGGCCACTCTTCAAAGCCTTCCGATCTATGCTCTTAGTCTTTTTAAGATCCCTTTTAAATATGTAGAAGCTATTGAGAAAATCCAAAAATATTTTCTCTGGTCTGGGGTTGAAGAAAGGAAACGTATGCCCCTTATTGATTGGGACTCAGTGTGTAGACTGAAGAAGTTTGGTGGATTGGGCCTTAGAAAGATCAAAACTATGAATAGAGCTCTCCTTGCTAAAAAAATTTGGAGAATCTTCTCCTCAAATGGAGAATGGAATAAAATCTTAAAAAGAAATATCTAGCTAATTGTGGCTCTCTAAATTCTTTGCTTGATTCTCATTGTTTTCCATGTGGTTTAGCTCTATGAAATGATATTATAAAAGGGAGAATTATTCTTGACCTGGGTGTGGGTTGGAGCATTATAAAATGGAATCTTATTAGGTTTTGGGAGGACAAATGGATTATGAAGGAGCCTTTGATTTCCTTTGACAGTTTCAAACAACAGGCTAATATTTGTAAGGCTACTTTTGGAATCTTGGTTAAAGATTATTAGAGGGATGGGGATTGAGTGAACCTTTGCTAGATTAGTATGGCTCTTTCCCTGATCCAATCCTCCCTTATGGAAATCAGAGTGGATGTGAACCTTCAGGAGGACCTCTTGGTTTCGATGGCTAATCTTGCAGGAAACTACTCAGTTTCTTTGGTTGTCTCTTTCCTATCTTTATCTCCTGGCCCTCCTCCCTTTTGGGCCAAAGCTTAGGTTAGCCACCTGACCCCTAAGGTAAGTATTTTATTTTGGATTCTCTTCTAGAAAAAGGTGCTTACAGTGGATAACCTTTGTAAGAGGGGTTTTTAGATCCCCAACCATTGCTACCTTTATAAGGAAAAAGTGAAAATGACTAGCCATTTGTTTGTTCACTATTCTTTTGTGAATTCTATTTGGGGAAGGTTCTACTCTCTTTGGAATATATATTGGGTGTCACCTGGTACTATTAAAGATCAATTTATTCAGTGGATGGAGCCCTCCTTTAATCCTCATATACGCAAGTTATGGTCTTTGACTTTCCCTTATATTGTTTGGGGAGTATGGAAGGAGTGAAACAATAGAGTATTCAGGGACAAGGAAACTATAAAGAAACTTGTGTTTGAAAAAATATATAGGCTTATTGTGGAAAAATTTAACTTGTTTCCTCCTTAAGAGGTGTTGTTGGATTTTTTGGTTTACTCGGCTTATGACCTTGAGATGGCCAAAGTTTGGGAGATTAAAGGAGATGTTTCCAAAGCTTCAAAACCTACTAAAAAGAATCGAGATGGTGTCTCATGGCTTCACCCTCCTAGGGGATGGATAAAAGCCAATTTTGATGGGGAAAGAAAAGCAAATCTGGGAAGGGCGGGGAGTGGGGGCATGATAAGAGATGACAAAGGCATGTTTATTATGGCGGTTGTCTCTTTGGGAATACAAAAAAATCATTTAGCTGAAACTATTGGAGCCTACCAGGTCATTAATTTGGCAAGAAGGATGAACTTTAAAAACATTTGGATTGAGGGTGACTCTAAAAATATCACTGATTGTCTCCTCGGAAAATCCCCCCCATCATGGACTATAAAGTACTGGATTGATGAAGCTAGGGCCACTTTATCTAACTTTGAAAAAGTTAAAATTTCCCATATCTATAGGGGAGTGAATTGTGTGGCACACTACTTTGCTAATGAGGGAATAAAGTAGAATAGACAGGTGATGTGGTAGAATTACAAAGATTTGGATGCTGATGTCAGAGCCCTAATCAACTATTATTGCACCCATGGGAGAGAAGTCGCATTTAAAGATGATTAAAAATAAAGGTGCCAAGTACCGATATCATAAGATTTGCTAGCAGAATCGTAATTAATGTGATAGATGGGAAGAGCTTGCACATTTTGTGGGTGCTTTGGTTTTGTTGTAGGCTCCTTAGTCTCTGTAAAGAGCGAAATTCTTTAATTCAAAATATCAACAATAATTTAAATAAATTCATTTATATTCAAAAGAAAGTTGAAACTTCATTCATTAGATTACATAAAATCCAAACGATTTCAAAACGACTTAAAGCCGACAAATAGATTCATAATACTTCCAGTTAAATTCATGCACGTGTCATCTTACACGACATTGATAATAATACAAAATTATTTGTAACATAAGTTTACAATTTGAGACTTAGGCATTTTGTCGCCTTAAGCTCTACAATACTTAATTAAAGAATACAATAATACATAAATGAAGAAATCATCCTTTGTTCTTCAATCAAATAGAATATCTTCAAACATGAAGATGAGAACAAGAATCAGGCACTTTTTCCACCCAACCTCGAAGCTTATGCTTCCCCAGAATTCCTTAGTCATTCAAGAAATACCCGACCCTACACGAATCACTTAGCAAAAAGAAGTCGAAAAGCAGGATGGAATCTAATGCATGCCTAGTATAACTAGTAAATCCACAAGCATTTTCATTTTTCTAATTCATTTAAGAAACAAGCAAGTTCGATACTAGGATATGGTAGAGAGTTAAATTAATTCCATCTATTTCAATGGTCCTTAAGGGTAAATGCACAAATTTGGGTCCATGAAATGTGGAAGTTTTTGCCTTAGTTGAAAAAACGAAATCGGTTAAGCAAAAACAAGATCCTGATTTTTACAAATTGGGATCCCATTTTGGTTTGGGATCCCGAGCCTGAATAAAAAATGGGATCCCACTTTTTTAAAAAAGGGATCTCATTTGCTAGAGGGTCCCAAACCGATGGAGAGGAAATGGGATCCCGGTTTGTAAAGAACGGGATCCCGATTTGTAAAAATCGGGATCCTATTTTTTACAAACCAGGATCCCGTTTTGTAAGACTTTATTTTTTTTAAAATGAAGAAGTCTTCATTTTCGCCTACGCACACAGGATCTCGATTTGAGAGCGACATTGACTACCAGAAGACCTTCAGGTACCCGTACTCTTCCTCTTTTTTTTTGCATTTTTACATTCGAAATTGAAATTGTTGATAAATTTACTATTTCTAGCATGTTTATTTCAATTTTTTTTCCATTTTAAGCATTTTATTTCATGTTATTTTTGAAATAAGAAATTTTAGAAATAGATTAAAAATATACGTCAAATTGTGAAGATTTTCAATAGAAACAAAAAAATAAAACTTGAATTGTATTTTAGAAACAAAATTTAACTTTTGAAACTTGAATTATTTGATGAAACAAAAACAAAATTAATTCCAAAACCCTAATTGAAACGAAACAAAAAAATTGCATTTCAAAACCCTAGAAATTGAAATAAATTGAAAATTTGCATATAGAAACCTTAATTAAGCTTTTTGAAATTTCAAATTCAAATCAAAGCAGAAAAAAAAAAGAATTTCAAAACTCTAGTTTAAATTGAAACTAAAAAATTGTATTAAAAACCCTAATTGCTTAGAAATTGAAACCTTGAATTGAATTGAAACAATAAAAATTGATAAAACCCTAAATTGAAATCGAACAAATAATTTTGATTTTGAAAACCCTAATATTCAAGCTCAAGAAAATTCTTTTGCATTGCTTAAATGTTTTAAATTTGATTTGCATTGTATGGATAAAATGATATGTTAAATTTTAGTTTCAATGTTAAATTATAATTAGATTAGAAAAAATTTCTATTTTTTGTGAAATGAGTACATTATTGCTATATGAATTTTCATTTAGAGCTATCTTTTATATGAATTTTGATAATTAATTTTAGGTCAAATAATCAGTCTATTCTAAATCTAGCTTCATCTAGGGATCTAGGGTTCTTGAATTGAAGTTGAACTACTTAAGAAGAAATGTGGTATTTTGATGAAATGTAAATTAAATTAGGGATGGTAAATAAATCAACTCTCTTTAAAAAATATAGAACATCTATTCTATTAGAGAAAAAAGGAGGATTTTGAACAATTAATTATTAGAAATCAAGATTTAAGTTATAATCTATTTTGAAGAAAAATATAGTTTTTAAATACATTTTTGAGAAAAATAATCTTGTAAGAAATATATAAATTAATTTAAACAATAGAGTTTATGACATATGTATAGTATTTATTTTTTGTGAAATTAAATGAAAGGGTTACTTGACACATAGAAATTAGTTCTATTAAAAATGAAGATTTAAGTTATTAAGTAGTGGCATTTAAAAACACCTAGGGGCACTGAGTGTTGGATCTCAATTGTCATGTTCTCATAGGTTAGCCCTCATGATAAGATCAAGTTCATGATTATGGAAATGATTGAAGAGAATAGTATTCAAACTTGGAAATGGTGATGCATAATTAGATTAAATTTAGGTCCTCCTATTGAAGTGTTCCTATCATATAGTACTTTAAAAAATTTAAATGATTTGTGAATAATGATCAAGTGTAATTAAATGATAAAATAAAGACAATTGAATGCCTTCGAATACTAAGCAAGTTTAGTTGGCTCATAATGTATTATTAAATGTGTAAGGGATGAAAAATTTTGAATTTAAATTTTAAAATTTTAATGATTAAATCCATGGTTTAGGATTTACAATATATATTTACTTAGAGTATTGGTCTAGGATTTAAATTTTTGCACTAGTTACCTAGACACTAAATAATCTAAATATTTTTGTTTTCTAAGTTCTTTTAGGTTCTTTCAATTACAAACAATCTAAAATAAAATACTTTCAATTCAACATTAACTAATTATATATTATACATGTTTTATATCATAAAATTCATTTAAGTGAGTTCAATATTAATGAAAAAAATATTAAATAAAATAATCTTATATTCAATTAAAAAAACATCCAGTTAAAATATACATCAAACTCAATCTTAATCACACATAATTATGTGGTTCTATTACAGAAACAGTCAATCTATTCATAAAATAAAAAAATATTCATAAACTAGGCATTAACTTGCAAGTCCATTATTCCAAGGGCCACCCAAACTTCACCCTAAGTTCGTTAAACCCTAAGCCATGAACTCTAAAATCTAAACCCTCAACACTAAAGCATCAATTTTGTCTTAGGACCTTATAATCAAATTTGGTTGCCTTAGGCAACTCCACCAAATTTGATTCCCTTAAGCCATGTCATTTTGTCATAGAACTTGACTACAAAGATCCCCTTAAGCCAAATTTGATTCCCTTAAGCCATGTCATTTTGTAGTAGAAACTTACTACAAAGATCCCCTTAATCCATCGTATTACCGTAAACCCTAATCTCAAAACTCTAAACCCTAAACAGGCTAAAGACATCATTTTTTCACCAAATTTTATTCACTTGAGCCATGTCATTTTGTCCTAGGATGTCACTAGACATAGATCTCCTTAAGCCATCCTATCACCCTAAATTGTAAATCAATGTCTTAAGGGGTCCTAATATGACATTTCTTAATAGGATGAAAGAAGTTTTTAAAATTTGGTGAATTTTCCCAAGGCAACCAAATTTAACAATGACAGGATTGCGCAAGATTATAATATGAATGATATTTGAAACAAGACCTATCTCAATCAACTGTTCCACAAGAAAATGTTCTTCACTAAAGCATTCATTTTGTCTTAGGACCTTAAAATCAAATTTGGTTGCCTTAGGCAACTCCACCAAATTTGATTCCCTTAAGCCATGTTATTTTGTCCTAGGACCTCACTAGACATAGATCCCCTTAAGCCATCCTATCACCCTAAATCGTAAATCGGTGTCTTAAGGGGTCCTAATATGACATTTCTCAATGGGATCAAAAAATTTCTTAAAATTTGGTGAAGTTGCCCAAGGCAACCAAATTTAAAAATAACAAGATTGTGCAATATTATAATATGAATAATATCTCATAATCTAGGTTGGTCAGTTGAAACAAGACCTATCTCAATCAACTGTTCCACAAGAAAATGTTCTTCACTAAAGCATTCATTTTGTCTTAGGACCTTAAAATAAAATTTGGTTGCCTTAGGCAACTCCACCAAATTTGATTCCCTTAAGCCATGTTATTTTGTCCTAGGACCTCACTAGACATAGAACCCCTTAAGCCATCCTATCAACCTAAATTGTAAATCGATGTCTTAAGGGGTCCTAATATGACATTTCTTAATGGGATCAAAAAATTTCTTAAAATTTGGTGAAGTTGCGCAAGGCAACCAAATTTAAAAATAACAAGATTGTGCAATATTATAATATGAATATTATCTCATAATCTATGTTGGTCAGTTGAAACAAGACCTATCTCAATCAACTGTTCCACAAGAAAATGTTATTCACTAAAGCATTCATTTTGTCTTAGGACCTTAATCAACTGTTCCACAAGAATCCTATAGGGTACTCCCATGAATCCTAACATATAGAGCACTCCCATGAATCCTATCCTATAGACCTATCTTGATCAACTGTTCCACAAGAAAATGTTCTTCACTAACTTGCAAGTTCATTATATTCCAAGGGACACCAAAACTTCACCCTAAGTTTTGTAAACCAAATTTAACAATAATTAAATCATGCAAGATTATAGTATGAATGAGATAAATCATGATCTAGGTTGATTAATTTACAGTTTAGGGTGGTAGGATGGCTTAAGGGGATCTATGTTAAACTCTAAACCGTAAACCCTATAACATTCATAAATTGTCTTATACTAATAGTTAATTGTATTTTCATTCAAGTAAAATTCCTTCGACATAAATGAGGCTTAAAAGTTTATTTTATCATATGTATTCAATTAGTCCATTTATATTGAATGGTTTAAGGGTATAAATCCTAAACATGTATCTTACATTTTGAAATTACAAATCTAATGTAGGTTCACTCATATCTTCTAGAGATCACATGGATCGATTCAATAATATTCACAATCAACCTCCATGCCCTCCATCTCCACCACCTTCACCTCCACCTCCACCCACTCCACCTCATAACCCCCCACCTCCACCACATGAAATTGATGGTGCTCATTTGCAAGCACAAATCAATTCCAATGTTAGAACCATCCAAGATCAAATCAACATTATTCAAAATGAAGAATTTGTCGCATCACCTGTGAGGATGATTGGATCTAGGATGCAAACCATTGTTGATGTTGTCAGGGCTATGGATGGGATCTTAGATGAGCATCAAGAATGGCTAGAGGAGAGGAGAACTTCTGATTCTGAAAAGGAAAACACAAATAAATGAAGAGATGCAGTAGAGAGCCACAATAGTTTTTAAATTAAGACAATGATCTTAAATAGTTATGAATTTATGAATTTGGTGAATGATGGATATTTTGTGTGATGAATTTGGTGAACGATGGATATTTTGTGTGACGTGAATTTATGATTTTGGTTCTAGATGGATATTTTTAGATGGATGGTTCTAGATGGATATATATATGCGTTAGACATAAAATGAGCTTTTTGTGAATGTTTCAAGTTTATTGTTTACTATGTACACATGTATTAAAATTGCACATATAGTTGTTAAATTTTGAAATTTGTATGTATGTACATAGTTTACTTTAATGATGTATGCGTGCAAATTATGCATGGTATTTTTTATTTTAAACCTAAGTACATAGTTTACTTGATCAAGTTCAATCAATGTATATGTGTGTTTCAATTTTATATGATCTTAATACATGTATGCATGTATCATATTTAAACAAATTTGCATGTGTGTTTCAAATTATAACTATTTATTGTAATTTTTTAAGTTTGTATGTTAATTTAGTATAATTTAATGTAGGTGTGCACTTATATCTCATATCATGGATGATTTTAATATTAATGATATCATCAATCCACCACCTCAGCCACCTCCACCTCCACCTCCACCTCCCCCTCCACCTCCCCCTCCACAACCTATTGCATCTGATAAGGCTCACTTACACGCACACATAAATGATCAGGTTGCATCAATACATAATCAAATCAATTCTATGTAGATTCAAGCTTTGATTCCATCCCATGTTAGATGTTTTGCATCTGCAATGCAAAACATTGTGGATGCCATCAGGACCATTGATTTTGATCTAGATAGGCATAGATGAGAAAGAGAACAAATGAGACAATTTTTTGCTGATGGTCTCTCTTATAAAGAAATATTAGACCTTAAAATAACGAAAGCCCACCTAGCCCCATACTTTCTC